>JAQJVL010000288.1:0-600000 GCA_035578905.1 Stictocephala bisonia
ACGGAAGTATTTCAAAATTTCTAAATTTACTCAAAATCGTTTTTCAAGTCATGAATTCCAAGGTGGTTCTCTCATTAACTTCGGTAATATGCTGAAATATTGGCAACAATATTGGTCGTGTAGGGCTCCTATCATTTCGCATGTACTTCTCCGATTAAATGAAGAACAGATAATCCCATCTGAAAATAAAGAAAGGGGCAATCATTCAGCTCCACAATCGTATGGTTTATCATTGGCCATTTCCCACTTACAACTTTCAATTAATTGCATCTCCATACACATGCGCTCTATGTCATTGAAGCGTTTCGCGTAAAACGATGAGTGCGTTGGCAAAACTGGCAAAAACTTGCACGCTCGAATTAAAGAGGTGATTATAATAATATGAGCGAGTGTGTAGTGCGAATTTTTGGATTGGGGTTGATAAGCGAAATTAGTTTTTGCTACCAACATTTACTGATCTTTATGTACCAAATAACCCAGTAGCTGGAGCAATTGTCGTGGAATCCGAAACACGTAGAATTGGTCTGATTTTGACTGATTTACACACCTTATCAGTGCTCCAGCCAAATAATATCCGAGCTAGACTTCCATGCCGGTGAGGACAACCATTTGCGTATGTCTTGTGGTTTAACAGAGCCATAGTGTACAATATTCACGAATTTAGCCAACATATATTTGGATTACATCACTACGCCATATATGCAGTTATGTATTGGCGAGGCGTTAATACTACGGGTGGCACAATAATATATTAAGCTAAATGGAAAGGTTATAACAAGTGGCATGTGGTGAATGATATTTAAAATCTAGAATTGTTTCTTCCACTTGTTTTGAACATTTTCTTTTGTTGTAAATGAACTGGAAAAAAGATGTTTGGCTCCTTTCAAGTATATGAAACACATGCAGTTACTAGTACTGTAGTGTGATATCGATGGTCTGTGATGTTTCTGTACTTAACATAAACATCAATTGAAATCATTTACAATGCAGTAACTACATATACTTTTACACCATCAATATCATGGTGTAAGGAGTTTAGTTTGTGTGAGTAGTGAGAGGGAATAAACAAAGTATTACTGTCGCTAAAACATAAAATAGTCATTAACTGGAATTGCTAAAAAAATTGACCATTTAGATGGCTCTTTATTTGCATACATTGTTCGGATACATAGATGATGACGTGCAAGATTCAGCTCATAACCAATATTAAGGTAACAGCTCATTGACATTTAAGCACTTGTGTTCAGAGTTCCAGCTGCAAAGCGGTTATCGGATACTGGTTTACGAATTAATCATGTGTACGTGAGGCAAATTGCATCGATACTGTGTGTGCACAGCACTTGAGTGAACCAGCCAGTAATAGTGGTTACTTCAACTGATGGTTCTGGTTTGTTGGCAGAGCTTGTATGATAGCACATCGATACTGTGTGTGCACTGCACTCGAGTGTTAAGTGAACAAGCCAGTATAGTGGTTACTTCAACTGATGGCTCTGGTTTGTTGGCAGAGCTTGTATGACAGCACATCGATACTGTGTGTGCACAGCACTTGAGTGGTAAATGAACTAGCCAGCATAGTGCTTACTTCAACTGATGGTTCTGGTTTGTTGGCAGAGCTTGTATCACAAAGCACATCGATACTGTGTGTGCACAGCACTCGAGTGTTAAGTGAATCAGCCAGTAATAGTGGTTACTTCAACTGATGGTTCTGGTTTGTTGGCAGAACTTGTATGACAGCACATCGATACTGTGTGTGCACAGCACTTGAGTGGTAAATGAACTAGCCAGCATAGTGCTTACTTCAACTGATGGTTCTGGTTTGTTGGCAGAGCTTGTATCACAAAGCACATCGATACTGTGTGTGCACAGCACTTGAGTGGCAAATGAACTAGCCAGCATAGTGCTTACTTCAACTGATGGTTCTGGTTTGTTGGCAGAGCTTGTATCACAAAGCACATCGATACTGTGTGTGCATAGCATTTGAGTGTTAAGTGAATCAGCCAGTTTAGTGGTTACTTCAACTGATGGTTCTGGTTTGTTGGCAGAACTTGTATGACAGAACATCGATACTGTGTGTGCACTGCACTCGAGTGTTAAGTGAACCAGCCAGTAATAGTGGTTACTTCAACTGATAATTCTCTGGTTTGTTGGCAGAGCTTGTATGACAGCACATCGATACTGTGTGTGCACAGCACTTGAGTGGTAAATGAACTAGCTAGCATAGTGCTTACTTCAACTGATGGTTCTGGTTTGTTGGCAGAACTTGTATGACAGAACATCGATACTGTGTGTGCACTGCACTCGAGTGTTAAGTGAACCAGCCAGTAATAGTGGTTACTTCAACTGATAGTTCTGGTTTGTTGGCAGAGCTTGTATGACAGCACATCGATACTGTGTGTGCACAGCACTCGAGTGTTAAGTGAACCAGCCAGTAATAGTGGTTACTTCAACTGATAGTTCTGGTTTGTTGGCGGAACTTGTATGACAGAACATCGATACTGTGTGTGCACTGCACTCGAGTGTTAAGTGAACCAGCCAGTAATAGTGGTTACTTCAACTGATAGTTCTGGTTTGTTGGCAGAGCTTGTATGACAGCACATCGATACTGTGTGTGCACAGCACTTGAGTGGTAAATGAACTAGCTAGCATAGTGCTTACTTCAACTGATGGTTCTGGTTTGTTGGCAGAGCTTGTATGACATAGCACATCGATAATGTGTGTGCACTGCACTTGAGTGGTAAATGAACTAGCTAGCATAGTGCTTACTTCAACTGATGGTTCTGGGTTTGTTGGCAGAGCTTGTATGACAAAGCACATCGATACTGTGTGTGCATAGCATTTGAGTGTTAAGTGAACCAGCCAGTAATAGTGGTTACTTCAACTGATAGTTCTGGTTTGTTGGCAGAGCTTGTATGACAGCACATCGATACTGTGTGTGCACAGCACTCGAGTGAACCAGCCAGTAATAGTGGTTACTTCAACTGATAGTTCTGGTTTGTTGGCAGAACTTGTATGACAGAACATCGATACTGTGTGTGCACTGCACTCGAGTGTTAAGTGAACCAGCCAGTAATAGTGGTTACTTCAACTGATAGTTCTGGTTTGTTGGCAGAGCTTGTATGACAGCACATCGATACTGTGTGTGCACAGCACTTGAGTGGTAAATGAACTAGCTAGCATAGTGCTTACTTCAACTGATGGTTCTGGTTTGTTGGCAGAGCTTGTATGACATAGCACATCGATAATGTGTGTGCACTGCACTTGAGTGGTAAATGAACTAGCTAGCATAGTGCTTACTTCAACTGATGGTTCTGGTTTGTTGGTAGAGCGTGTATGACATAGCACATCGAAACTGTGTGTATTGCACTTGAGTGTTAAGTGAACTAGCCAGTATAGTGGTTACTTCAACCGATGGGTTTGGTTTTCAGGGCCACATTGTAAGACGTATTGGATAGATACTGTGTGTGCACTGCACTCGAGTGTTAAGTGAACCTTCCATTACACTCATTATAGTGGATACTTCAACCGATCGGTTTCGTTTAGGGCCACCTTGAAACTCGTATGAATTGAATAGATACTGTGTGTGCACTGCACTTGAGTGTTTATTTGGAGAGAAAGATTTGGTTCTCAGACTAGTCAATATAATAAGTTACAGTGTGGTTCAGATTCCACCCAATATTTATGTTCCTTACTTTCTCTTAATATTGGCCTGTAAATAAATGAACTACTTAGTTACTAATATTAGAGCTCAGTAACACAGGCCACAATCACTCTTCTACACTTTTTAATCAGTCCCAAACCATATTCAATCATGTTTCTACGACCGGTGTATCAAATATCAATAATAAAAAATATACCCTCCTTCTCTCGCTCAATAAGGGTTTGATTTTTATTTCGATACACACACCAGTCGTGTACGCACCTGAGTAATTTAATTTGCTGCTTTCCAATTGACATGTCGGATGTATTCATCGATAAACACAGTTGTTGGACAAATAAGTGCAAATACTCGCTGCAAACGTGGAAATAATGGAACGTTCAATATACATAGGACGAAAACATTTCGATGACTATTACATTGCTGATAGATTTCGGAGAAATGATATGAAATTTTACTGAATGATCACACTACTGTCAGATTCAAAAAGCAATGTACTCGAGTTTTAACCGCTGCTACAAAATAAATACTTATCCGATTTCGTTGTTTTGTACAGAAAAATTTAACTTATTTAATTCTACATAATTACATATAAAGACTAAGAATTTTTATATAGTAGGTAGAATACAACAAAAAACACGAAATTTTAGCACTTTACAAATTCAACTTTTAAAACAAAAATTACTAAAGATAAGTCAGTGAAACTTTGCCCCACATGTGAAGATGGCTGTATTTTGTGGTCTGTCCAAATTCTAGAATTTTAACTCTTTTAAAAATTTGTTTGTTTTATAATCTTACTTTGTTTTTCAATCCGGTATTTTTGAACGGTTTTGGAAGTTAGTATGATCAGCCATTTTTAAGATTGCAAGAAATTACAAAAATTACAATAAACAATTCTATAAAAGAGTAAATATTCCAGAATTTAGACAGACTACAAAACACGACCTTCTTCACATGTGGGTAAAGTTTCACTGACTTATCTTTAGTTATTTTTGTTTTAGCAATTGTTAAAGTTGGGCTTTACTCGAAAAGTGCTAAAATAATGTGTTTTTTGTATTCTACCTACTATAAAACATTCTTAAAGTCTTTAAAAAAATATGTAAGTTATATGAAATTAAGTAGAATTAAATAAGCTAAATTTTGGTGTACAACACAACGAAATCGGATAAGTATTTATTTTGTAGCAGCGGTTCAAACTCGAGTACATTGCTTTTTGAATCCGACAGTAGTTGTCGTGTTTTAATTATCTATTAGTGTTCTTTATAATTTTGTGCGAATATCCTAGTTGACAATTTATGTCTAGAATCAAATTTCCTTTAATTTATATTGAATATTTATATTTTATACTTAGTATATTTAATTAAAACTATATACTCACTCATTACGAAATCTCCGGAACCACAGAACACACTTTGACGGAATTTAGAGGAAAGTTAGCTTTTGTATCATATTATACTATAAGAAAGGGTTTCTCAAATGCCATTCCTGAGGGGTAGAAACAGTTCCTCTACGATTCATTTTGCCATTACTATAAAATTGTCATTATTAAATAAAAAAATTAAAAAAATGGACACTAAAGCTTGTCTAATTTGTGAAATTATTTAAAGTCATTTCAACTAACTCTGACAAGATTGCACTACTTTCCGTCCACTTTTTCTAGACTATAATAATTTATCATCAGGAAAATTGGAAAATTGCAGCAGGAATTTATATTGATTTGAGAGTTTAGAGAGAACAACGAAGGAAAGGGTAAGCAAGCATAGAGAACCACTCCGTAGTGAAGCTAGGGCTGTCGGCTAGTTACTGTATATAAAAACGATTAGTGGTAATTCTAAATGTGGTACTATTTACTTTCTACATTTTTCTTCCTGTCAATAAGGCCAGTCCAGAATAGTTGTTGATAGATTTGTAGTCTAAAACAACTCAAATACGAATCCCGTTTACAATAATCTATAAACATTTTGCGATTTTAACGAAAGTTTACAAATTATGTTTTAATTACTTTTCAACTATTTTCTAATGTATAATTGAATACTTGTCTAGCACTCAGGATATAGAAATGCAGACCTGTGTATATGTCTTTTCTTCTTTTATAAGTATCATTTTAAATAATTTTAACGTTTTTATTTATATACGTCTATGTAACACAGAGTTGTAAATTGTGTGTAATTAGTACCTGCACAGAGGTTGCAGCGAACGATTAAGTGGCAGTTATAAATGTTACATCTGATGTACATTTACAAATCTGTAATAATAATTACTCCGTTTATCCTGGAATATTTTGGGGGAGTAAGGGAGGGACTGACAAGGAGCTGGCTCTCCATCGATATGGCTAACTCGAGAACGAACTTACTCGACACACATTCAGCGTACTATTGTGTGCGACCTCTGTTTATTTATTCTCTGTGAAATCACTTGACGTTGGCTCAGTGATGAAACTATTATTGTCAATAACGTGAGGTAGAATCGAAAGTCTTTGTTGTACAAATGCTAACTGCCATTTACGTTGTTCTTTGCCTTATTATTTAGAAATTGGTCGGTTATGAGTCGTTTTTAAATAACATCATTTCAGTTGTTATACTTGTGTACTAAAATATGGTTAGATTTTTATTTTGTACTGTTATTATTTTCAAAGTTATTTTAAATAAAATTGTTGGTCATTTTTATTTTTGTTCTGTAAAATGGTTTAATTTAGTTGTTCTATTCAAACCGTCAATAATATTTTCTGGAACTGATCTTTTACTGGAAATGTAAATTAACTAACGTATATGTCTTACGAACTTTTTTTACTGCAATAACAGATATTCCAAACGCAAAGATATCTGTCATTTGACCCCTGAGGTGTAAAAAAAACTTACTTTTTGGCTTCTTGCAAGCCCAGCTAACAGACATGTCCTTTTTTTACGATTTCCTTGATGATTTGTGTTTTTAATTAAAATGACAACAGGTTTAATAAATAAACCCCAATTATGACCCAAATTTGAATCTCAAGAAAATTTCCCCACAACAAGTCCCGTCTAGGACCCTAATCGAAACCCAGGGGTTCCCCACACACTCAAAGGATCCAATGTCTTCTCTCGACTTCCCCAACTCTCTCGACTGTTGTATATATACGAGTATTTTACAAGTACCATGACCCGATTTCTGACTTCCAATGACTGGCTCAACACTTCTGCTCCATCTATGTTCAATAATATTCTATGTAAATTATATTATTAACAAAATTGTTATGAAAAGTTAAAAATATAACAAAATTATAATAATATAATTAACATTACCATATATCTATTTATCTATATCCTACATTTCTTGACAACACAGAGTTGCATCGTTACAGAAACACCTCGTGGTAATTTAGAACCCGTACTTAGAATGGAACAGTGCTATAAGTACCTACTAGTGTGTAGTGTGCAACGAGCTTAGTATCAGCACGACAATATACAGTTTACGTACGTCTCTTCGTTAAAGTTTACTTCAGTTCACCAACCGCCTAAAGGTGACTACGGCGGACGGACTACGTGCTAGGGCAGGACGGTTCAACGGTAACCTATCCAGAAAACCGCCACGCTCGATGTTGCTTTACACAGTCATATTTCGATAAAACGTCAAAACCCCTAAACCGTCTCTTAAATAAATTGAACTATATTATACATAGAGCGTAAATAAATGTATAAGACATTAACACTAGGTTACATAAACATTCTGAATCTCAAAAAACGTGTCTTGATTTCGAAGTAGGGCCTGACTCAATTAATTTGTTACGTTTACTGATGAACCACCTCTTAATTTTACTTTAATTACCTGATCAATTCACCCACACTCAACTCATGTTTCGATTACTGATGTTTTCCACCCCCGCAAACCTTTGGATAGTCTCATTGAGGTTAGAAATCTTATTATATCCACATACTAGAAGGGCAGTGGTGAAATTGTGGTCATGCCAGCTGGGTGGTCGGCTTTTTGGTCCTCCGGGCCGGATCGGATGGTTCAACCATGTTTGGTCTTACCAAGGCTTGTCGAGCCGGCTTCGGTATCAAACCGGCATTGCGCAAACCGCATTGCAGTATGTAATCTATCTCAGCCGCTGCTCAAAACGGGATCCTTTTATATTGCTTAAATCGGTTGATAATGTTCTTAACATTTGTTTTCGGACGTGTTTTAATTTATTACTTTAAAAGGAAAGACTTACAGTGACACCGTGAGTGCACTTTTAACTCAGGTGCAGTGCCGCCACTAAAAATATTTTTTGGGTGGCCCGAGGCAACAAAGTTCCCAACTGAAGTCACTTTTTCCCAATTTTACAAAATCAACACAAATTTAAAATAAAAATGTTTCATAATTGTATCACATATTATGCTTCATGCTTTTTTACGCACAGTACTCAAAATGTGACACTTATTGTTATCAATGTCGTTAAAAAAACCAACAACCAAAGGGAAAGGAAAAACAATAAATGGGAAGAATAAAGATGGCTGAACCAATTGAATTATTTACTGGGAACAAAATTATAATAATACATATCATATACTTTCAAATGTCTAGGGTCTATCTATTTAATACTAATACGCCTTTTTTCGAGCTTGCCCATTGTTGAATAAGTTTTTTTGAGTTAACAATATCACTAATATCTTATTCGCACCTCAACAGCATTAAACTATCCAGTCTTTTATCTGACATTGTTGTTCTGAGTACCAACTTTAGCTGACCATCCACACTCATATCATAATTCATATTCGCCTTAAAATACGCACACCGTTGTGTTGGCGTCTCATAAGTAAGAATGTAAGACCAAACTACTTTCATTTCATGCCAATTCGTAAGCAGCCGTGATTATAATAAACATCCACTGTAAACGTAGTGCCCTACTGCATGAATTATCACTCTAATTGAATTGGGAAATGTTATAGTTAGAGTTTAACAAGTTGGGAAATTCAAGTCGTATTAGTTGTCATTTATTTATATTTTTTTTGTTTTTCCTGACACTTCATGTACAGCAAGGATTTTCCCAACTTGCACAATTTTTACCTACAAATTCCCAACTTTCAGTCATTTGCCAACTACTGGGGAGGTCGAAGACCCCTCAAAACCCTCCCCCCCCCCGTCGCGACGGCCCTGCTCAGGCAGTGTTTTTGAATCAAGAATGTGTGTTTGTCGGGAATCAACACGATTTCTCTAAAGTAGTATGCCTACGTAATATTCAAGGAGAGTTGTAATACTGACAGAAGATGTACGAGACAATGCTGAAATCTTTGCACATTAGATAAATTTAATATGAACTCATGCGTCAATACAAGCCTTTGTTCAAAGATATAATCATTCTAGAACTGTTGCTTATGTCGATTATTAATTGTAAATAAATGTTTAGATCCACACCTTTGTGGTTGTATTGTTTTTGTATGATTTAAATGTTTCTTCTTAACAGTGTCTAATTATTTTAATAATGATATTTTTGTTTTTCTGTTATATTACTATTTAATTATTATTTGATAGCCTCTGGCTGTTAATTAATTAGGAGCCTACGCTTCTTAAGGGGCCGTTAGCCTTAGTTTTGAACAAAACTACATTCGTTCATGCAAACTATTTACACTTTTTCTAAATCCATATTCGACCGTACTTTTACTATTTAAGTCCTAAAAATAAATAATTTAGTCTTTCTATAGTTAGACTTACTTCTGACTGCATATTAAATAATATTATTTGAACAAGACGAATCTTTAGCCCATTTTCGTGCATAATACTAAACTTCATTGTAGACTTATTAAATCTCCCACCTAACTAACCGTTACGTGGATGGGCCCCTCGACTCATCAACAGTATAACTTATACCTTCATCTCTTACAAACCATAATACTAAACTTCATTGTAGACTTATTAAATCTCCCACCTACCTAACCGTTACGTGGATGGGCCCCTCGACTCATCAACAGTATAACTTATACCTTCATCTCTTACAAACCATAATACTAAACTTCATTGTAGACTTATTAAATCTCCCACCTAACTAACCGTTACGTGGATGGGCCCCTCGACTCATCAACAGTATAACTTATACCTTCATCTCTTACAAACCATAATACTAAACTTCATTGTAGACTTATTAAATCTCCCACCTAACTAACCGTTACGTGGATGGGCCCCTCGACTCATCCACAGTATAACTTATACCTTCATCTCTTACAAACCATAATACTAAACTTCATTGTAGACTTATTAAATCTCCCACCTAACTAACCGTTACGTGGAAGGGCCCCTCGACTCATCAATAGTATAACTTATACCTTCATCTCTTACAAACCATAATACTAAACTTCATTGTAGACTTATTAAATCTCCCACCTAACTAACCGTTACGTGGAAGGGCCCCTCGACTCATCAACAGTATAACTTATACCTTCATCTCTTACAAACCATAATACTAAACTTCATTGTAGACTTATTAAATCTCCCACCTAACTAACCGTTACGTGGATGGGCCCCTCGACTCATCCACAGTGTAACTTATACCTTCATCTCTTACAAACCATAATACTAAACTTCATTGTAGACTTATTAAATCTCCCACCTAACTAACCGTTACGTGGATGGGCCCCTCGACTCATCCACAGTATAACTTATACCTTCATCTCTTACAAACCATAATACTAAACTTCATTGTAGACTTATTAAATCTCCCACTTAACTAACCGTTACGTGGATGGGCCCCTCGACTCATCAACAGTATAACTTATACCTTCATCTCTTACAAACCATAATACTAAACTTCATTGTAGACTTATTAAATCTCCCACCTAACTAACCGTTACGTGGATGAGCCCCTCGACTCATCCACAGTATAACTTATACCTTCATCTCTTACAAACCATAATACTAAACTTCATTGTAGACTTATTAAATCTCCCACCTAACTAACCGTTACGTGGATGGGCCCCTCGACTCATCCACAGTATAACTTATACCTTCATCTCTTACAAACCATAATACTAAACTTCATTGTAGACTTATTAAATCTCCCACCTAACTAACCGTTATGTGGATGGGCCCCTCGACTCATCAACAGTATAACTTATACCTTCATCTCTTACAAACCGTAATGCAAGTTTTCATAAATGTTACAATATTCTGTAAGAATTGTTGTATGCTTTCTTTATTGTTTTGAGCAGATCATTAGATATAGATATTAGTTTCTAAAAAACCCTCTTTATTGAGGCGAAATGAGAACAAAATTATCCTTTCTTATATTTTTGTACGCTTAATTTAAAATAAATATTACAATTTTGACTTTAAAAGTTACAATTTTGGGGAGAAAGAGAGGTAGGAATCACTTTGGTTTCGTAAGAAGACAACTCGAGGTGACCTTCACACTCTACCGGGGGGGGGGGGGGGGGGTCAATTATGTAAGATGTACATCCACTGATAGAAGAGCAGGGTTTACAGAAATGTTACACTTATTCTGATTTTTGTTATTGGATTAACAATTTAAAAGTAGTTTGAGTCTCGTTTGTGTATTACCAGCGTTAGGATATTTTATACTAAACTAATATTTGGCATGTTAGTGAGCACTGCGTTCAATTCTATAATAAATAAACCCTCCGCTCCACCACAGCGTGGTAACATAAGATGTAGGGGGGGGGGGGGCATCAGTACGAATGTGGGTCCGGAATCGCTCTGGGCGTTGTTTGCCACGAGAAAACAGCAATAAATGTAAATGCATGAAGTGAATCACAATAAATGTTGGCTGGGGACGTATTGAAGGGAAGGGGCCGCAGCAAAAATGTTTAGCTAGCTGTGTATCCGGCACTTGGATGTGATGTAGTGCTGGCCGTCCCTCACATCACAACAGCTGTTTTAGCTTAGGGCGAATTCCGATTTAAATGTTCTACGAAAATATGGAGGTTATTTAGGGCTTGTAATCATGTGGTACAGAGGTTTTTAATATTGTCGATTGCATGATGTTAAATTTGATAGAAACAGTTTTTTATATATATTCTTCAAGTTACCAAAGTTGATTAAAAGTAAAACATTTGCAATATAAATAGCTGCTTTTTAAAGTTATGTGATTTTGTTAAATTTGTAATCTTAATTTCCTTTCATTCAAAATATTTCATGTAATAATGTTGCCGTTACATTTTCAATGTCATACCACAGATAAGAAAGGAACAGAGGTCGCTTTCTTATGGCAGTAGCGAACGCCTCGGTGGCAATTATAGATACATTTCAACTAATGTACATTTCTATATATCTTCAATACTATTTACTACTGAAGATGTTTCTGAAGATCCCTTGAGGTGTTTGGGGTATAAAGGGGATACTAACAAGTGCTGGCTCGCCATCAGTAAGCATACTGGATAAATAACTACTGGACACTCATTAGTACGCTATTGCATGCGACCTCTCTCACTACCTTCTCTGTGGCCGTACTCATATTTAAGCTGAACAAATAAATATTAATTGATTTTAAAAAATTAAAGCTTTCCACTTCGAAAATTGAAACTTTTATGCTATACCCCTAGCGTTAGAATTACGAGTAATTTAGGTTAGCGCTATACTAGCAGTCCCGCTGTTTGTCAATACTAACCAATACTAAGATAAGCTAGATATAACAATTAACTTAAAGTGAACGTAATATGGGTAGAGATATACTGTACAATGAAAAATACCCGGGATGTTTAGGTGCTGGTTTCTTTCTTTAAATATGTGTTTTATTTAATATTGTATTATTGACAGTTTGACAAAACTGTTATGTATGACACGTACACGCACGTGTCTTGTTGTAAACTGTTGAGTAGAGTCGATTTGTAACGACGAGGATTAAGGTTTACTAATATATAATTAAATATCAAGGATTCCAGTTTGATAACCACACTTTAATAATTGTGCCTGATTATTATAATTGCATTGATTTTATATGTAGACAATCAAAGATAGTAGTCTTTTGCATGAGAAACTAATCAGACATGCGTGTATTGGCAATGAAGCAGTCATATATTGACATCTAACCTATTTCAACTTCATGACCTTAGACCGCGAGTATACATCATTTCCCCTCCTTGCGCGTGGTCGATGCGCAGACAGGCTGCCACGGTGCAGTTCTTTTTGTTTGCGGTCGTGTGATGCCAATTTGCACCGTCCTACTACTCTTTCGGTTGGTGAATGGTAACAACATTTCTGATTGCTCGGTATTGATACATTTTTTACCTTAGCTCTTTTAGAGAAACTATTTTAAAATCCTTTCTTGGTATGCTTTTGAACCTATGAAGAATAATTGTACTATGAAGAATATTTGTATTATGTTTCATAATCCAAAGCATTATAGTTTATTGAGAAACTGTGATCAAGGTTTTAGCAATAATCTTAAAGAGTACAAAGGCTGTTGGCCATGTTGGTTTTAATCCTATAAGAACAATGTTATTTTTCAACCGGACATACGATCACGCGTATCCAAACTAAACAGTTATATTTAAACAGATTATTACCTATTTATCTTCTAATAAAAAAACCCTTATGGTATATGATTGAATAACCCCGCCTCCCCTCCCCAAAAAAACCCTGGCCATACTGGCAATTTTGGGTCAATTTCCCTTATCAATCGTTGCAGAGTGCAGTTCCGTCTCTATCAGATGGTGGTCGGCTGCACCTTTGTCCTTTTAATTGGCAGAAGCCATTGTCTCCCTCAGCGATCAGAGCGCTCTGTCAGCACAGCGGCGGTAATTTGAACTAATCGGCCCGATACGGTGCCACCGCCTCCATCTCTCGCTAACCGAATACGGAAATTGTCAATTGATTTTGCTTTTCTCCCTCTTAAAGGTTAATTTAAGGAGTGAGTTGTTAAATAATTTTTGTTGACTTGAAAAGCTGATATAAAATGACGCAATTTATAGATTGTTTGTGCTCTATCAATTATGTTGATCCCTAAAACGGGTTTTACGTGTGACAAAGTTTTTCAAACAATTTAAACAGTATGCAATCATTTCAAACATGTTAGTCATCATCTGTGAATAAATGTGTAATATTCGTGCTCATTTTCTCTTTTCAGCAAATACAGTATTTAATAATCATAAACGGTTTGATTTTTCACTGCTTTTGGGGTTTCCTTTTCTATTTTAAAAAAATCGAGTATTTCTTTTCTTATTTAAAATATTGTTGAGTTAAGATAAAGGAATGTAACTAACTTTATTATATTAAATTTCTTTAATAATTTATTCATTCCATTCCAATATTATATGGGTAGAGAGAGATAACCACAAACGTTTGCGTACATTCAGGGGTTCAGAAGGCCAAATACTGCGCAAAATTTCGTATTTTTATTGGCTGGTTAATATTTTTAACTAGCAATTTTTAAATCATCTTTTAATTAGTTAGTGTAGACCTTTTTTTTATTATTATTAATTGTAAAGCTCCCAAGGTGGAAAACGTTAGGTAAAAGTGGTTAATTTTTTGAACTTTTTATCCTTTTTATTTGTCCACTGATTATCTCTTTTTTTGCGTAATTAAAACTTTTCTTTCTTCAAAATGGAATTGTTCTTGATCTAGGAGATTCCCTGCTTTTACAAACTATGCAATGTATTTTTCAATTCTTTTTTAGAGCAATGGTCAGGAAGACTCATTAAGAGACTATAAAATTAAAGTTGACTTTTCCTTATCTCCGTCCTTACGTTAGAATATTCTTCAACTTCATACCTCTTCTGTAATCTGTATCCATATTTGGTCCATCTTGGTCCAAAAATTGCCGTAATTATTTTACATTCTTCGATGTTTTCTTTATCTCCTTTCTTATTACGTGTCAAGGACTCGCTTGTTACACAATGGGTTGTTACACTTTTTTATTATGAGAAAAACATTGTTTGACTAAACATCTTTTGCACCTAGATCTTTTATGATTTATCCTTTCAACAGAAAAATAGTGTTATTGTATTTATTCGTTATTAAATAAATATATGCAAGGTTACTCTCAAGATTAATTAATATATTTCAAAACATTAAATTTTAGAAAAAAGATTTAAATCTGGTTATTTGACAGAAATCATATTCACGTTTTTTTTTCAAATAATGCAACAGTTTATTTAACATTTAATTTATTTTATATATACTTGATCTTTAATTGTTACCACCGCTGTAAACTATTTTAAAAAGGAGTGGTAAATAAGATAATTAAAAGCACAAATCTACAAAAAGCTTTTCTTGTGACTCTTACCAGGTCAAAATTTCTTTTCTTCTTAATCAAGCGTTCATAAAAAATTGCGAAAGTTTAATTACTTAATTAAATGTTAATAAATATTGTCAGTCAAATACAATGCATAACGCACCATAACATATCTTGCATTGGATTTAATTTTAATTAAGTCCTCATAATGTTTTAATTAATAAATAAAACGAAGGTTAAGTTAATTATGGGAAAGACGATTTTAATGTTACCTGTTTTGTTTCGTTTTCTTATGTTTTTGGATCGTGTAGTATTACAATTTATTAACTTTAAGTACAAGTAATAAATCAAAGTGTCGTAAAACTGCATTGAAACATGTAATATTTGTTAACGACTGTAAAGAAAGTTTTGTTGTGCGGTCAAGCCAGTCGTCATAATTTGGAGGGTGCCAAGGAATTCCAAGCAGGTTTTGTGTTACTATTGTACAATTGGAGGTATTAATTAACATTTGTTCAGTCCTATGACATAATAAATATTAGAATTTCCTTTACCGAATTAAAAATAATTGTTATTCTGTTACAATTTCAAATGCGACGAAAGTTAAAAATGTAAAAGCTACTGAAAAATTGACAAAGGGCGGAGAGAAAATCACGAGTGGTGTAAATATTGCACGTGCAGAAATAAAATATTAATACTGAAATAGGAATCTAAATCAATTTTCATGGAAACCATATTCACCAGTACTGCCCATCTCCGATTTGATTAAATGTCTGTACTGAGCAGTATTGTTGTGGAGGGAGTTCTAATATTTATTAGAGTACAAGTAGGCCTAAGGGTAAAGGAATGTTTTATCATAAATGGATCTCTTCTAATAAACTGTTTGACGGCGGTTGAATCGAGAAAACAAACTGTCGTTCACGCCTTGAACTTTGAGGGTTTAGATACTTAGAAAGGCACTACGTTGGTATGGCTGTGACAAGTTAGAAACTTTCTTTGTGGAAGAACCTAACCTCTACAGGTACTAGTTTCTTCCGATGTACGGTTTATATTATGACATGACAATGTTTTTATTCATACGTTACATTTGCAGTGTTTTTGTTCAAGGTGTTTTTTAACACAAGTCTTACTTCGACCAAAGTACGTATAATTTAAACACACAGTAGGGAAGCTTACTCTTGAGACAATTGCCAGCTGCACGACGTTAGCGATCCTAGTGGTCGTTCGCAGAGCTACAGCAGCATTCCGCTTACCAGGTGTTCGCTATACCACCGCTAGGATCGTAGCATCGCTTGGTTGACATGTAAAACGGCTGAGTTTCGCTATTGTTTGTTATTTTATCATACTGTGCCACGACTGTCTGGCATGGCTTTTCTTACGTGTGCTGCATCGTTTGAAAACGACAAATACGAGTACAGTCTACAATGTGTGAGGTGAGACATTTCTACGACCTATTGTGTTTCTGAGTGGGTGAATTATACTATAATCTGATGGTGGGCGCTCAAGTTTCACTTGTATATTAATTTGGTTTTCTTTAATGTATTTTTGACAATTTTTATTATTTACAATTTTTATAAAGCTGGTAAACATATTAAAGAGTAACAATAATTTATTTGTGGGAATAAATTGGTTATTCGTAACAGCTATCTGAGTAAAATCAGCAAAATCAGTGACTTACCACTACTGTAAAACTTTGTTAATTTGTAGTAATATTTACTACGTATACCTATAGGATTTGGAGAGGAATAAGGGAAAGGACTGACAACGATCCAGTCCCGGCCATCCGCAGGGGGAACTGGAAAATAGGAGAACTTAACTAATCGACACCACAAGTTTATATACACTCAACTATTGGATGTAACCTTCTGTCATTTAAAAGTCAACCTACTTTTAATAACAAGAATCGATGAGTGTGAAATGTTTATGATTCTCATTCCACCGTTACTGACATTACAGATGCCGTTCCTACACAGTGATCTGTTCTACAATAATGTCCACATCCTTTACTTCCAGGAAATAACGTTCGCCTACATTCAGCTGTTGCAACATTACACCCACACCCCGGCCACACGCAAGCGTTGGAGGTTATCGCTCTGCTGATGTTGTAAAATACCCCAAGTCTGAGGAAGAGACTTCCAGACGGTTTATTCGAAGTCTAACCTCTTGAAAAAAAGTCTCTTCATTTTATTTAATATGGCCTCTATTTGACTTTGAGAAAGATTTAGCAATGGCTGACTCAAGCTAAACAAAGCAGTATCTGACACCTAAAAAATCCGTCGTGATTCAAACATGCAGGACCAGTTGACCAGTGCTAATTGTCTGTTTTCTATACATTGATATTCATACTCGGCCCGATACAAGTGCTTTTAAATAATTATTAGGTTACCAAATGAAACTAGTAACAACACTTGAATCAATATTATATCATATTCCATTGAATATTTAGTTGGTAAATAAAATGATAGTACTTAGTTGAGTCTTTTTTAATTATATAAGGTGTAGGTTGAAATCATCACAATCAGATTGGGTTAATCGTAATTTCGCTCTTGCAATAATAACACTTTTAGGCAGACCCACATGGGCCCTGTAGTAGCGACATGAATAGAGATGGCATCGATATATTGATACATAGGAAATATCGATATATCGATATATTAGTATTGATATTTTATTTAGATGATATCGGCCATATCGATATTTTGGTCCGATATAACACATCGATAAATATTGACGTTATTCTGTGCTGAATACCCGTTTGAGGAGCCATTTGGTCGGGAGGGCTTTCTATTCTATCGATGAAGCTCTTATGCAGCCTTAAGTGGTGATGTTGGCTGTTTTATTTTTTTTTTAACTACCTTAAATACTCTTCTTATTGTAGCAGCTCTTATTGTAATAAAATAAATGTCAAGATCGGCTTACGTATAGGCTATAGTGAAAAATTGTCTAAGAATTAATTTACTTATAATGTTATTTGTGTATTATTTTATGTTCTTGGTTAAATGATGTTATTTTTGTATCATGACTTGCATATAAAACTTTAACAGTTCATATTGTGTCAATAAATTAATCTTAAATCTTGAATCTCTACTCTAAATTATCACGATTCGAAAAAACACATTTAAACTGTCGTTAATGCGTACAAAGCATGCATTGATGTAATAATGTAACTTAAATAAGTCTTTACGTGAGGTTAACGCACTTAAAAATAGTTTATTGTAGACCAGTGAGTGGGTGGAACCGGTAAATGAAGTTGTGTGTGAGTTGGCAACACTGAGTCTAATATGCCTATCCAGTCGTCTTACAAACCATTGTTACATTATTCTTTCATAATCAACATAATAATTATTCTGATTTTGAATGTTTTTTTTTATTCAATCCGACAGATCACAAATTTTTTCGTGAAGATAAATGTATTCATTTTTACACTCAGTAGGCTATCATAAATAGTGACAGCTAAACATGAGTGTATTTTTGATCATGACATAAGAGTTAGTGTATAAATCATTTACAATTCGATATCGATATTATTCTTTCGATATTATCGTTAGATCGATATTTGGTTAGCGATATATCCCTAGACATGAACGTCCTGCGTTGTTCAGAGACTATGGATCGTGCACCACTTGATGTGCCGTAGGGTAATTAACGTGGATCCGAGGAGATATTTCATCAGGGGTGGCTGACGTATTACTGCGGGGACAGCACGCGTCTTTGTTTACGACCTCGTGCGTGGGTGTGCCGGGACACTGCTTGTTAACCTTTAATAAGATAATTAAATACAATTGTAGGTGCGACAACCGTACTCATTTGTATTAACAGCTTTTTACTCTTCCTCTTTTTCTGATGCAACAGAATGAGCGTTCTGTATTAAATCGTTGCCTATAAAGGTAATCTACAACACAGATGCAATTTTTTATGATTAATGTTTTATGGAGACCGAGTTAATGAACATTTTTATAATCAGTCATGTTATGTTCAAAAGTGACAAACTTTCAAAAAGAAATATATAAAGAATAAGAATTGATCTCATCTCATTTACATAAGTTTTATGGGGTGGTGAATCCTAATTCTTGGTTTTTTATTATTGTATTCCGTCAAAAATAAGAATGAAAGAGGTCGCTTTCTAATCTGTTGCAAACGCCTTAGTGTAGTTATTAATATATTACACTAATGTACATCTTTGTATATCTGTAGTAGGCTACTAATTTCATCACTTATCCTTGAGGATAATAAGGGAGGGTAATCACTGTTATAATAAGTAATAACTCAACACACATTTAGCGCACTATTGGATGCGACACCTATTTCTTCTTTCACTATATATTCTATTTTGAAATATTATTTTTTAGGAAATTTTCTTTTATGAAGTCTGAGCTCATTTCTGATTTTTTTTCATATATTATTCGTATTTTAATAAAACAATTTATTAATTCAATCCATTTTCAATGTCTATAAATTGTGAAGAATAGAAATCACAGTTCCTCCTTTTGTTAGCGTTAATGTTGTATAGATTAGTATTGTTAACTAACACGCTAAGTTTTATAGTTAGACTTATTGTAAATAAGGCTATGAAAGTTTCATTAATTTTCTACAAAAAACGAAAGTTAAACCTCAGGCATACTCGTTTTCATTGCACTAACTGGTGATCCTAATTGAAGTTAATGAGTTTTGTTTCGTATGTTTTATGTATTTTAATTTGTTTAAACTGTATAATTTCAAAATATAAACAACAAACTAGTAAATGTCAAATATTTGTATAGTTTTCTTTGTGTTCCTGAACTTTTTATTAGATATCTGTGTTTGAAATTGAGCTACCCATAAAATTTGTTAAACTCACGTGGAACTTTGCAATCTTTCCTGGGATCACTACAAATGCTTGTATTGTAAGTGAATTGATAAACATGTTTTACTTCGAATTGTCTACAAACTCAGAACGAGAAACGTGGTTCAGTCGCTAAGGCGTCGGACTGCTGATGGCATTTTCCAAGGTTCGAATCCTCATCTGAGCGAGCTAACGGTACTTCACTCTTTAATTTAAGTTCATGCACATACCTGCAGGTTCATGTGAAATGACGAGTGAAGTGTTTTCCTTAAAAAGATAAAAAAAAGAAAAATCAACTACCGGCTGTTCATTTGTCTTTGAGGAAGGAAGTTGTCATTTGTCTAAGGAATAGTCGGCCTTAATTTGTAACAATGACTAATTTCGCACATATACATTCAACATACCCATTCTAAATCCATATTCGCTCGTTTATTGACGATCGGCGTATTAAAATAAATAAATATATTTCAACAACCACATTTTTAATCATTTGAAAAGGTTGAAAGACAAAATATTTTCTCGATTTGTTTACCAAACAATCTTCTTTATTATAGCTGTAGCACAGAGTATATAGATATACTATATATATATATATATATATATATATATATATATATATATATATATAAATACTCTGTGGCTGTAGTGTCGACCATGTCGTCGTCTGACTAGTGAGGTGCTATCGAGGCTGAGTGGGCTGTGTTACATTTGGCCAATATGTGTGGCGATGTTAAATGGAGTGAGTTGAGTACAACGGGGATGGCTCTCCATCGAGCTATTTGGGGTCGGAGGATCCACCCTCGGCGAGAGAGTTACAAGTTAGCCTATTTGGGGATCGAAAATATTTTCCCGACAGAATTTACTTAAACACTTGTTGTTACTATAAACTTTTTTGGAACATCAGCGCATATGACAGCAATATGACAATGTATTAATCTTTTAATGGTCAATTAAGTTATGTTTAGGTACAAAGTGTAAGTGACTTGAAGGTGTACTGTAGTTTGAAAGTTGTTTACTAAGATGTATCTAAGGAAAATCAAGCCTCACTATTTCCGCGTTTGATTTTACATTTATATTTTTACTAGTTGAGTTGTCACGAGCTCTACGTATGACTTGGTAGACATGCGAAGCGTGTAGGTGTGTCTCCTAGTAGAAATTTAGCACTTAAGTCAACATGAGTTATTGAGTGGTACGAATGTGATATAGAGTGGCAAGTCTGACAGCGGCAGTGGCGAGCGTAGCTTGTCTAGATCATTTGTTAAGACCTACTGGGAACTCAATTGACTAATTCCCCAGCAGCTCTTCATCACGGCTGGGACACGTGGCGCGAGCCACCCGCTCCTCTTGTCCCGGTTACAGTCCCAACAGGGATGAAACAAATATGAAAATGGTCACATAATAGCTTTAGAGTTACATGCTTGCAGGGTAGTTTAGATGAGTTATGTAGTCATGTTACTATTATAAGTCGACGTATTATTAGAAAGGACGTGTCAACTGGAGTGTTTAACGTGGAGTCTGAACCACGTTGTACATGTCTTGTGTAGTCTATATTGACAATTAATCTGCCTGTAAAGACGGGTGTCCTTCAGTAGTGACATTGTAGGCACTTAATTGGGCCGGAAAGTAGGGTTTTCAACAGAAAAGGGGAATCGTTTCACCGCTGAGTTGTCTTACACGGGCGTGACTAACTTCAAGTGTCCAACTTTTGCAAAAGGGGAATCGTTTCACCGCTGAGTTGTCTTACACGGGCGTGACTAACTTCAAGTGTCCAACTTTCGCAAAAGGGGAATCGTTTCACCGCTGAGTTGTCTTACACGGGCGTGACTAACTTCAAGTGTCCAACTTTCGCAAAAGGGGAATCGTTTCACCGCTGAGTTGTCTTACACGGACGTGACTAACTTCAAGTGTCAAACTTTCGCAAAAGGGGAATCGTTTCACCGCTGAGTTGTCTTACACGGGCGTGACTAACTTCAAGTGTTCAACTTTCGCAAAAGGGGAATCGTTTCACCGCTGAGTTGTCTTACACGGGCGTGACTAACTTCAAGTGTTCAACTTTCGCAAAAGGGGAATCGTTTCACCGCTGAGTTGTCTTACACGGGCGTGACTAACTTCAAGTGTTCAACTTTCGCAAAAGTGTTTAGTTGAAAAAATAACTGATAGAACTGTACAGGTTTCTTTAACTGCTATTTTATTGTGTAAATTATTAATCATTTGCCTATTACTATTATTAATTGATATTTGAATACTAAATAATGGTTAAAATTAATCTTTTAAGCTTGATTCTTTGGTGTTCATCAAACCAACAAATGGTGACTGCTGCTAATGATATAAATAGCAGTGAAAGGCGGGACAGCCCAAGCGTAGGTAGGTTTCGTAGGTCCCCTTTTGCTTTGAACTGCCGTGAAAGGCGGGACAGCCCAAGCGTAGGTCCCCTTTTGGCTTTGAACTGCCGTGAAAGGCGGGACAGCCCAAGCGTAGGTAGGTTTCGTAGGTCCCCTTTTGCTTTGAACTGCCGTGAAAGGCGGGACAGCCCAAGCGTAGGTAGGTTTCGTAGGTCCCCTTTTGCTTTGAACTGCCGTGAAAGGCGGGACAGCCCAAGCGTAGGTAGGTTTCGTAGGTTCCCTTTTGGCTTTGAACTGCCGTGAAAGGCGGGACAGCCCAAGCGTAGGTAGGTTTCGTAGGTCCCCTTTTGGCTTTGAACTGCCGTGAAAGGCGGGACAGCCCAGGCGTAGGTAGGTTTTGTAGGTCCCCATTTGGCTTTGGACTGCCGTGAAAGGCGGGACTTAGCCCAATCTTAGGTAGGTTTCGTAGGCCTACGATGCCAATAAATGGTGGATCTTCATATTGTGCCGCCAACACGCGGCCTTCTGTCATCCAGGAGGCCATGGCAATTTTTAAATGGAAATATATATAGTGTGGGAAGAGTAGTTCTTTGTCTCACTTTCACCACTCAGTGCATCTAACTTGCACCAGTACCTTCAATAGCTCGTTTTCTAAGCGGGCTCTCTATTGCGGGGTGGAGCTCAGGTAACTTTTTACATTTCTTTAAAATTAATCCTATCAAGCCATTTATTTTCTTTCTAGCTAGAAAAATGTTAGGGAATTGATTTACTAATGGAGTTAAATGTATATAGACATTCAAAAGTATATTTAGATGCACCAGTGCACTTAGTATAGTTAGGGTGCTGCTCCTAAGTGTTTACCAAGAGGAAACCGATAGTCCTCTCTCCTCTCGCCCCTAGTGGACACTCGATACATGGGGATAGCGTAGATAGTACTAATTATAAGAGAACTCAGTGGGTGTTTAGGTAGCTGATAACCCGTACTTTGTATGACACTTTAAAGTGGGATAACCGATAGTCCTCTCTCCTCTCGCCCCTAGTGGACACTCGATACATGGGGATAGCGTAGATAGTACTAATTATAAGAGAACTCAGTGGGTGTTTAGGTAGCTGATAACCCGTACTTTGTATGACACTTTAAAGTGGGATAACCGATAGTCCTCTCTCCTCTCGCCCCTAGTGGACACTCGATACATGGGGATAGCGTAGATAGTACTAATTATAAGAGAACTCAGTGGGTGTTTAGGTAGCTGATAACCCGTACTTTGTATGACACTTTAAAGTGGGTTAACCGATCATGTAATTATTGCAATTACAATCACGGGGTCATGTAGGCTACATCATTATTGTAGCTATAAATCTACTTTTTGAAATAACTACCAATTTTCTGTCATGTCAGGAGGTCAACTTGCAAGGAGTCAGAAGAAAATCTTAAGAGAGCATAGATTGAATAAATCATCAAAATAAAGGTCTTTATAAATAAACATAAACCCAAAAATCTTAAAGAATGATGACGGTATATTTTTCTTTGATAAAGTTTGGAAAGTTAAACTTTGTAAATTTATTCTGGACTCAAGAAATTGGTTTTTAGGGTAGTTAGTGACTCTTCACATTCGATGGAGGATGGTCCACAAAGGGCTCGACAAAAATATTAAACGTAAGAATAGGTCAGGTGTACATCATTTTCAAGGGTCTGTCTAGTACAGATGAATACCACAAACAGCATTGAAAAAGGTTGATCCAGTACTAAACGTTCGAAGATTTGTATGAACAAAATTTGCGTTTACCAAACAAATAGAGTATTTTCAAAGTAAATGTTTCAATTATTAACCCTTGTTGAATTGACTAACTTGATAATATTCATGTATATGACAGCCGTAATGAATATGTCAGCATTCTTCTCCTTTGATTTATTAGTATTTAAATTGTAGCCACCAATAAAATGTCTCATTACAACAAAGTAAAATCTGACATTTTGTACTGGATCAACCTGTGTATAAATTGGGCCGGATAATAAGTGACCTGTAGGGGTTCCAGTGGCAGAGGAAAATATTTCCATCGCTGAGCTGCCTTACATCACGGGCGTGATTAACTTCTGCATTGAAGTAGTCGACTTCAGTAACTGTGTGACTGTAATGAACTGCACATGTTTGTTTAATGGCTGTTTAGTATAAATTGTTATTTAAATAATAAATAATGATTTTTATTTAATCGTTTTAAGCTCGATTCTATAATATCAATCAAACCAACCAATGGTCACTGATGCTAATGATGTAAAATGGGCGGGGCTTGCTGTTGCGCCTTCATCACGCGGCCTATAGCTCTGATTGCCATGACAATATTTAAACGGAATTACACAGTGGAGGAAGAGTAGTTAACTGTCTTAATTGTACAATTCATTGCACATCACTCACACCCTAAAAGGTTAAAAAGGTCTTTTTCTAAGCGGCCTATGTATAGAACGTATTTAACAATCAATCGTAGTTAAAATGATCTCTTTTGTTGCTGTTTTTGTAATTGTTGTTGTTTGTAGTGAGACAGTGTTGTGTTTGTTTGCAGGTAAGACCAGGGATGCTATCTCACAGAGGGATGGAAGCACACGGGTGAGTCTCACACACAAGCGGTGCAACTCTTGTACAGACAATAGACACAAAGCATGTTCATCCACGTGGACAGTGTGGGGCTGCTCAAATCTCAGATAACGCTGACGCCTGTGCACGCCAAAACGGCCGAAACCGAAACATAATGGAAGCGCTGCACCCTAACTTGCCTTGTTTATGTCCTACCTCCCCCCATACTACACACTGTACTCCTCCAGTTCTGCTGAGATTGCAGGCCTGAGGCATTTTTCTTATCTCCTTTAAACACCATCAGTACAAAGTGTATAACCACTTACATTGTTAAACGTTTGATTTTGTTTAATTTACGTATGTCTTTGGTTCCGTCGTTGTGACTGTATTAACCAATCCGTAACTACTATCCTTATTTTGCCAAACAAAGTACTATGGTGGGGGCAGAAACATTATTACAAATAAAGTAAATTATTTAAATAATAACTTGGATGCTAGATATTGTTTCTTCATTTTATCTGTTTTCCTATATTATTTTATTAATAAAAAGCGTTTTACAACTATATACAACGTATGGTTTGTTGTCAGCTAGGCGCACCATTTTATTTATCATAAAAAGCTGCGATGTATATATATATATTATACACTATATTAATATAGTATGAAGTGTGCAATAGGCCAACTGCGTTAAGAATGGTATCTAGTGTA
This sequence comes from Stictocephala bisonia, assembly GCA_035578905.1. Lineage (NCBI taxonomy): Eukaryota > Metazoa > Arthropoda > Insecta > Hemiptera > Membracidae > Stictocephala > Stictocephala bisonia. The sequence goes on from JAQJVL010000288.1 coordinate 25,235, forward strand.
AATTATAGATACAAAACATAGTTTACAGAAATTAGCCTCTACGTAAAAGGTGACAATGTTTAAGACATTAGGTTTATAGTTAAATTGAAGCCTCTAGAAAGTGTATAGTAAAATAAAACATTATTAATAGAATACCTTTAACACATTTCTTAATAATTTGTTATAAAGGTGTTCTGGAAACCAAATGTATAGAATTTTAGTAGAATAAAAAGTAAAGTTCTATAAATTTCAAAAATTTACTTTTTGAAAGATTATTAAAATTTACAAATTAATTCTACCAAAATATATTATCAACAGATGTGAATAATTTGGACATTATAAGTGGTTTATTTATAGTGTGTTATAACCTACATGTACCTGAAGATGACTTCATAGAAGTTGAAATGTACATCGTACAACAAATTATTGAGAAATGTGTTAAAAGGTATTCTATTAATAATATATTACTATACTAGATTTGTTTGCCAAGTATCTGCTTAAAGATAAAATATTTGTTCCATTCTGATTTCAAAATTCCAAAATATGTAAAGCTCTTTCTTCCCTCTTCAAGCTTAACTTTGGGTAGATGAAGCAAGTATCCTTGGCGGGTGGTGCGTTGCGACACCTCCTCCCGGTACTGAAGCCTCTCGCTCAGGTATCGTGTTCTTTGTACACGAACACGTTGTGACTCATGCAACATGTCAGAACTTTGCACGCTGCTTCCATTGAGATCAAACCAGCAGAATCTCGGTAGGGAGTTTAGTTATATGATGAATCCTCTTCAAATAGGAAATATAACGAATAGCGGATTTTTGGATTTTCTGAATAAGATGAACATCCCCTCTCGAGATACTGTTGCCATAGCAGTAATACAAAAGTGCATAAGTTGCGGCTTGGCAGATTCTGGCGGCAAGCCTCTAAATATGTACAAGCCCTTCGGCCTCTTAAGGATGTAATATGTGACGTGTCTGTAAGGTGAGGTCACTATCTAATACGTATAAACACTCATTTCTATAAACACATACAGTATTAAAACACAAAAATGAAATTATTATCTTTTAAAACATTTACTATCAATCCATCATGATCCGATTATGGAAATTCAAATTTATTAACTGTAACAGTAAAAACACACTGTCCAAATAGTTTTTCTGTCTGTTTGGTCTTTTATTTTAATAGTAAAAACTATTCTCTAATAAGGTCAAGTAAATGTCTAACTTTTTTTTATTTGTTAAGACATAAAATTAAAGTGAGGTTATATATAAAATCAAGAAAATGTTCAGTGCAATCTAGAAATATAAGTAGGATTCCTGAAAAACCACTGTATGTGTATTGGTGGGTGGGTCAATACCACTTTACGTGTATGGGTAGGCGGGTGGGTCAATACCACTGTACGTGTATGGGTCAGTACCACTGTACGTGTATGGGTGGCGGGTGGGTCAATACCACTGTACGTGTATGGGTGGGTGGGTGGGTCATTACGATTGTACGTGTATGGGTGATCAGGTGGGTCAGTACCACTGTACGTGTATTGTCCACCTTAATTAGATGCAGCTGAGGGGTTAAAATAGAAAGTAATTCCCCGGGAAGAGGTTGTTTTGTCCTGTGCATCAGGTGAGCGAGTTGAGTCACGAACGCAGTGTGAAATGTCAGTGTGAATATCATATAATATAGTTTTTATCTCTCTTTTGTTTCATATAAAAATAACTTGGTAACAGTGATTTGAAATGGCATGAATGTACAACATGCACGGAACACCGCAATAATTCCATTGACAAGGCATGAATACTGTAACTTTTCCCTCAGCGCCGTAAAACGTTTACGGCCACCATATTGCAGTTGCTGGGAACGCAGCCTGCTGGAGATTCCAGTTTCGCACGCAAAACGGCCGGACGAAAGGGTATTATCAAATCCTAACGGCAACGGTGTTTTATTCGAGCGGTTTATAGGTGATAATAAAACGAGATTGCATTTGGAGGACGTGGGGATTTGATGAAGAGTTGCAGAAAGTGGGTTAAGTGTGGTGTGGGGTGGATGGAGTTGTTTTACCCCGGTACAAAGTGCTCAGTTTTAACGAAATTCTAAATATAAGGAAAAAAAATACATCATATAAAGTAATTTACAATGATTTTTTTCTAACATTGAAAATGTATTTTACTGGATTAATTAATTGAATGCAGTTTTCTATTTCGTTTAAATAAATAAAGTAGATACTGAATGGATTGACAATTTGTTACGAAATACTATATTAAATAAAATATATTGTTATGCCCCTGGACTACAATATTGACTTAAATATGGCTAATATAAAAAAATATATCTTCAGATAGTACAAAGTGTTATTTTGATAAAACTCTTGTGCTTACATTTTTTGTCAATTACTTGTTAAAATTATAATAATAACATTAAACAAACATAAACATAAAACTCGAAGTCCTGCGGTTAACATCCACGGTCTCGGCTCAGGTATGTTTATGTTTTTGTTAAATGTTATAATTTTGATGTTGACAAGTAATTTATGAAACATGTAAGCACAAGAGTTTTATGAAAATAATATTTTGGACTATTTGACGGAGGTAAGGTCTAATTACGTTTTGGACTATTTGACGGAGGTAAGGTCTAATTACGTTTTAATTATAATTTTTCATTGACAGATTACTTCCAAAACATTTATGTTTTTTGGCTTACGACATTTTCAAAGAGTATTACAGAGATGATTATTTTGAAAGGTTTTGATCTTTTAGAATAAAACGTATACAATTTGATAACGTGCAACATTTGAAAACATGAGTCTCCAAACTATAATATGTTTTAAAACTGAAAAATAGTATACATAATTATTATTACCACATTAAAGTTAATACTTTAAACAACATTATTTTGAAATACCTAATTAAAGCCACAATATTTGGGAAGACATTGTTAAATATGTTTTAATAAACATCACGTTTAAGTCAGTTTTAGAGGACCGGATTACTCAAACTGACAGGCTTAAGGGTGCTTTGGATTACCTCACAAAGTAGCCTATCGGAACGTTAATAACATATCCATTTCAATAAAACAAACATGTAGTTAACAGTGTAACAAAAACATACTGTTCACTATCTCTCGTTATAAATTAATTAAAGCCATAGCGTTTGTTTTCATCGTGTTTTATATAATAACATTCAAAGTTAGTATAATCATAGGATCAGTTAATTAAACCTGACGGCTATATTATCACCCCTCCTCCCTTAAGTGGGGAGGTAAGTATGTGGACGGCTGGAACTTGTTTTACTCAGAATATGGAAACTACTCCTGATATCACTTGAACTGACTTCACTATTGAGCTATTTGCAGTTGCTTTTCACAAATAACAATCTTAGTCCGCTCTGGGCGCAATTTCAAATCCAAACTTTTTTCACAATATGATGGAGGAAACGCTTTTATTTTTATTGTGTTTATTTTAAAATGTTTATAAAAACAACACGTCTACACTTTCTTGATTTATGAACACATTTAAAAGACAAATAGCGTTCTAGTGCTAACCCAGTAAAGTGTTGTGGCAGATTGAAGGTGATAGGTTCTGACCTCAGGCCTCGTAGTACCAGAACGGCGGCGGCTAATCGGTCGATATTGACACTACCAGAGGGTTCTGTTGATGGTGTTGGCCGGTGGCCCAGGATTCGAGTGATAACTAGGAATGAGAACTAGACACCAGGCTTGACAACAATGTGTAGACCCCAAGTTGCCCTGGCTCTTGGGTCGATAATTAAATGGCCCTTTCGAAGGATCAGTCGAAGTCGGTTAGTAACAAAGACCACACTCGTTCATTTAGACAAATAACGCTTATTCGTGTCTCAAATTCACCCTTATATCTTCTATCGGCCTAATATTTGTATGTAAATAAATAAAGTTGTATTTTCTTTTATCGTCTACGCAAGTGGTATTTTTTACTTAGTCTTCAAACGTTGTTGAGGAACAACGGTCCAGACCACTCAAGCAAATTTGAGTGAACCTCCCAGGATCTGAACCCGTGACTCTCTGAACATGAAGCTGAAGTGCTAACCACTAGGCTAGCAAAAGGCCTAGTGTAAATTGTTGCTATTAATTAAAATATTGCTAGGATCCATGTTATTTAAGTATGGGAGATATCTACTTAGGGTTCGCCATCCACCCTAAAGGCATATGTCACTGAGGAAGTAGGCTACGTCTACTCGGGGGTTGCGGAGGAGAGTCGTTATCGTTGTATACGCGGGGCCCTCTCATGTGTACGCGGGACCCTCTCATGTGTACGCGGAGCCCTCTCATGTTTACGCGGGGCCCTCTCATGTGTACGCGGGGCCCTACCTATTATGTGACTTTCTATAGTTTTAGATGAAGCACTTTTAACAGAAGCTCGAATCTAATGTTAGTGATACCGTAGCTAAGTATGGCCGGAAATGGAAGTAAAGTATATGAAGGAGTTTAGACATATGTGAAGGAAATTTAGTGGTAGGTGGTCACAGTTGTTTTGTCGTTAGTATATTTAGGGCGTTTATTACTAAGCACTTTTTACTTCCAAGACCAGTACTCCCTAAGTTCAGCTATATTCCTAATAACTTGACGTGTTCATAATAATTTTAAAGTAACGTTGTAATTATGTATGATGAAGAAATTATTGCTATACGAGTTGTTTATATTGTATAGTATATGTAGTTAATATTAAATATGCGAAAATTTGTTATTTTCAGTTTTTCGTATTTTTTTATAACCAAGCTTACTATTGACGTCTCCACCACACTCACAGATAAATAGTTAAAGTGGAGGAAATATTCAAGAGTCATAATTTCTGTGGCCTATGTATTATTTACATGTTTGTCTGTGAGTCAACGTTATTGAATTGAATATACGCACGATACATCTGCCATATATGTAATAGGATAGAGGGCGGACTACTTATGTACATGTACAGAGATAAGTGTAATGTACCACTCTATCATCATAGTAAACTAATCATATGTTATTAATAATTGAGAATGTTAACATTCTCAATTATTAATATGAGAACTATTGAGTAGCCCAAAAGAGGTGGGCTATGTTTGTGTGGAAACCCACCCACCCCCGGCCTGGACAGGCCACATGGTTGTGTACCATGGTATTGATCCAACAGCGGCGTCCCCACCACTTTCATCCACCCACCACCACTGCACCGCACTCACTTTCTTCTTCTCCTCAACTTATTATTTTATTAATCGCCCTAATTTAACTTAATAACCCTTGACGGCTCGCCACCGTTGTAAATTTATTATGTAACAACGGAGTTATGTAAAATTGAGTCGCAGCTCTGGCAATAGTTACGTCAGAACTGTTTCGTGACCTAATTCTTTCCCTGAGAAATAACAGCACTTGTCCAACTCAAATAGCTCTTTCGAGAATATTGTTCAGTTAAGGAAATCGTTAATTGTAATGTAAGAAGTTAATGCCACTGTAGCAAAGCGTGGCAGTACTTATAAATGTTTATTTCATGACCCTTTTATTATTTTTGCTTACTCTTTTTTAAAAGTGTAGCATACGGTATCGAAAGATTTTAAATTATATTAAGCCTAAATATCATCTGCTGATGTCCTTCGTCTTTTTCGGAACAATCAGTAGACCCCATATCCAGAATGTGCTAATGGAGTGTGTCAAAAAATATTTGACAAACGTCTTTGTTTTATTTTTATCTTCGTTTATGAGTGCCAATATTAGGCTACGTTGTATTTTGTAATATTAGTTATATTTATGACACAGGGTTGTTGATAACCGAAGATGAAGTGCCTACCTAGTAAGGCATCATACAGGTTGTCGATTGTTGTTTTTTAAGTTCTCCATAACGGACTATTCCTCGTCCTCTTGGCGACCAGTTGAGCGCTCCAAGTTCTAGCGTTCATCGCCTGCCGCTAGGAGTAGCAAAGAGTGTCTCACTAACACACACAACGTGTTCCCCTCCCCTCTATTTCCGTCACTGTCACTACTTGACCCACATTGTAAATTGTACAACAGTACAAACTCCTCCATTTATGGTAAACTCTAACATTGAAGTTATTATTATTAATCTACTTTTTCATCCAAAGATAATTTTAAAATTTCAATTACAAATTTGTGCAGATGTAATTTATAAGAAATAATTAATTGGTTACATCTTAAAAAAAAAAAACATTCTTAAGTTTACAGTAGGTTGCTTATTACCTTTTTACCCACAATAATCTCAACATTTTAATAAAAAATATCGTACGGTTTTTATTATTTGAGTACCTACAATAGCCTAATTATTCACTTAATGTAGCCACATCTCTTTAAAGACATTTCAAAAATTATTTACCTCAACACATATATTTCTTATAAGAAGACTTTATTTGAAAAATCAAAAATACATTTAGTGGCCTTTACCTAAATTTCTAAATATGCAATTTTACCGTCAATGGGCTAGAAAATACCTTACTATTTCAACTGTACGGTTCATGTCAAAGTGATCACCGTACGTATGCCTAATTATTAAACGGCTATTCTAGTGGGCCATAAGTTGATATTATGAAATGTTTTGTGTTTAAAATAGTGAAGAATTAATTTGAGATTTTTAAAATTATACTTATTTAAATGTAAACAAATTACAAAAAGACTACATTTTTTACAAAAAGGTTCATTAGAGCAGGTCTTTGACACTTAAAGTTTTATGACGCGATCATTATTATGGACCGCATACTGGAATTAGAAATCAGTTTTTTGCGTTTTACAAGGAGTGAAACGACCTTATTTACCATATAAGGCTACAACTACTAAGATACTTTATAAATTACGTTGTTTTTAGTTTTTATTATAACAACAATACTTTTGAACTTTTCTCCAAGCATAAAATTCAGCTTTTTAATAGTTTTAAATTATTAAAAAATGGTAGCTGGCAAAATCATATTTTATATATATATGTATATATATATATATATATATATATATATATATATATATATATATATATATATATGTGTGTGTGTGTGTATGTATGTATTTGTGAAGGAAAAACTTATTTTTATACGATCCACCTAGTTGTACTTTATTTTGCAATGAACATTAGTAAAACGCAATTTTCTCTTGGTAATTATTAATTTTATGTGGATTGGATTTTTAATCATTTGTCTTTTTCAATAACTGCTTGATAAGTAAGTATATTGGTGTTGTTTTCTTGTAGATACGAACAAGTAGAAAATTTAATCCAGTATAAGGAGAGAAAACTCCCTAGTGCAAGTGTAGTGCAATATAATTACAAGAGGATTCGTACTTTTATATTATTAAACTTATGTTGATTTTAATATTAATAACATTTATTTCCAAAATTAGTTTATGACAGACTTATTTTCTTTAATCCCTTTGGGGACGTGGGGCCGCAACCAAAGATGTCTATCTGACGATTCTGGCCTATTTGCTTGATCTCTTACCAGTTCTGTCAGTATTTTTTTGTATATCCTTTTCCATAATTCTCCTCCACGTAACTCTTGGTATTCCACGTCTTCTTCTTCCTTGTGGGTTCCAATCAAGGGCTTGTCTACTGATGTTATCTTGTGCTCTTCGGAGAATGTGTCCAATCCAGTTACATTTTCATGCCCTGATTGTCGCTGCTACTGGGTCTTGTCCATATATTCTTCATTACTGATATTTTTTGGCCAGTAGATCGTCAGGATTCTTTCGAGGCAGTCGTTAATAAATGTCTGCAGTTTGTGAGTTACAGACTCGGTGATCTTCCAGGATTTTGTTGTTTTCTGATTGATTCTGAAGTTTTATCGTTTTTTGGCAGTGTGTTGAAAAATCTTATAGCATAATATGTACTTGTACGTTGACTTATTTTTAAAACGTTCAATGGTAACTTTAGACTTTTACAGCGTGTATTGTTTCTATTTGGTTGGTATACTATTTGTATTAATTTTTTCTTTGTAAACATTTTTTCTAAGACGTGGTTTGAATGACAGTAGGTCACATGTTACATTTTTGTTTACAACACGGTGCTAATGAGCGTGTTAAATTACCTTAAACATTTCTCAATGAACACCAAATTAGCCAAGTTTTTGTGTTATGTATATGTTTTTTGTATCACCTGTTTGAATGCATTCCTAAATCAATGTCAATGTTACTCTTATGAAAAAAAATGAAACGTTCAGCTGCTGTTTTTACCCTTTAGGAATGGATTTTCTAGAAAAACTTTAGTGAATCTCTATAATTCAAAAGCTAACGTATTTTCAAATTTCATCAATATCTGTTCAGTGATTTCGGAAATTCCGTGATGAGTGAGTACATTGTTTATGGAATTTATATATATATATATATATCTTAAGATTCGTGCTCAACTATAAAATTAAATTAATTAACTAGTAGGTAAAGTTTTGATAGTATCCATTGTTAGTTTTTTCTTACTTTTCATTAAAAATGTTTACTGTTAGCATATCACGTGTTGGTAGAATAAAAATACTAATGAACGCCGTAGGACACAATATATTACAATATAAGTACAACATGTACAAATATTATGATGGTGATCGATTTCTGTAAACCACTTTGACTATTCTCAGACCAGAAGGGCTTGCAAAGGAATTTCATATTGTACAATGGAATATTTTCCTAGTTATTCCGATTAAAATGCAATAGTTTTAAACATTAGATTCTAAATTCTAAGTTTGTTACATAATTAGCTATTTAAAATATTAATATTTCATCACTGTAAAAATATTGTGTTTATTGTACAAAACTTGTTAACACTAAGAAAACGTTTATTTATTTATTATTTTTTTAAGGAAAAGCGTATAAAAGAAATATTTGTTTACAAGTTATCCATATTTTTTATAGTGTTAATGTATGTAAATTTGTGCGCATTTTGTTTGCTCGGGGAAAGTATTTAAAATGACAAGGAAAACAAGTAATTTAAAGAGAAAAGAGAAAAGTAGCATTTTTATTATTTATGAGGTCCTTGAAGCTGTCTCTAAAGGCAATTCTGGGGAAGGTGTACGTGAGGGAGACAAAACGGCTTGATAATATTGTCTCTATCAAGTTGGCACAACGGCCTCTATATAATGAGCATTGCAACTTACCGGACGATAATTATGAGGTCCTTGAAGCCGTCCTAAAGGCAATTCTGGAAAAGGTGTACGTGAGGGAGTCAAAACGGCTTGATAATATTGTCTCTATCAAGTTGGCACGACGGCCTCTTTATAATGAGCATTGCAACTTACCGGACGATAATTATGAGGTCCTTGAAGCAGTCCTAGAGGCAATTCTGGGGAAGGTGTACGTGAGGGAGACAAAACGGCTTGATAATATTGTCTCTATCAAGTTGGCACGACGGCCTCTTTATAATGAGCATTGCAACTTACCGGACGATAATTATGAGGTCCTTGAAGCCGTCCTAAAGGCAATTCTGGAAAAGGTGTACGTGAGGGAGTCAAAACGGCTTGATAATATTGTCTCTATCAAGTTGGCACGACGGCCTCTTTATAATGAGCATTGCATCTTACCGGACGATAATTATGAGGTCCTTGAAGCCGTCCTAAAGGCAATTCTGGGGAAGGTGTACGTGAGGGAGTCAAAACGGCTTGATAATATTGTCTCTATCAAGTTGGCACGACGGCCTCTTTATAATGAGCATTGCATCTTACCGGACGATAATTATGAGGTCCTTGAAGCCGTCCTAAAGGCAATTCTGGGGAAGGTGTACGTGAGGGAGTCAAAACGGCTTGATAATATTGTCTCTATCAAGTTGGCACGACGGCCTCTTTATAATGAGCATTGTATCTTACCGGACGATAATTATGAGGTCCTTGAAGCAGTCCTAGAGGCAATTCTGGAAAAGGTGTACGTGAGGGAGTCAAAACGGCTTGATAATATTGTCTCTATCAAGTTGGCACGACGGCCTCTTTATAATGAGCATTGTATCTTACCGGACGATAATTATGAGGTCCTTGAAGCAGTCCTAGAGGCAATTCTGGAAAAGGTGTACGTGAGGGAGTCAAAACGGCTTGATAATATTGTCTCTATCAAGTTGGCACGACGGCCTCTTTATAATGAGCATTGTAACTTACCGGACGATAATTATGAGGTCCTTGAAGCAGTCCTAGAGGCAATTCTGGAAAAGGTGTACGTGAGGGAGTCAAAACGGCTTGATAATATTGTCTCTATCAAGTTGGCACGACGGCCTCTTTATAATGAGCATTGTAACTTACCGGACGATAATTATGAGGTCCTTGAAGCAGTCCTAGAGGCAATTCTGGAAAAGGTGTACGTGAGGGAGTCAAAACGGCTTGATAATATTGTCTCTATCAAGTTGGCACGACGGCCTCTTTATAATGAGCATTGCAACTTACCGGACGATAATTATGAGGTCCTTGAAGCCGTCCTAGAGGCAATTCTGGGGAAGGTGTACGTGAGGGAGACAAAACGGCTTGATAATATTGTCTCTATCAAGTTGGCACGACGGCCTCTTTATAATGAGCATTGTCAACTTATCGGACGATAATTAATTTAAATGTTGACCTTCGCTCAATATTAGTCGATAGCTCCTTTTGTCTAGTAAAAGGTTTTTTTTAATCTACCAATGTTTATCTCGGTAAAACGGAGGACCGTTTTAAAGTAAAAAAATGATTATGAGGGAGGCATTACCCTGTTATTGTTCGAATAGATGATGTAGCAGGAGTGAGAGTTACACATATATCTTCTGTCCACTGCACTGTACACATTCACTGTTATTACACATTGAGAGATAATATATGGGAGATGATGGTAAGAGATACAGTATATGGTTGAAAGAGAGAGACTGCACGACTCTCCCGCATGACGACTCCCAGCGGCGTTGAGTGGGCGAACGTGGCTGGTGACTGCCTCTTCTCGGCTTGCGTCAGGAATCGGAAGTTAAGGGTTTGCAAAAGTAATTCAAGGGAGTTTGCCTCTGGGATACGGTTAGTTTATCCACCACTATGTTTGTGGGTTTAATTTAAACTGTTGTGTGGGTATATATATATATATATATATATATATATATATATATATATATATATATATATGTATAACTGTCGACATTGGGTTTATAATGTAAAGTTTTAAAAATAAATTAATATTAACCTATTTAAGTGACACGAAACATCTTATTCATTTAGACTCAGCAAAATGTAAATAATTCAATGATTCGTACGCAACATCTGTAGTTGTATATTTATTTCTTATGACGTTTATTTGTAATGAATTTGTGAATGGCTTTTGTGGAGCAGATGAGTGGTCTAGCTAGACCCAAGACCAAATGTAATCTGTCACCTAAACAATAGGCCACTTTACAATTTAATTGTCATTATAAAGTAAAAAGAAGAATTAGGTACAACAGAAATAAGATTGTATTTTATATCACACTCACACTATGAATAGTTATAATAGTAAACCAACAGATAGCAAGCAAAATATAGTCTCTTATTTACACAGTTTTACCAGTTTACGACTCTTAAAAAAAAGAATTGATTAATATTTATGTATATTTAATCTAAGAGAAACTTACTATGGAATTTATCTTATTCTCGTTAATAAATAATTACTAATGAAAATCAGTTTGTCCCGCAGTTGTTATGATTAACAACAGCAGTACGTGGTCCAACAATTACCAACAGGTGCTGGGAATCTGGAGGTGAAAAGTTACTTCTGATGGAAGAGTTAACGGACATGCTTTTTGCCAAGTGCTAATGGAAATCTTTGTCAGATAGTTGAAGATGTAGCTCCAACTTCTTTTCCTCGATTTATATCTGAAAATGGATTTTTAATGTTGTTATTAATTGTTATTCTTGTTTTCTGACGGTTTATCATTTGTTGTATATAATGTTTACTACCGGCTGTTAATTTGATTCGTTTGTACTGCGTATATTTGATTCAGTAATTAATAAATAACTGTACGCAGTAATAGGAAAAATTAATTTTCTAATTTTTCAACCAAAACTCACTCTATTTCAAGTACTAGCCAACTTTGATCACTTTTTGAATTTGACTTTGAAATATTAATTTCTATAAATTACTACATTTTTACGTTCTCACTGTAACTACAAATATTGTTTTAGAATCATAAGTTGGACTTTTACTTTGAATTGAAAGCAATATTTTACTTAAAAATTGTGTTTCTGCTGAAATGTCAGCGTTCGGCTAAGTGGAGTTGAAGTTCCAAGGTTCGAATCCCTATTGGACTGACGGCCGGAACTTAATTAAAATTCACGCACAGACATAGGTGTCATTTAAGCTGACTATTCAATTTTTTATACAAAAATTAAAATATATCCGCATTTGTGTTCGGTTTTTGTAGAAAATAATTTCATTTGGGTTTTCTCTAGTAAAACAATTAGCTATTATTTATTGTGGTTAAGCAACGACCCATAAATATCGTAAAACCAAACACCAATTATTATAGATGAAATATAGTCGTGTTACTATGTATCATTAGCACTATGTATCATTAGCAATATATATCATTAGTACTATGTATCATTAGCACTATGTATCATTAGTACTATGTATCATTAGTACTATGTATCATTATCACTATGTATCATTTGTATAATTAGCACTATGCATCATTAGTACTATGTATAATTAGTACTATGTATCATTATCACTATGTATCATTAGTACTATGTATCATTAGTACTATGTATAATTAGCACTATGCATCATTAGTACTATGTATCATTATCACTATGTATCATTAGTACTATGTATCATTATCACTATGTATCATTAGTACTATGTATCATTATCACTATGTATAATTAGATATGCAGCATTAGTAATATGTATCATTATCACTATGTATCATTAGTACTATGTATCATTAGTACTAAGTATCATTAGTACTATGCATAATTAGCACTATGCATCATTAGTACTATGTATCATTATCACTATGTATCATTAGCACTATTTATCATTAGTACTATGTATAATTATCACTATGTATCATTAGCAGTATGCCTCATTAGTACTATGTATCATTATCACTATGTATCACTAGTACTATGTATCATTATCACTATGTATCATTAGTAATATGTATAATTAGCACTATCCATCATTAGTACTATGTATCATTATCACTATGTATCATTAGTACTATGTATCATTAGTACTATGTATAATTAGCACTATGCAACATTAGTACTATGTATCATTAGCACTATGTATCATTAGTATTATGTATCATTATCACTATGTATCATTAGTAATATGTATAATTAACACTATGTATCATTAGCACTATTTATCATTAGTACTATGTATCATTAGTACTATGTATCATTATCACTATGTATAATTAGCACTATGTATCATTAGCACTATGTATCATTAGTACTATGTATCATTAGCACTATGTATCATTAGTACTATGTATCATTAGTAGAGTTTTGCAACAAAACATGAATATTGAGATTGAGTAGGCTTTGGAAGTTCATCATGTAGGTAACAGAATTCTCTATTACCATGTAGTTTATACAAAACCAACGGAAATTCCCCCACTAACCTAAAAATATACTTTCTTCTGTTAATGAGTTTTCTTAATTATATGAAAACTTATTTCCTTTGGTTTTGTACAAGCTACGTAAGTCTATAATGTTCGCTAAATGTTTTTCTCCAAAACCTATTGAAACTCATGTAAATATTATTGCGAAACTTTACTGATGTTGTGGATACATAACAACTTTTGTCTATAGTGAATTTATGTTTCGTTTTCACTGTGTTTATGTTGTTGCTTATCCACAGTACACAGTTGTTACCAGTTGCTATGTTATGTGTTTCACTCGAGCAAAAGCAAGAAAAGTTAGAGTAAAGAGAGGAGAGGAAGAAGATATCAGATAGTGGACAGTTTGAATATTGGAGGGAAGTATGAGACATCATAGAGACTTCCTCAAAACAGAGAGTTTCGGTGGAAGGCTGCAGCAGGTCATGTCTAAGGACAGAACACCGTTGACGATGATTCACATAATTTAACAAATAATGTAACAAAGTTTCCTCAACAAAATGAAAATGTAAATTTATTGATAAAAGAAAAATTTTGTTGTAACTATTTTACAGTTTACGCCAACATCTAATTAGTGTTAAAAAATCATTGCATCAATATATTGTCTATTAGTTATTTTAAAATAAAAGTTCAAATAAATAACAATTATTCTATTGAGGTAATAAATTGAAAATGCCTTTTTTTCTAAACCTCATTATTGCACAGGACAGTCTGTTCCCCTTCATCACACAGGCCGGCTGTCGACCATTTTTCACCGGCTGATGTGCTCAAAGGCTCGCATGTCCGTCAAACTGCAGGACAAAGCTTTTGTTTCGTCAGCTTGTTTTTATGCCCTTCATCTACCTAATACGCTTTTTATACTTTTCTGAAGCTTAAGCGACCGTTTTAGTCTTCTACGTAGTTTCAATATACTTGTCAGTCACATATTGAATACGTCAAAGGCTCCAGTGTTCGTTTACTATAGAATCCATTAAAAACGTTTACAACGTCAGACAATTTTAATACTACGTATTGGAGATCAGTGTTGTCCTGTATTTGGAATATATTTTATAGAAACACTTTGTTCAACATTGTACTCATTAAAATTGTTGTATTGTCCACTGACGTGTTGAACATTTAGGTCTGACATTAACGTATGTCCACCCTCTGTTCAAACAGAACTATTTCCCACCAACTACTTCGCCTTTCTCATATTTTCGTGGGCTGCCAGATGTATGTTAATATAAGCAGCTGCAGTAACCTTCACTCCATCACACACGTACCTGACAAAAATGTTACCTCTAACAATGAATACACACTCTATAAGAAGGACACTCCTTATGCATTAAATTCAGACCAACTTTTTTTCTGAGATTGCTGCTTTTCGCCTTAGCCGCTAGAGTTCTCCAGTCAATATTTTCCTGCCTTCTGTGCTAGGGAGATCTCGCAGAGGGTGCGAGAGAGAGCGCGCCTTCGGTGCGAGAGAGAGCGCTCGCCTTCGGTGCGAGAGAGAGCGCGTCGGGGGTACGAGAGAGAGAGAGGGAGCGAGGGTTGTGTGCGAAAGGAGAAAGTTGCCCTGGTGAGGTGTGACTCAGAGGCGGAAAGAGGCAAACCATAAGAAATTCTGCGAAATATTGCTGTCCACCCCATCTGTTCAATTGTAAACAAACTCAAAAATCTTGTTTTGACAAACGACCCCCCCAGCACTATCAGTTGAGCTTCAGTTGTGCTCGATAGTGTATCTCATAGTTTGTCCTGAATTTGTTAGTAGTTTATTATTTTTAGTGGTATCTTCAGTTAAATTAGTATGCTTAAAATAGAAAGCTTTTTTAGTTTAGTTTTTTTTATTTATTAGTTAACGGTAGAAATGTCAGCAGGTGGCAAATGTGCGTATGTGAATTGTGAAAATACGCCCGCGAAGAACCGAGAATTGTCATTCTTTAGTTTTCCAGTTAACGACCGAGAAAGGTAAGGAGTATTTTTTATTACTAATTGCTTTAACATTAAATTAATTGTTGAGCAAAATAATGATACAATAATAGTAATTGTAAATCTTTATGGTTATAGACAATGTACATTGAGTGGGAGATTTCCAATTGCACCGGGGTCAGGGATCGGCCCCAAACTGATGTGTCCAGTTGCACCGGAGCCCCTTTTGGGGCTGAATCCAGTTGCACCGGCGGTCAAAGGAATTTCCACGGGTCAAAACATTCCTTCGACCGCCGGAGCCGGTGCAATTGGAAGGCCCCTTCCTTCCCCACCCCACTACATTTCTTCAAACATAGTTTATAAGTGTTTAACAATTTCGCAATGGAATATTCTATCAAACACTTGCCGATGTTTCGTGGCACATACTAATGGTAGACCATAGCAGGTTCTAACTAATAAATATGGTAACTATGTATTTAATGTTTAATTTTGTGTTTATCCGTGGCAACACTAACATCTTGACATTGCAAAATAAATTTTACCAGGAATGAGGCTATACCTTTACTCACACTTATGGAGCATTGACATATAAACCGTTCAACGTTATAACGTAAAACAATGCTAACACACGTAACAATAATAATTGTTAATAATAGGGATGGTAGGAAAAAATGCGCAAATCACTTTAGATCACAACGTTTTTATTTATAAAGTTCATATAACATTCTGTATATAAAGCAATTTACTTTTTGTAATGGAAGGAGGCCCTTTTCACATAATCCAGCCTAGAAATTACATTTGTCCGAAATTTTGCCCTCGCTTCTCTGATGTTTTCGATCGATTTTAGATATTTCTTGTCTGTTGACATCCTCTGTTTTCCTAAACTTCTAAGTCCAATATACACATCAATTTGAATTTCAACCAGCACTTCAACAAAGGTAAAAATGTTAGGGTGAAAAGAACTGAAGTTTTGAGCAAACTTGGAATGGAATGCTTCGCAGGCGTTTGTAGTCCTCTCGGATGTCACTTCTTCAGAAGCCCACAGATGCGGAGGGAAGAGGGAGTCTTCAGAAACGTATGTATCCACAAGATAGTCAGCAAAGGGTTGAGCTGTTACAGGCATCACGGCCATGAAGTCTTCAGTGAAGCAATCTGGAACGTCCTCCGCCCGTAGAAGCGACAAACCAAACACCCACCGCAACCAGCGTCCACACTCCGAGTCTTTGTCTTTGTACTCCTTCGCCAGGCCGAGGTGCTGAATATTCCTCCACCACGACTGTGTAAGATGGAAACGACATCCTGTAAACAAAACTAATCTTTCAAAATTAAGCAAATTTTGAACTTCATGTAATAAAATGGGAATCCGCCTTGCAAAATGTAAAGGTGGCATTGGAATAAAGGCCCATCATAATGCATATTAAAATATTCATTAGAATGTGTCAAAAATATTTGACATTTTGAAATAAACCCTATATTAGCACATTTTACCTTAAATGTTGGTATCTGGTCGATAACTATTTAAAAAACGAGATTAAAAGTTTTCTTATGGCAATTTAACATGGTAAAATATCAACTTTGTATTCCTGTGACCAGTTTACTTAAGGTTTCCACTGAACCCACTGTTTCCACGTGAGAGACCTTTAAAATGACACCCTAATATTTAAAATCGGCCCAAAACTGTAAGAGGAGTTCGTGTCACAAAAAACCCCTTAGCGTATTAAATATGTATACATTCATGCGATAATATAAAGTACTAAGAAATAAGTAAGCTACTAAAAATAAGCTTGTGCAGCGGGTGCAGCGGGTCCTTAGTATTAATAAAACACCAAATTATGTCGGGCAAAGCCGACGGGGAACAGCTAGTCACTTATAAATTCAATAACTACATACATTTTTGAGTTGTAATTTTGAAAAAATCATTTTCTTGTCACATTTACTTAGTATTTTCACCAAAAATGTTTTGTAACACTGATGACCAGCCACCCTGTATAATCAGTATTTCCTGTACAAAATAATAAAATATAAAATATTCTGAGTAACATACCTGTGATTTTTGAAGTAGGCCACACGTCATGAACAGCGTTGTGAATTGCCTGCTCGAAATCTACGATGAAGGTTTCAGGTGAAAACTCTTCTCCATTTTCCTGACACAGCTCCAATAATTTTCTAAACATCGCTGAGTACGTTTCTGTTTTTTTGTCTGATAGCAAACAAAACACTAGCGGGACATAATTTCCATTTTGTACAATGTGCAATGTGAACATCTGTGTGAAGAATTTGGCACAGTAGGAAATTTTCAAACAGTAGGACATTTTCCTACTGTGCCAAATTCTTCACACAGATGTTCACATTGCACATTGTACAAAATGGAAATTATGTCCCGCTAGTGTTTTGTTTGCTATCAGACAAAAAAACAGAAACGTACTCAGCGATGTTTAGAAAATTATTGGAGCTGTGTCAGGAAAATGGAGAAGAGTTTTCACCTGAAACCTTCATCGTAGATTTCGAGCAGGCAATTCACAACGCTGTTCATGACGTGTGGCCTACTTCAAAAATCACAGGTATGTTACTCAGAATATTTTATATTTTATTATTTTGTACAGGAAATACTGATTATACAGGGTGGCTGGTCATCAGTGTTACAAAACATTTTTGGTGAAAATACTAAGTAAATGTGACAAGAAAATGATTTTTTCAAAATTACAACTCAAAAATGTATGTAGTTATTGAATTTATAAGTGACTAGCTGTTCCCCGTCGGCTTTGCCCGACATAATTTGGTGTTTTATTAATACTAAGGACCCGCTGCACCCGCTGCACAAGCTTATTTTTAGTAGCTTACTTATTTCTTAGTACTTTATATTATCGCATGAATGTATACATATTTAATACGCTAAGGGTTTTTTTGTGACACGAACTCCTCTTACAGTTTTGGGCCGATTTTAAATATTAGGGTGTCATTTTAAAGGTCTCTCACGTGGAAACAGTGGGTTCAGTGGAAACCTTAAGTAAACTGGTCACAGGAATACAAAGTTGATATTTTACCATGTTAAATTGCCATAAGAAAACTTTTAATCTCGTTTTTTAAATAGTTATCGACCAGATACCAACATTTAAGGTAAAATGTGCTAATATAGGGTTTATTTCAAAATGTCAAATATTTTTGACACATTCTAATGAATATTTTAATATGCATTATGATGGGCCTTTATTCCAATGCCACCTTTACATTTTGCAAGGCGGATTCCCATTTTATTACATGAAGTTCAAAATTTGCTTAATTTTGAAAGATTAGTTTTGTTTACAGGATGTCGTTTCCATCTTACACAGTCGTGGTGGAGGAATATTCAGCACCTCGGCCTGGCGAAGGAGTACAAAGACAAAGACTCGGAGTGTGGACGCTGGTTGCGGTGGGTGTTTGGTTTGTCGCTTCTACGGGCGGAGGACGTTCCAGATTGCTTCACTGAAGACTTCATGGCCGTGATGCCTGTAACAGCTCAACCCTTTGCTGACTATCTTGTGGATACATACGTTTCTGAAGACTCCCTCTTCCCTCCGCATCTGTGGGCTTCTGAAGAAGTGACATCCGAGAGGACTACAAACGCCTGCGAAGCATTCCATTCCAAGTTTGCTCAAAACTTCAGTTCTTTTCACCCTAACATTTTTACCTTTGTTGAAGTGCTGGTTGAAATTCAAATTGATGTGTATATTGGACTTAGAAGTTTAGGAAAACAGAGGATGTCAACAGACAAGAAATATCTAAAATCGATCGAAAACATCAGAGAAGCGAGGGCAAAATTTCGGACAAATGTAATTTCTAGGCTGGATTATGTGAAAAGGGCCTCCTTCCATTACAAAAAGTAAATTGCTTTATATACAGAATGTTATATGAACTTTATAAATAAAAACGTTGTGATCTAAAGTGATTTGCGCTTTTTTTCCTACCATCCCTATCATTAACAATTATTATTGTTACGTGTGTTAGCATTGTTTTACGTTATAACGTTGAACGGTTTATATGTCAATGCTCCATAAGTGTGAGTAAAGGTATAGCCTCATTCCTGGTAAAATTTATTTTGCAATGTCAAGATGTTAGTGTTGCCACGGATAAACACAAAATTAAACATTAAATACATAGTTACCATATTTATTAGTTAGAACCTGCTATGGTCTACCATTAGTATGTGCCACGAAACATCGGCAAGTGTTTGATAGAATATTCCATTGCGAAATTGTTAAACACTTATAAACTATGTTTGAAGAAATGTAGTGGGGTGGGGAAGGAAGGGGCCTTCCAATTGCACCGGCTCCGGCGGTCGAAGGAATTTGCAGCGGGGATAAGTGAGGTGGGTAGATTTTGACCACCGGTGCAACTGGACACTTTTCGGACGGAGGAATGTTTTGACCCGTGGAAATTCCTTTGACCGCCGGTGCAACTGGATATCAGCCCATTGAGTATTACTGTTAATTCCAAAATAAATTAAAAAGTTAATCTTAAAGACCTTTAAAAGTACAATTGAGAACTAACAACAGTGTGAATAATTAAATGATATTAAGTGGTGTATTACTTTGGATCAGTTAAACTTCTCTTTGAACGATAATGTTATTTAACCCCCACTTATTAAAATGAACATTGTCTAAAACATGGTCTGATATATTTTTAAGGGTGCACTGGGACACCCCTAAAATGCTAGAAAAGGCGTTTTACATTTCCCTCCTTATAAGCTTCGTAAACTAATCGTAATTACTTTTATGTAAGTGAAGTAATCAAATTAAGGGCCTACTTTACCAGTCCACCGTCTTGTCGTCTGGTGCACCGATTTAACATGGGCTCTTATGGAGGATCATCTCGCTCGGAGCCCTGCAAGCCTTTTCAAGATTACAGTTTCATTAAATTCTATAGCTCATAATCTTAATTTTATATTGTAAATGAATTAAGAACAAGTTTATCTGCAGGTGCCTGGTACTAAAATTATGAGAATACTTATTTTTTAAATTGAACAAGTACTATCAAAATGCCTTATTTAGTAGTTTTCCAGTAGTTTCAACCCGTAGTTTTCCCACTTCGTTAGAAATTTTGAAAATTATAAAAACAGGGAACTGTATAGAATATTGTATACTAAATGGTAAAATTAACATCATTCCACTATTTTAAAATATGAACACGCAAACTGTAATCTTGCGAACCTCGTTTAATTCGTTGAGCAAAATTTAATGAACATTTGAACTTGCCTCAAAATTGTGAGTACAACTGAAAATAATACGTATGCATTTTAGTATAATCACCAACCCAACCTTTTTAAAATAAGTTTAATATTTGGGCAATAGCCTTTTTCAAAGAAAATTCGTATGAAAAAAAATAAAGAATGTTATGTAAACAATAATTTTGTCATTAAACGTATGATTATTACTGAGACGACTTTAAAAAAAAACAATTTTGGCTTGTTAGTTAAATGTGTTGTATAATAAATTATGGTTGGAATTTTTGTTGGCAAATTTTCAATAATGGGTGAAATATTTTAAGAAATACAAATTTTTGAACTAAAATGAAAAGGAATGGTATAAATATATGTTCAAAAGAACATTTAAACCTAGAATAATTTTGGATTTTAAAACTGCCACTTGCGACAGTTTAGTTTTTTTTTCAATTTTTGGGCAGAATATTCATCTAATAATTTAAAAATACCTTTTACGATAGGCTAAAAATGTTTTTGAATATTCTTTAACATGATTTGTAACAGGTTTATCTACTGAGAGTTTCTTGTGTCAGCTCTTTGGTTGTTAATTCTATATTTGAAATTCGTTTTGGTTTATCCAATATAACCTGTATTACGAAAACTAAAACTAAGTTGGTATATTACATTTTTTGAATCACACTCAATATTTCCTTGAATCGGTTATTTTTCTTTTTTGTTGAACTCCTAAAAACAACGTAGGAGGTTTCATTATTTTACAAGTAGCCTACCACAACGATATCTTTTCAAGGATTACAGCCAAAAGCCAAAACTGTTGTCTTTTTTTTAATTTCACCCTTTATTGACATTTTGTCATTCCTTATTCATTATATATCACAATAGGAAAAATGTTTGCTAATTATATTAAATACATTTAAATTCATATATATTTTACAGATGCATTCGGTGGGTAACCAACTGCGGGCGAGACGACTTCGCGGATCTGCCAGACAAGAAGCTGAAGTATCGAACTCTGTGCTCTCAACACTTTAAGAGGTCTGCATTTACAAACGACCTGAGAAACAAACTTCTGCGAAACCACCCTGCTGCAGTTCCTATTCCTTGGTTTGATCAGGAAGAAGACAACTGCGAAAATGAAGATCCTCAAGTGGAATCTGATTGTTTTGAAGAATCCACAAAGTCTGATCAATACAATGAAGTTGGAGGGAGTGAAGAGACGCTTCAGGATTTTAACAATCAATTCAAACCTCTATCTGAACTAAACAATGATGACAAATTGAATGAACTAACACCACGTAGGAAGAAGTTGAAACAAACCATCACTAGACAAAAATCACTTCTAAAAAAGAAAACCAACAGCATTTATTTCATAAAAAAGAGGACTACAATGTTTGATATCAAGACTGTAATTTCCAAATTACCTAAATTCATATCTGGAGATCCACTGACATTCATCACAATGCAACTGCGACACCAAACTCGATCGGAATGGACTGAAGAAGAAAAGCAGCTGGCCCTGTCAATCTACTACAAGGCACCAAACGTGTACAAATTTATGAGAGGAAGGGGTTTCAAACTGCCTTGCCTTAGTCTTATAAAAAAATGGATAAATGTAAACAATATTACTCCGGGGTTTACAACTGAAGTTTTTGATAAGGTGAAAGTCAAAGTTAAATCCATGACTGCAACTGAAAAACAATACGTTTTATTGTTTGATGAAATGTGTTTAAGAAAATCTCTGGAATATAACTCCAAGTTAGATTTGGTTGAAGGATTCGAGGATCTTGGGCCATTGGGAAGAAACCAGAAGATAGCAACACATGCAACAGTTTTTATGCTGCGAGGTATTAATGAACAATGGAAATGTCCCCTCGCATATGTGCTCTCAAACAACTCGTTAAAATCGCAAACTTTAGCATTGTTGTTGGACATTTGCATCGAAAAAGTCTTTGATGTAAATCTCGACTTAAAGGCCACTGTCTGCGATATGGGATCGACAAATGCAGCTGCATTGAAACTCTTGGGAGTTTCAAAAGATTTTCCCTATTACTGTTTTGGAGAAAAAAAGATTTTCTGTTTATATGATTACCCTCATCTTCTAAAGTGTATCCGCAACACTTTGCTGAAAAGGGATTTTCTAGTGGACCATAAACCTGTGTCATGGGGAGACATTTTAGAGTTTTATGAGATCGACAGGAAATCTGCTTCAGACTGCCGAGCTGCGCCGAAAATATCAGAACGGCATGTTAACCCGCAAGCATTTCAGAAGATGAATGTGAAACTGGCAGCTCAAATTTTTAGTAATTCAGTTACGAGAGGGATGAAAGCTGCTGTTAATTTAGGACAGATGAAAAATGAAAGTAGTTTAAATACAGCAACTTTTCTTGGCAAAATAAATGACATTACTGACTGTTTAAACAGCAAGCACTTAGACGACAAAAACCCATACAAGCAGCCACTATCGAAAACCAACTTTGTTCCTCGAAATTGCTTGGAAGCCAGTATCCAGTATATACAGACCTGGAAGACTCTAGATGGTTCAAATCCTCCATGTTTTGACGGTCTCATCCAAACCATCAGGGGAATACTAGCATTATACGAGGAGATTTCTTCCAGTGGAAACAAATTTTTGTTAACTAATAGATTCAACCAGGACCCCATTGAGAATTTGTTTGGTGTTCTCAGACACAGGGGTGGTTACAACAGTAATCCATCTGCAAAGGAGTTCAGACGGAATCTCCAGCATGCTATATCCATCCGTTTACTGGACCCTCCTGATACTGCAAATTGTGAACCAGATGGCGACGAAAATCTTCAAGTTCCATCAGTACTGCCAGTCGAAGAGCCACAAGAAGTTATCAACTCAGTCGAGCCTCACACCAGTGCCATCGCTTCATCCAACTTAGCCCCACAATGTAACACTCAACAACAGCTAGATCAAGATCACGTAGAAGTAACGGCCTTTGAAGATAGTGTTGTATGTTACATATCCGGTTGGCTAGGGAAAAAATGTGTGGAGAAATTTTCCTGTGAAACGTGTAGGGCTACTCTTCTGAAAGAAAACTCCTTCTCTTTTATACCCCGTGAGTATCTTATCCTAATGAAATCGTTCACCAGACATACCGGAGAATTAGCCAGACTTAATAAGCCTTCGGATCTTCTACACAACGTTGTAAAGTCTCAAGCATTGTGCTTTGTCCAGCTTTTTCCTAAGGTGATTGCCAGCACTGAAGTTGCCAAGACACTGGTAAAAGAATTGACCTTACACACTGAAGAGACTCATCCGCAGTGGTTGATTGAGTGTAAAGTACACAAGTTGTTTATGATAGAGCTGTTAGTGAGATGTAAGATGTTTTACAGTGTAAAGTGGAAATCGAACGACATTAGAGACAAGGCTTTGTTAAACGTAAGGGTAAAGAGAGTGTCAGAGGGTGATCAAGTGAAACTGAATAAGAAGCTTAAAAATTCTGTCATGTATGACAGGCTACTGAAAAAACCAACATTGTGGATGTCTGCTAACTTTCTTCTTAATCTTTGAATATGCTTTTATTTCTTACTTGACACCATGTTTAGATTGTACATAATTTAATAGTGTAAATAAAATATATATATTATTTTGCTGCGATGTATTTTTTTCATTAGTCTACAATATTACATAGTTGACATATTTTGTATATAATTTGTATATGTTTAAATAATTTATGTGTAGGTTATATATGTATATATAATTTTTTCATACCTGAGACCTAGTATCGAAATTTGTTTTATGTAAATAAAATCTGTGATTATGGTGCGATGTAATGTTTTGTAATTATGTTAACGATATCTAATAATGTTTTGTATAGTTTAAAGTTTAAGTAAATAATTGGCGGGTGTGTGTGTGTTTTTATGTATATATATATTAATTGTCATAACTAACCCCTTGCACATATATTATAAGAATATGTGGTGATGTAAATTTTAATAAGTAGGTCTACTGAATAATTTGTACAGTTTGAAGTTTGTAAATAATGTGGGGATAATTATATATGTCTTAACTGTCATTTTACATAAATTACATGTAATTAGGTGTAAATAGAAATGTATATGATCATGTTGCAATGTAGTATTTAGTATTTATATATGTTTTTTTGTACAGTTTGAACTTAGTAAATAAGTGTGTGTGTGTAAATATATGTTTATTTCATAACTGAGACTTAACATATATTGTGAATAATTAGATGTAAATAAAATATGTATATAATTATGCTGCAATGTTATTTTTAGTAATTATATATACTGAATGTTTTTGTAGTTTACGTTTGTTTATAATTTTCGTGTATATATGTGTTATTCATAAGTGCCACTTCATATATCGTAAACAATTAGATGTAAATGTGATATGTTAGTGGTTATGCTGCAATTTAATTTTAGTTAGTAGGTATTCTGAGTATGTTATAATGTTTGTCAGTTGAATGTTTTAATTTTGTTTTTTTTTTAATTTTGATTGTCACCGAACATAGATAGAAAATAGTTAATTGTGTTAACATTTGCAATACTTTTTCGGCGTCTATAAAGTACGTTTTCATTTTTGTTGAATAAACTTATTTTTTATAGTAAATTTACATTGTTTTTTTTTCCAATAACATCTCTATAATTAATTTATTAAAATCTCTGAATAGTCTATCACTTTTCAATAGTTATTCGTTAAAATGTTTGCCCATTTACTTTTGTTAGTTATTTGTATGATAGTATATTCTTTCGGTTAGTATAACAATTCTTGAATCACAGATTAAATTGTTATAATCACACTACATTTATTACAGCAACAGTCCTTGGATTCTGTTAAAGCAACAGTGCTTGGATATTGTTAAAGCAACAGTGCTTGAATATTGTTAAAGCAACAGTGCTTGTACAGTGTTAATTCTAGGAGCAGTTCCAAAATAATTTATTCATCTTATAAAGTTTTGGGTTATCATAGGTTGATCTACGATTTGATTATCAAAGCAAATATGAAAAAAAATTCGGCATCCAGCGATCACATCTTAAATTGTTAATTCAACATTTGGCAATGAAGTAGTGGAGAGTCTTTCAAGCAAGTGGCATCTCGGCCAAACCGCGGCGGCAGAGGGATAGCGAGAGCAGAGTCTGTGTAGAGGAAGCTCTTTTATACAGACCACCAGGCAAACTTTCTCCTTTCGCACACAACCCTCGCTCCCTCTCTCTCTCGTACCCTCGACGCGCTCTCTCTCGCACCGAAGGCGAGCGCTCTCTCTCGCACCGAAGGCGCGCTCTCTCTCGCACCCTCTGCGAGATCTCCCTAGCACAGAAGGCAGGAAAATATTGACTGGAGAACTCTAGCGGCTAAGGCGAAAAGCAGCAATCTCAGAAAAAAAGTTGGTCTGAATTTGCTGTATAAGGAGTGTCCTTCTTATAGAGTGTGTATTCATTGCCTCTAAGCAGGTCTACACAATAGCAACTGACAGAATACAACCGCACGGTGGATTTCGCGCTAAACTGTCGAATGAAAAGACCTACATACTTATAAAAATACCCAGAATTAAAATTTAATGCACCACAAATTTAGAATTATATTGCATCAACTAAATTAACAAATATTTTATGATTACGCGAAATGAAAAAATAATATTTTTACTTATATTCACTGTATTATAATATATAAATACAGCACAAGTGAACGTCACACAACACAAATTTATTACAATATAGGCTCAAAATGCACTAATATATTACAATGACAAAATGCACAAATATTATGGTGATCATTGCTAGATAAAAACTATTAATATATAAATGTATACAAGAGAAACATATTTTAAACACAGTCATTGAAATTTCCTTTCGGCTTTCAACGTGACATCCTCGCAGTAAAATGAAATTAAGGTAATGTTAATTTATTGAAGTGGTCGATATTGTCTATTAACACCCATCGAGCACCCTGGTCAACAATTACGAGGCGTGTTTTTAAAGTAAGTACCGTTTTTAAATTACGCCGCCGCAGCACTGCGGTCACCGTTTAGCGCATGCGTGCCGTGTAGCCACATCTGTTGGGAAGCCACAGATGCCATTACGGAACCATCCGATCGAGTCTACATCTGTTTGCGTGATTTTAAAATGACTCCACCTATTGAGAATCCCGCCAACTGTAAAGTGCGTGCTGTAATACGGTTTCTCTGTGTTCAAGGCTTCAAAGCAGTTGACATTCATCACCAAATCAGTGAAGTGTATGGTGAAAACATTATGAGTGATGGAATGGTTCGGAAATGGGTTAGGGCCTTTAAAGATGGCCGTACAAACTTTCATGATGAGGAACGAAGTGGGCGACCTTCAGTCATTACCGATGATCTGAAGTCATTGCCGAGTCATTACCGTTCCTCATCATGAAAGTTTGTACGGCCATCTTTAAAGGCCCTAACCCATTTCCGAACCATTCCATCACTCATAATGTTTTCACCATACACTTCACTGATTTGGTGATGAATGTCAACTGCTTTGAAGCCTTGAACACCGAGAAACCGTATTACAGCAGGCACTTTACAGTCGGCGGGATTTTCAATAGGTGGAGTAATTTTAAAATCACGCAAACAGATGTAGACTCGATCGGATGGTTCCGTAATGGCATCTGTGGCTTCCCAACAGATGTGGCTACACGGCACGCATGCGCTAAACGGCGACCGCAGCGCTGCGGCGGCGTAATTTAAAAACGGTACTTACTTTAAAAACACGCCTCGTAGATTGTTCTAAAATACATTAGTACATTAATCTCTTAGTGATTTATTTAAGTACATTTCAAATACTTTCTTTTAAACGTTAATATTATACAAATAAAATTCCTTTCTTATAATCAATAAAAATATAATTCACTTGTGAAGTATTATTATTAAGGATTTGCATTTTTTTAAATATCAGAAGTGAAATAAGTAATGATAGTTTTTAAACAGACAGTACATTTATCTATGGACACATGACAAGTTAATAGGTTCTCGTTTATTCTCCAAATTAACGAGCGTTTGCAGCACGTCGAACATTTGTGGACCGAGCGCGGTTGTCAGATTCTGTCAATTTTGTTTCTGCCACTCTCGTTCATTTTGGCAACGCTGCATTCACGGACGGGCATATAGAATGCAAGTATCAATTATAACGTTTTAGTAGTTTTTTACGGTAACTAAGCGCTTTTTTTTATGGTAAATTGAATGTTCCATTAGAATTCTTAAACATAGGTGCTATCAGTTAAGAACCCGTTAACACCATATTCGCGAGATGTTATCAGTTACGGGTGTATCTAGGAAACACTATGTAGGACGGTCATGAAAAATAATATGACAAACATTTAATATAGATTTTGTTTGAAAGGTTACGAAAAGTCTATGATATCAACAGTCATATTTTTGATACTAGATAAAAACAGGACTTTGCATCTGTAGCCGTGTGTAAATAAAACAGGAGTGTGTGACCACGATGAAGAGTGTACGGGAAAGTTATCATGAGGAGTGGGTTTAAAGTTCATCAAAGGTAAACCAGGTGTAATCAGATCGCTCATTTCCATGCTAAACGCGCTGTCTTCTGTAGTGAACTTTCCCTTTTTTGTTGTGTCTGGCGTTTGTGGACTGACCGCAGCTGTCATACCGGTCTGGAAGAGAACCAAAACTGGCCTTCCGTTTCTGCCTCTCTCGTTCATTTTGGCAACGCTGCACTCACGGACGGGCAGATAGAGCGCATGTTTCTTGAGAACAACATGTCCAGTTTTTCCTATACTATGAGCAATCTGTAATTAGTTATCTGTTATGTTAATTGGATGACAGACCCGTCATATGTTATTTCCCGAGTATGTACTGAATATGAACTTGATCGTTCTCGCTGTATGAAGTTTGTGTAGATTGTTTTCTGGTAATTGTGAGATTAGGGGTAGGTTTTCATCAATATGTCTTACGTACATGGGTTGAACACTTAACGATGCATACGGGGTTTTCATTTAAACGGACCCACCCTAAGCTCTTCAAAACCCTTGAACAACGTACGAACGGTCGGTTGTTGATGCTTAGTCGAATGTATTTTGCTACAGATGTAGAAACTTGTAAAACTAATCAAATTTCCTCCGCAGGGTGAGATCCGTTATTTCTCAGCTGCCCTAAGGGTTTGATTTCTATCTGGGGCCAGTAAATGTCAGGTCGTATTTGCCTCTCCGAACCCCATTACGTCTGGTCTGGTCCAAGTTGACGCTTATCAGAGACTGGCTGAGTCCCTGGACTAACTCTATTGGACGTTCCTTCCTTCCAGTCTGCTAGCCATTACCACTGTCAGCTGTCACACATTTATCAAGTAATCATTTAAAATCTTTATATCGCCGTTTGTAGACGTTAATTAATAATTATACATTTCAATAAATAAATGATAGATAAAAATGCCTTTATTACGAGCGATCGTCATTTTACAATGTTTTTTACAATAACTCATTGTCCTTAAAACTAATTAAACTATATGAATAGTTTCTTTCCACATAATTAATAATCTCCTTTGTAGGTGTATAATATTTAACAAATTTTTGCTGGTCATGATGACAAAGGTTAACAAAGTTAAGTTAGGGCTAAATAGCCCTCTCTAAAATCTGTTGAGAGGACCAACGGCTTTACGTGACTTTCTAATCACGGGAGCGGCACAGGGGAAAAGCCGTTTGTAGCCATATCGGGAATCGAACCCGGACTGGCTGCGTGGCAAGCCTTCGCCCTAGCCCCTTAGCTTAAGCCGCTCCTAATATTAATTTTAAAACTTTCCCAGTTAGACATCGGATTTTACAGGGGAGATCATTATACAACTGTGGAGTAAAATGTGAGAAACCTCTTCTGCCAATATCCAATCTGACCATCGGAAAGTGACATGGTCCTCAAGTTTGACACTTGCATTTAAACTGATGTAGGTCTTACATTTTTTCAATAACTAAATTTAGTAATAGAAAATTAAGTTGTGTTAATAAATTCATTTATACATACTAATGATGTAATGTTTCCTAAATGAGTAAAACAGAAAAACCTAAATCTTGAAATAATTTTAGTGTTAAAGTCTTAATTATATATTAGTTTGTTGATTACGTTAAGATATTTAACTAAACAATAACATTTTGTTTACAAACTCGGCATTGGTTTCAGCTTATTATGGAAATTATAACATTTGTTACTTGAACAGGACACAAATTATAACATTTGTTACTTGAACAGGACACAAATTATTTATTCTTTATCAAAGGTTGCGAGTAGCCGACAACAAGAAGTTGTTTTCCTATTTGCTGTCACGAACAACATCAAACAGTTATAATACATTAGTTCTCCTGTATGTATACTAAGCCGAGGTTTGACCCATTCGAGTATTGCTGTCCTATATAATGTCTCTTTAGTTTTAATGGGCGTAGTTGGTCAAAGTTCAGCTTCATACGTTAAGGGTCTCAGTTCGATCCCAGTCAGAGTCATAACTGAGGATCAGATGACAACCAGTGGCTGTTCATTTGTCATTGGATTATAAATTAACGACTCTTTCTAATAAATATTCGGGCTTAGTTTGTTTCAATGACTACATTCCCACATTGACACTTATCACATTCATTCGAAATCCAATTTTTCCCATATCTTGATGATCGGCGTCTTAAGAATAGATAAATTAGTTTGAGAACAGATCCAATTGTTCTTAATACTTAACAACGCGTTATTATTAACATTTAGTCAGTTGATTATCTTACAGAAACAATCATTTGTACCTTTACGAAAAGGTATTGTTCACATCAAATTAAGCCGTACATCAGTGTTACAACGTTCTAAGTTGTACATCAGTGTTACAACCTTCTAAGTTGTACATCAGAGTTACAACCGTCTGAGATTTATAAATGTAAAAAGGTTAATGAATACTTAATAACTGGGAACAATCTGCATACAATGTGAAATGTAGGGCTGGCTGTGTTCTTGCGATAACAAATTTAGGTTGTTTAACTTATGTTAAATATAAATGGTAATTCTACTGAAATTGGTTGATTATGTACTTAACGTATTTGTAAGTTTGATGAACTAATGCAGTGACAATGACTAAATTACCTGTGGGGAGGGGAGGTGGGAGGGCCTTCAGGTTGAGGAAACGGCTGTTTGGCGTGACTTGGTGCAGGAAATGTTTGATGACAAACTAGCGCTGATAGGCATCTGTCGTTAGGCAGTACTTTGTCAGGAGAGGAATTAGTGTTCACATGAAGTAGTGGCCAGTGGCAAGCTTTCGTGGAACATCTATTGCCAAGTTATCCAAGTAAAACACACAGTTAAAAAAATAACCAGTATTATTAAAAACGTTTCAAAGAAATAAAAATAAAATGAGTCTAATCATCCACACATGTGCAAAAATGACTTAATTTAGGTTATAGATTAAATATTTTCGTATAAAGCATGCCGGAAATGTTGAAGAAATGCATTGAGCATAAAAAAAAAAACAAAAAACTTTATGGAACAAATGTCTGATGGATATCCCAGTCTTTGAACACATCAACTGACAGCTGAGCGGTGAGTTGAACTCATCATCGATGTCTCTGACAATGAAATAACGAATTATAAACCTTACACAAGTTGATGTTGCCTTTTCGTAGATGTTTGCATTCCAGCTTTTTAAAATGTAAACACTTCAAGACGGTTATTGTTAAACATTAATTTCAATCACGAGAATATTTTAAAATGCCAATAGTATCACGTTTAGCAACATTTGTAAAATATTTTAACATCAAGATAAATACATCCATTCAAAGAAATCCTTAGTGAGGTGCGAGTCTTTGCTGTTAAGAACCTGAGAAAACTTTGCTGTTAACACCCACTCGTGTCTGACGAAGGACTTCCATTAGCAACTTGGACCTGCCTGGGAAAAGTCGTGTTAACTCGTCTATCAAGAGAGATATTTCCGGTGCAGCCGTCGTAGCCACTAAATGTACTTCTTTATTATACTATAAGAGTTCCAATGGTTTAAAAATATAGTTTAGTTTGTATCTTAATAGAATATTTCAAACATCTGTTGTCAAATGAGTTATTGTATACTTTTTTATCTTCAGCTACTTTCTTAAAATTCACAATACTGTAAGACTAACTTAAGTTCAATGTTGTTTTCTTTCTGAGTACATATAATCCAAGGCCTATTACTGTTATAACATCCATTTGAACATTTATTTTTATCACGCCAGTAAATGTTTTGTATGACTTATGTTTGGGCTTAATTCTAGTGTAGTTGTTGTCTGGTAAAGTTTTATAGATTTAGTTCAGTTTATTCAGAATTTGGCTAATCAGTTTATACGTATTTTTACAAACAACAACAAGTAACTGTTATTTAACTATTTTAATCTTCCCTGCAGTTTATAAGGTTGGTTCTTATGGTATTTTATATTATATTGTAAATTTAATTACTAAAGTATTATTCCTTACTTAACGCTTTTCGTATTACTATAGGTAAGCCGCTTACATTTGCGATCTAATAAAAGCGCCAGCGCGAGAGAGATGCACTGATCGGTGGAAGTGAGATAGATAGATAACTACTATTCCAATATTCTCATTTCATTTTTATACTGTCATGGAAACTAAGCAGACGATAGGCCGCTTGCTGGCAGCACAGTAGTAAGCCTCGCCCACTACTGCATCATTAACAGCAGTGGCCAGTGACAGTGGCCGGTAGTGTCATGGAGTGGCCGCTGGAGTGGTAGCATGCCACGCAGTTGGTACGGGTTCGATTACCGTTTGACCCTTTATGGCGCTCTCACACATCAAGGTTGTCCAAGATTGACGAACTTTCGAGTCGATCTTAAACTTATATTTTTTTAATGTCTGTGTGTTGGACGTTGAAGGTGTGAATTATACATCAAAGTTTCAAAAGACTGTAATGTCGATGTTTTGATTAAATCGTCTATTTAGTATTATGTTGTGTGGACCGAAGCGTTCTTCCATGTCATAGTGGAGTAAAACAAGATCTCTTTACTTACATTCCAAGTGGACTTCATTCATAAGAAACATTTTCCAAGTCTTTGGAGCACTTAAGAAAACTTTGCTGTTAACATCGCATCTGACGAAGGATTTCCATTAACAGCCCTGCTTGAGTAAAAGTGAGTGTTGACCTGAATTCTTTCTCTAAATATTTCTGTTTTTTTACTCTGTAGTAGCAAGCCATTTATTTAAATTTAAAATGTTATGTTTAGATAACCCCTTAATTTAGTTGCGACGTGCTAAGAATGATAAAACTATTCTATTGTTATGAAATTTTAAAAAAATATAAGAAATTCTTTTTAACCAAGTATAATTTGAATATAGGCCCTATTAGTATTTTTAAAATATTGTGAGCATTTTAATTAATTCAAAATAAGCTAAAAATTAAATAGAGAATTTATTTTAAAATTAAATTGTATCTGTATTTTGATTTGAATATGCTCTTTAAATTTATTTAGAAATTTTGGTTTTATCATTTTTTATTTGTTAAGTAACGTACTGTATTGATAATCATAAATTCTCCTATTAGAATAATTATGTACCTAGGATTAAAATGGAAAATAACACATTATCGTCTTACATAATTGAAAAGCACAGTATCGTTATTCTGTGTGTGTAATTAGTGTTGGTGTTTGTAATTGTTTAATTAATTGTAATTACGTCAAACACGTAAGTTTCGTCGGGACAAATAGGTACTTCTTATATTCTCGTTTTGTTATACTAAAGTTTTCATCGGTCAATCTAGTATAAATTATAAAATACAAGTTCTGAATATTGATTTGGACTGTCTTTAATTTATTAACGCAATATTCTAAATATTCAAACATTGCTGAATATAGGTTGCGAATCAGTGTAAAATGGATGAATGTCATTTTTGTTAGTGAATACGTAACAAAAATTACATTCAGACACACGCGCGCACACACACACACACACACACACACACACACACACACACACACACACACACACACACACACACACACACACACACACACACACACACACACACACACGCACGCACGCACGCACGCACGCACGCACGCACGCACGCACGCACGCACGCACGCACGCACGCACGCACGCACGCGCGCGCGTAATTGTAGTGCGTACAATACGGCACTACAATATATAGTGCAGTATTGTAAGCCCAGAAGGTTCTGGGATGGTGATTGTGGAAAGGTGGGTCTAGGTCCTTCAGGGCGCCAATGCGAGAAAGATCTGGCTCCACATACAGCCAAATGAACTGCCATTATAGCCCTTTTCTGGAAGAAACTGGATTGGCCTAGATACACGGAAGTGCGCAGTTACCCGCACAGTGGATCTACAAATTAATCTACAAATATTAAATGGTAGATTGGGTGGTTTATAATTCTTTAAAATTCAGCTTATTTACAATTAAAATTATTATAATGTTTTTATTTAATCTTTGCTAACCTTTATACCACAAGTCAAGTGCTAGTTGTTGTATTTCCCAAGGCCATTTTCGTTAACAAACGTTAATAGTTTTCACACGGTCAACCTAGTCATGTAAATAGGTCGCAATTACATGACGTAATGTTTCTGCGTTCTTCAACAATTTTGCTTCGTTATTACAATTGGTCCGTTTTACCGCTATGTGTCATGTTTATTAATCAGTTTTCTAATATTTTTCAAAATTAAATTGTTACAACTCATGGAAACTGGCGGGAAGTTAAAAATAATTAAAAAAAACTTGTTGAAAAACGTTCGCTTGTTTGTGAAGTATTCGTCAACTACCGGCCTGTGTTTGGTAGTTAGTTATATCTGCCTCTGGTGTCGTACGGATGTATATGCCCGGCCATATACCATTGTGCTTTTAGAGATGTAAAATAAAGTATATTCTTTAGTATGTAAAGACGAGGCAGTCAATAGCAGGGGTCTCTTTTAACTTCAGTCGTGCAATAATTTGAATCTTTGTTTTTGCAATTTGTACGCTCTGCTGAACTGATTGTCTGCAAAAGTTCCGCACAGTACCTAACTGCAGGTATGTTGGAAATAAATCAGGCCGTTACAACTAGAAAGAAGGAAATAGAAAAATTCGAAGGTAATGGAAAAAATGAAAAAAATGGTTGAAGCTTACACTAATCCTGTTTAATATTTATGTATTTTTACACTTATTATTTCCATCAGTG
Source organism: Stictocephala bisonia (assembly GCA_035578905.1). Classification (NCBI taxonomy): domain Eukaryota; kingdom Metazoa; phylum Arthropoda; class Insecta; order Hemiptera; family Membracidae; genus Stictocephala; species Stictocephala bisonia. Next base: position 59,969 of record JAQJVL010000288.1, read on the forward strand.
TTAAATAAAATAGCAACGTATTAAATATTTTACTAAAATTAACAATGTAAAGTTAAAGTATACGAAAGGAAGCGTTAGTGGGTGTAATAGAGATCGATAAAGGAGTTTGTATTCTCCGCTGGTTGAATGTAAAGACCGTCTTTTCACTCATGTGGTCGTTGGTATTCCCGACTGGACGACCCGACAGTCAGTCTTAAGTATTCATGACCGGTAGCTATCCCAGATTTATAGTTCGTGTTCGGGAGGCTCGGATAGATCCACCTCCGTTCGGTTACATTATTTGTACGATCTTGGAAATTGTCATGTGGACCGATGCCGTAAAGTTGCAAAGAACGCTCTTCTAATGTTGCACTTCGTTGACCATGAGATACAGACGTGAAGAAATAATAAACTTGGATTATGTTGGTTAAATTGGAACAAACAAATTCTTTAATTTCCTTATTTTTGATAGTGATTAATTTACATGTGACACATAAACTGGTTTTTCCGAAAATTAGCTTGTATTTACACCGTATGTCCCTATTTCCATTAAAAAAAAAGATTAAAACATAATTTTACTCTGATATTTGATTATGTTACCATTTTTATTTTTATTTTTAACAATGTAAAAGTTTTCTTTTCTTCGCCCTTTTTACTTTCAAGTTTGGGATATGTGAACACAAGGGTTGGTGATGATCTTTTGTTTCCCTTTGAATTTTCGCTTTCTAGCTTGATGCCCTTTAAAAGCCAATTGGAGTTAAGGGAGTTCCGTGGCCAGTTGGAGATAAAAGAAGGTTCCAATAATACATTTCGATATAATTTCCTTATAAGGCGTATTTAAAAAAGTTATAGACAACAAAACGCCTCCCTTGACTTAGGCCCAATGAGTGGCAAATTCATTGGATACTTCCTAGGTGAATGATGAAGTAGACTCATGATGAGTTAGCTGTACACTTTCTGGGTTCACCATAAAGGGTCGCTCAGCCTTTCTTCGGTGAAGAACTCCAACCCAATATGCCTTCAGCAGCTTGTTTATAGATGGTTTTGAGAACAGTTGACAAGAGAACTGGTGTCTTTGTCCCATCACCTCATCAACCCTGATGGGTCACGGTACAGAAGAGTCACCCCCCCTCCCCCCATTGACCATCGAGGTCACCGCGGGTGTGGACAAAGTCTACAGGGTCCTTCAATATATTTTCCATTACTCAATAGATATTTTTATTATTATTGAAGCGTAGCTTCTTAATCACTTCTCTTGGATAATTTATTCCTAAAAAACTGACAGCCAAAGAACATGGTTAGGCTATTAAGGGGAGCACGCCGCAGCGAGGCCTCCAATGCTATTTAAATGGGAAAACATGTTACTATTTAGGTACAAGTTTCTCATAACCTATAAAAACTAGGGTGATGAATTTTTTTTGCTTATTTTGTTCATGTTGGTTAATGAAGTACTCCATTATGAAGTATTTAGCTACAACAATTATTTAGGAAAAACATTTTCTTTTTTATACTATAAAAATATTTTTAATTTTAAAGTTCAAAATTTTTTTAGACTACTTAAAACTCAATATAATTTCATAAAAATGGAGTAAATTACTCACCAAGTAGTGTAAATTATGTGTATATATTTTGAAGTCTGTAGGCCTAATAGTTCGGGAGAAAATGGTACCTAAACACTTAAAAAAGTAACTTTCGGGAAATCCATTTAAAGTCTAAACTAGCAAACACACACTAAAAACCTCCTGGAACATAATCCTGACAATCAGTATCTTCTTTTCTTCTCTTGAGCAACCTTCTCCTAACCCTTTTTTCTTATTTTCCTTTTGAACCTCTTTATTTGCTTTTTTTATTCTATTTTCATCAATTTTCTTCAGTCCTTCAATCATAAACTTCCCAGGTGTTATTCCTAATCTTTCAAACACATTAGCTTTACCAATGACACCCTCATTGAAGCTTATAACGGAGTCATTTACTCCAATCTGAAGAGTTTTAAGCCCTACAAATGTAGTTTTTGGAACCCTACTCCAAATCACACTATTAAAGCTCTCATTCGGATTTTGAGTCTTTCCGTGCAAACAACGTTTTAACAATTTTGGATCTGACAAATCTTTTTAAACTGGCTTTATTACATTCATTACTTCTTCAGGTAGAGAATTTTTATGTTTATATTCTATATTTTGTTCTTGTGCCTTTTTATACTTACACCAAGACTTATTTCCAAAAGGACAAAGCTCGTATTGTGATTTTTCATCACTTGAAAGTTTGTGGTAAAACGTTGCTGAATACATCAACGCCATTCTTGTTTTTATTTTTTTTAACCATAAAAAGCAAGGAAAGTACCAAGTGTTTTCTTAAACAGGATGAAATGGAGATTTTTTAAAGATAATAATAAAAAAAATTGAATTTTTTAACACCCGCCACGGCGTGCTCCCCTTAACAGCTCCATAACACCTCTTGTTAACTGGTGTCGCTGGATGCTTCGAATTAACATTATCATGACCAGAAATATGGCTATACCGCAGTTCAAGTGATGACGCGTTGAATCCTCTAGTTGAAAGTCTAAATAATTTAGTTTAATGATAAACACCACCTGTTGAACGAACTGAAATTAGTTCAACATGCAATTACCGTACTCTGACAAGATGTGGGACTCAAGAAAGCCGCTTAAAATTTAAAAAAATACCTGCAACACGTGCTGTTTTAAAATGTCAAAAATTTAACTTTTCGTTGATATCATAATAGCTTTCAAATTTGATCAGGGCAGTGTCAGTTTTATTTGTTAACCAAATGCAATTAAATGTAAACACGGCGCGGTCAGTTTATGTTACGTTGTACTTAATAACTGTGTATAAAATGATATAATGCAGAATTACTAAAGCGTTTAGAATTACTTGAAAACAATCGTCAGTAATCATCAATAAGGAAATGTCTTAGCTTGTACATTAGAAATATGTTCAGTCAATGGCGCCAATTTAAACTCTAAAATATTGAATTAGTTTCTTCTTTACCCAATTTTTTTTCAGTGATATTTTACAGAGTTGTACGTCTAACTAACGAAATTCCACTTATTGAGTATTTTTAATAAACGGTCGTTATCGTTGTTTGTAATTGTATCAGTTGTCCTAAATATCAATTGACCTTCTCTAATCTCTTTGACCTCCATTAGTCATTGCGATGTCTCTTTAAAACCAGTATTCTCTTTGCCTTATTATAAATGAAGAAATAAGATATATACTCATTTTCACACTTATAAGTTTTGGCTGTAGTTTGAAACCGAAACTAGCCTTATCTCTATTTCTGTCTATTCGTCTTTTTGTAACATTTGCGAATGTGTTTTCTTACCTTAACAGTGTCAAACGAGAGGACTATTTTCGGTCTATACATACATAGGTGATACATGATAGGTTTACAATACCGTACTCCCTTCCCGCGGTTTCCAAAGTTACCAAATTCTTGGGGTCTGATCGGCCGGTTACTATAGTAACACTGAATAAACAATCTCTTCATTTTTATTTTTTATCATATTCATTCATAAGTAAGACGCCGATCGTAAAGATATGGGCGAATATGAGTGGCGAATGATTGTGGTCATTGTTACTAAGGTCGACTGTTCCTCAGAAAGAGCTGTTTATTATTAGCCCAATAGCCAGAGCAACTAAGAGACCTGCGGCTTTACATGGAATCCGAACCACGTAGTGTTGGTCTGATACTCATCTAACTGACAAGCCTGACACTTGGTTCTCTTCCCTCATCAATATTTGAACCTTGACTATCATCTAACTCATGACACATCATGGACACACCAGACTTCCTAGTAGTTTCTACGTCGATGGCAACCATTTAGCTGTCGCCGTGTCGGTATTAAGAGGAACGACACAGTATTACTATCGACTTTTGTCATAGTTCTTTAACCAATAAATTTTGACATTTCAGATTCAGATTGGGCATAGTACCCTCCTTTTCTTAGTGAGGTATGGTATTCAGCTATTTCTTCCTAAGTTAAAAGGTATATATTTTTTTAGTGCAGTGTTTGAGAAGGGGTTTAACTTTTTTCTTTCCTTTATTTTGAGATTTATGCAATACAAATAAGTTTTTTTTAATGCAAAATCCCTATCGTAATTATTATACTTGTATCGAATCTTCGGTAATTTTCATCTTATGACCAGTCATTTATAGCGAGGGCTACACTTTGATATAAAAGCAGGTCAGAAGCTGCGCCAAGAGCGAGGGATAGAGTAGCTGACTGTGCCAACGTGTCTATTATCTGTCAATTAGAGCTCCGAGTTGTTATCCGACCATAGGGCAGCGCTGCTCAGTCCCTAGGGGCATTCTGACTCCAGGGGCTTTTAATTGGCCGAGTGTAGCGGGCTTTGGCCGTCACGTTAAAACCAACTTCACTAGTCGAACATACATTCTTACTTAACGCTCATTTTTACGTATTAAGTCCATTAAAGAGGTTTCCGTGATAGGCCCGAATTTTGGTAAACGTTTATGGCAATTGTTCCGTTTCATAGTTCACATGAACAACGTGTTACTCGAGAAGTGATGGCAAGTTAGTTATGACTATTTGTTTTGTAGCGTCACAATTGTTGTGTTTATGTCGATGTGTTGTTGGTGTTAGATATCTAAAGAATTCTCTTCTACTGAACCTTGCATAATTGAATTATCAAATTTACATGTCAACATCTGAACAAAAGATTGTCTCCGAACAGAGCAGAATTGGTATTTCATCATATAATACGGACAATTTCCGTACGGAAGAAGGAAAAGAAATACTACCGTAAAAAGAAGTAATGTTTCCAACCGATAGGGGCCCAAAACCACCATTGGCCTAACCGTTGCCTGTGCTACCACAGAAACAAACAGAGGTCGATCGCAGTGAACGCCTCAGTGGCTGATATAAAAGTATTACAACTAATTTACATCTTTATACATATGTAATTATAGTTACTACGTTTATCTTTGTGGAGAAACTGACAAGGTGCTGGCCCTGCCATCAGCATGGCCAACTACTCGACACTCATTTAGCGCACCATTGAATGAGACCTCTGTCTCTTTCTTCTTTGTGGTGTCACTTATTAAGCCACTTAATTAAGCCTCATTTCGTTGTTTTCAACATCAGTTGACTATGTTCAAAGTTTTTAAATAAAATCTTAACAATTATTTGAATAAATCAAACAGGTAATTTGTGAACTTAAATTGGACTAAACATTGCTATGAATTAAACGTAATTTATTGTTATATTCCTTTAATTTGCTAGTCATTGTAAACTATTATGTATCGTTATTTCCGCATAGTTACATTAACACCTCCAGTTACATGTTCACCCAAGTACGTTGATAACGTTAAAACCTCTCCTGGCTGCTTGTAAACTTGACGAACAAAATAGTTGCAATGCCTAAAAGACATCCATACGGGAGTAAGTGGTTATTTAATATGACAGATGTCATGTTTTTCTTGAACGAATGATTATGATAAAAAGGTTCGAATAGTTTCCCAAAATGATTCTATTAGATGAAACATTTCTGCAACCGCACCAAACCAACTCTTCCGAAGTTTAAACAGTATTTTCTTTATATTAAGTAACAGAATAAGGAATGAAGTCCAAGACGCTGTCAAAAGTGGATAACTCATTTTCCGCAATTTCCCGAGTCCCCCGGTGGTTGTTAAAACTTTGCTGTTAGCATTTCTCTCTCTCGCAGATGAGGATTTCCATCGCCCGCCTCTTGTGTTTACTTTAATGTATGAATCTTCCTCCTCAACTTAAACTCAAATTAAGCTTTATTATGATTAAATACTGAACTTTTTTGTATGAAGGTTCTGTTTAAATTCGTTGCTGTTCTGTTTTCTATTCACGAATTGAAACTATATTTGAACTTGATCTGTTAATGTTACAACCACATAGGACTATTCCATAGTTGTAAGATCAGTTTCTGTTCTCTTATGTTACAGAACCTATGCCTTTGAACTTTCGGACAAACTACCGTCCTTCAATACTTTTGTGGCAACATAGTTGGACATATTACAAATTATACTTTGAACAAAATTTTAAAATTCATTTGAATCAGTTTTATAATTTTCCTTTTATAAGCAAAAGTTAAATTATGATTCAATGAATTTGACTCAGTCGTGTGCGGTGTCATTAATTTAAGAATATTATTACAATGGTACAGTAAATTATTACAAATCAAATACCAGTCGAGTTGTAGTTACTTAGGATCAAAGGGAAGACGGTGCTTATCACGTTGTTGTTAAAATAGGACAGTAAGAACACCGTCAAGGAAGTTGACTGACTATCAAGGGCGGTGGTTTACGTTCTCGGTCCCTTTGTATAACGACGATGTACGTTACTGATAACGATTCATCAGGATGGCGTCCATCAAATTGCTTTATACAACGGTGCCACGAAGGGAGGTTGCCGACAGTCGCGTGAGGTGTGGTCATGTAGCTGTTTTCTTATGTACAACGACGTTGTACGTTACTGATAACGATTCAGCAGGATGGCGTCCATCAAATATCTTTATACACATGCCAATGATATTACTATGGAGGGAGGTTGCCGACAGTCACGTGAGGTGGTGATCACGTAGCTGTTTCCTTCTGTACAACGACGATGTACGTTACTGATAACGATTCAGCAGGATGGCGTCCATCAAATATCTTTATACACATGCCAATGATATTACTATGAAGGGAGGTTGCCGACAGTCACGTGAGGTGATGATCACGTAGCTGTTTCCTTCTGTACAACGACGATGTACGTTACTGATAACGAAGCATCAGGATGACATCCATACCGTATCCCAGTCACCGGATCTCAGCTACCGGAAAGATATGCTTCGTGCAGACATTCTCATGAAAACCTACACTGACATTCGGTGAATAATGTTTAGATGGTATCAATAGAATTTTGGTAAGGAAGGAAACACTGAAGGACATCCAATCAATTTTATGATATCGTTTAAAAATATGAATCTAAGTTTGGATGAATTTGTAATTCCTGATTTAGGTTAAAGCATAGATGGAACGCAGCGTGCTGGTACCTGCAAACCCAAAATTCATTACCAAATTCTCATGCCACGAGTAAACTATGGTTCTAAATAAAGTGTAGTTAGTTAAATAACGTTTCATCTTCTTTAGTCTCTTCCGTCTTACGTCAAGCCGAAATTAGTCGTGTCCCAATATCATGATTATCTGCACCAAGAATCGTGTGGAGCGAGGAAGCGCGTCGCTCACTATTCTCTGACGTGCTCATTTATTTGTGTTCTCATCATCTCGGTCACTGGAATCCCAGAAGTTGAGAACATCCCTAGCTCTCAATTTCGCCCGCAACCTAAGGAAGATGAACCTACCAGACAGTACTTGACTTGGCGAACGTTTTTTGGTATAGAACGTTTAATAACGTCTCGCCAAATAAAAATATTTCATTTTTTAAAACTCAACTTTTTTATTGCCTGACAATAGATTGAAATATAAAAGTTCAATCCAGTGAAAAGAATGTCTTGCTTTGTCAGCGCGCCTTCAGCCGCGTAGATACAATACCTCCAATGCTTGCGTACACTGCGGTTATTGTCTAAAAGCAAAGTAGTACGGCGTTTCTAGTTTTCATTGCCGTCACTTAAGGAAGTTAGTTTAGATTTTTGTGAATTATCTCCAAAAATGAAATAAATAAGAATTATCGTCAAACAGGTCAAGTTAAAATAGACTTCGCTTCGTTCGGCCAATTAGAGTCATTGTTTTTCTAGAGACGTTAGCTCTTATTGGCCCATTTTACGGACGGCTTATGAGTACAGTTATTTTCAGCCATCCCTTAGAGAAAAAATACCGAATCAGTCATTCCTTACACTTAGAAATATAAATAATGTAGACTGATGCCGAGATCTAGACTTCTGAACAGGTTAATCATTGATTGATAAGCAGAAGCAACCGAACGTAGTCGATGGAATAAATATTGTGTGTAATGTTATTATTGTTCTTTATGGATATTGATATTATTAGGCCCAAAAAGATTACATAATTTTGTAATTTTTTCTCAATTAAATCAATACATGAAATTTGATTATGGTAAATATATAAAGAACCAGTTTACGTGTATAAAGTTGGCTGGGGTGGGTCAATGCCATCGTAAGTTATGGGCGGGTGGGTGGCAGGTGTTTGTCAAGTTTGATTGCAGTTTGTATACAGTTATAAATAATAAATAATTACGTAAAGTAACGCTACATTGATTAAAGATTAAGGTGCCAGTAAATTACTGAACTAATATAATTTTTAGTTTTAATAAAAATTTATTTTTTTTACTCTGGCCACATTACTAGAACCGTGATCGCGGATATTTCCAGGTTTTCTTGGTCACTGCAAATAGTATTTTATAAAAAATAAATCTCATTATGTCATATTCGAAAACAAATAATGAATACCAACACTTTAAATTATCGAGTGTAAATTATACGTGTTAAATGTAGACAAACAGTTTTCTGATCATGATAATTCTAACAAATTAGTAATTAAAGTAATGTTATAATGAATGTGATAAGTATACATGTAAGTATTTATAAAGTACATACAAGCATAAAGGTAATTATCATTTAGTGGCAAGATAAATTACATTTACTTTAAGCTTTTTAAATTAATTTCTTACTGAGCGGTTTTTATGAACTATATTAATAAAAAAAATTTTGTTTCTATTCTTTATCAAAGATAAGTAATTATATATAAAGATGCAACAACAAATAACATGTTTTACAGATCTCCAGACTTTATGTAAGGGGAAAGAACACGCTGCACGTAATGGTCTCACACACAGGATACTGTTCGCCTTTCTTTGAGAATTTGTCCTTATCAGTATATTGCTGTTACTACTGGTTGGTTATTTTACGTATATCTCTCATCTCTCTACAAAGAAATGTCTTTTTTTTAATAACAAGATTTTTAAGTAGTATAAATAGCTTTGTAATCGTTATGGAAAGTTCAAGGCTGAAGGTAAGGACTGTTGGGGAAGGTCACAGGAAGTTCAAGGCTGGAGGTAAGGACTATTTGGGGGGGTTTCAGGAAGTTCAAGGGTGGAAGTTAAGGTCTACTGGAGCAGGTTACTGGAAGTCAGAAATCGCAGAGCAACAAATTGACTGCGTGATATCGTTACAACGATCGAATAAATAAGAGAGGTTTGAAAAGATGTTCTATGAAAATCAATCTAATTTACATTGATTAATTAAATAGTACGTTGTATGGCAAATTATATGTAGGAAAGAACCAACAGAAAGGTATTCAACTGAAACTGTTTATCTATTGACTTCTTTTACATACAGTAGACCAAACTTTAAAAAGGAAAATTAAAAATGTTGTAAAACTTGAAAAACCGTACATTTTCTTTGTTTCGCTTTGTACGTAACTGTTAAATACCAATGCAACTAAAGTCCTTGAAAACTATTAAAAATATTTTCAAATATATTTTAAAGAAACAGAAATTGTTTTTAATGTGAACTGCATATTACCTTGATCAATGTATTTTGAATAGCTTTTATCCCTCATGAGCTGAACCTTTAGTGCGTTATTGCTCTGTATTATTAACTGAATAGAAGTTGCTGGAATCACTCATCCGCACCGTTTAGGGGAATCGAGAAATCGATGACACGGGCCTTTCAACACAATGCACGCCCTTTCAATAACGCAATGCAATGGAACAGTGGAGTTCCGACAGAAGAGATCTCTGGGTAGCCGACCCTGGCGGAAGTTTCCCGTCAGACGGTAGGCCTACACGTTGAACGGCTTAAACTTTATTTACGTCTGATAATATAGAAAACATTTCTAAAAACACAACTTTCTGAGAGCAAGAACTGGGTTGCTAACTGGGTTTTGATCATCCAAAATACATATTCACATTGAAACTAAAATGGAATCTTTTTCTTTATAAATGAGCTAACTTTTAAACATTTTCTATTCACACAAAAGAAGCGACGTTTAATTTTTTATGAAAAGAAATGTAAAAAAAAAATAATAATAATTAGGCAATGGTATATAACGTTCAACTTTGTTCGGAGTTGAGTAGATAACAAGAGGAATCGTTATCCGGCCAGTGATTCCTTTGTCAAACCACAGGGGAAAAGGAAACAGAGGTCGCTTTCGTATGGTCGCAACGAACGGCTCAGTGGTTGTTATAAATAGATTACTACTAATCTATGTCTTTATAAATGTGTAGTAATGGTTACTATGTTTGTTCTTTAGTTTGGGAGGGGGTGGTATGAAAGGAACTGACAAGGTGCTGGACTTGTCAAACTGGAGAAATAACTTCTCGACATACTAAACACAACCTTACACAAGTAGCGAACTATCGGATGCGATCTCAGTTTATTTCTCATATCTGCTAGTCTGGTTTATCGAAATCTGACGTAATAAAAAAGAGGAAAACAAAAAACGTTGAGAGATACTCTCGCCTGTTGCCCTTCTTTCTGAAAAGGGGTTAGGAGCTTGTAGTTGTCTTTTACCTTTCATCAGACTATCCAACATTGCTTTTACACAACCGATTTGGGCGAGCCAGTGGCCAAGCGGTCCATGGTATCAAGACTGTGAGCGGTAACGCAGGTTCGAATCCAGCCTATATAGGAACATTTTTCAATAATATTCACCTTATACTTTACCGGTCTCCTTCTTAATATGTCTGAATAATTCCTCGCACAGATCAATAGTCTTTGGGGAAAGGGCAGAGTAAGGTTAAGAAGGAGATGGGCATCTCCTTAAAAAAATCCTAAAAAACTGAGATGTATATAACAGATACTTATTACATACAATTACGTAACTGTAACTAAAGGCAAGAGTAATTATCATCAAATATCATTCTGTAACTGGAGCTGTTTGACAAGTGACCTGCTGTTAATGTGGCACCGGACCTCTCAAGGAACTCAATCAGTTAATTGGGCCATTACCACAGATGTACAAACAGCCAGTTGATTATGTTAATTACTGTTGACACGGACTCCCGCTACGTGCCCGGTATTATCTGGAATGACAGCAACCCTAGCACTTAGGTTAGGTTGAAATGTGACATTAAGAGCCTACATAGCTCTATGAAGCAGCTCTTCTGTGAACTACGACATTACGTTATTACAATAGTTTGGTGTTCCTCAAGGAAGCTGTTTCGTTCCACGAAAAATGCTAAAAACATGGGTTTATATTTCAACGATTCGGTTCGTAATAATGATCGTAACGTAACACTTAAAATGTCATTTGAAAGGTGAAGAACTCTCACAGTGGAACATTAAGTTGGTTTTTGTAAAAAAAATAGTATTTTTATAATTTTTCACAGTTAAATATCTAAAACTGTACGTGTAATTCTTCACTTATATTTTGTATGCATTTAATTAAAAAATATCAATTTATTCTCCCTTAGATTATATATTATTAATACAGCGTTCACTATAGCTATACATGCCGTTTTAAATTAATTAAAATAGAACGGCATGTTTTAGACAACTGACGATAAGATTGTATATGTCGATTTCCCAGCGGTGACTGGGCAGTTAAGGAAACAGCCACCTTTAAGTCTAGTGTCTTGCCTGATGATATTTAAACGGTAAAATACATCCATAATAGGTTGATGATTTATCGTATATGTGGTGTTCTATTTTTAAAATGGGTTCAATAAAATTGTATATATATATATATATATATATATATATATATATATATATATATATATATATATATATATATACCCTATAAGTGAATATATTATTGGATTCATTATAATAGCCCTACTTAGTATGTTTACAGATGTGGACATATTTTTATTCATCGTTTTTACTAAAATATTGTTTATATATCCATTTTTTTAAAGTTATAAATACCATTTAGCCATAAATTACGTATGCTTGTAGACGCTATAAAAATATTGATAGTTTGATTTTTTTGTATTATTACTTTTGTAATGTTTTAGAGTAGTTGGCATTAATATTGTGTTTTTAACGATCTATGCGTATATATATGCAATAAGAGTTTTATTTACAGGATTGCTTATTTACACCAGAGAATCGTAAATTATCCTTGTGTCAATATCTGTTTGTCGGTAACTCATCCTATGTGCTTTTTTACAAGTTGGTATAAAATTCCATTTTAGGACCCCCTGAACACAAAAATGTGGCTAAACAATTTTTTTTCTATCCGTCTGTGTGTGCGTGCGCGCGCACTTAGCTGGAGACCAAACGGATGGAGATAGATTTTTACTAAATTTGGTTTGTTCGTGTATTCAGCCAACATCTTCAGACAGTTTTTTCACTTTTTTTTTACAATTTTGTTTTAATATTTGTATGGTCAAAACACATACAAACATGGAATTTTCTCAAAAATGGCTCTTAAAGATTTTGATTGAATTTTCAGGAAAGATGTGAATTACAATTTAAAACATTTAAATAAAAATCATTATTAAAATCCCTGTCTGTAATAGTTTTTTGATTTATAACATTTCTTTTACGGTCAAAAACATTACAAAATGTAAATTTTCAAGCTTTCTTCTAACGATTTTCATTAAATTTTCAGTGAAGAAACAAATTACAATAAAATATATTTTAGTTACCACCCCACTAAGTTGGGGCTGGAGGCCTAAGGCCGAAAGCCACAACTCAAGTTTTTGAAGGTTGTTTCTATAAATTCTAGCTATGTATTAATTGAACAGCTGTTTTTAAAGAATATTTTTTTCCATACTTTTATTTAAATAAAATAAGTGTTTCGTAAGTTAATTCTTTAGAAATATAATTATTTGAACATCTGTTTTTATTGTACTTTTTAAAAACAATCTGACACAACAAAGGGAAGGGGAGAAAGTGCCTGCTAGTTACATGGCTACCAAAGGGAAGGGGAGAAAGTGCCTGCTAGTTACATGGCTACCAAAGGGAAGGGGAGAAAGTGCCTGCTAGTTACATGGCTACCAAAGGGAAGGGGAGAAAGTGCCTGCTAGTTACATGGCTACCAAAGGGAAGGGGAGAAAGTGCCTGCTAGTTACATGGCTACCAAAGGGAAGGGGAGAAAGTGCCTGCTAGTTACATGGCTACCAAAGGGAAGGAGAGAAAGTGCCTGCTAGTTACATGGCTACCAAAGGGAAGGGGAGAAAGTGCCTGCTAGTTACATGGCTACCAAAGGGAAGGGGAGAAAGTGCCTACTAGTTACATGGCTACCAAAGGGAAGGGGAGGAAGTGCCTGCTAGTTACATGGCTACCAAAGGGAAGGGGAGAAAGTGCCTGCTAGTTACATGGCTACCATTTTATTTTATTCAGATTATTTAATGACAGTTCATATTAGGACATACTAAAATTAAATTTACAAATCCAGATTTTTTTAAGGAGAGGCCGATCTCCTTCTTAACCTTACTCTGGCCATTTCTCATAGCCTATTGATCTGTTTTAGAAACTTATTTAGACAGAGTAAGGAGGAATCGGTACAGTACAAAGTGAATGTTGCTGATAAATCTTCCAGTCTAGGCCGGATTCGAACCGGCGCTATCTCTAACCCAAGCTCAAAGTACTGACGCCTTAGTTTACCTGGTCACCGGCTCACCCAAAATGAATCATTACAAAATGTGCACTTCGTCGTTGTGAATCACATGTAACCAGATCTAAAAAAAGTTATTTGTAAAGGCTTATCAACAATTAATTTTATTAAAGATTCGTTCTCAAAAGACTTAATATCTTTCATCAAAAACATTTTTCACTAGGCATTTATTTAATAGTTTTATTTACAAACGAAGCTTTTAATTAGTGAAGACGTTCTTTATTATTGAAGTAGAAGAGGCTCTGAAAGACTATTTTGTCAAAGCAAGTAAGTTATAATATAATAATTTCAATTTTAATTATATGATTTTTTAACAATATTTTTATATGTTTTATTTGGGAGTGCCCGTAGCTAAGGCGTTGGCTTGTTACGCAGTTGGTCTGGTTTCGATTCATGATGTGACCTTATGAAGTTTTTACCCCTGTGTGGCACCCTGGTTTCGGAAGTTTGTTTCTATTATCTATCAAAGATAAATTATATATCAAGATAATAACAACAAATCCTATGTTTTAATGAGCTCTAGAATTTCAAATATAAAATGTACGGGGAAAGAAGGCGCTGCACGTAATGATCTCAACATTTGTTTGTTGCCTTTCTGTCTTTAAGGACACACATGTTGCTGTACTCCTTTTTTTTAGACTTTGTTATTACCATTTTATTTTTGTAACTTCTGGCCATATGAAAGTGGTTCGAGTCCAACTACCTGCAAATTAAAAAAGGCAGTCTTATATCTCTTTCCAAATTCTTAAGGATAAACTTTATAATTATTGCTACAAGTATAAAGATGTACATTAGTTGTAATCCATTAATAACTGCCACTGAGGTGTTCGTTGCGGCTAAAAACTACGTGTGTTTCTTTTTCCTCTATAACTCGTCTTAGCAGGCGAGGGGCACCGTATCTTATTTGGGTATCCCTCCCCACTAAAAGTCAGAAGCCATTTCAATTTTAGTTAGAGTTTTATACGGTTAAAACATTGTACTTATCACAGAAATTAAACACGCTGTGATTTCAAAACGAACACAACATTATAATATACAGTAAATGGTTCACACTCACTAGTGTACACTGTATATTTAGTATTGGCCTAAACATGTATTTCATGGCCGCACCAGAGGTCGTTAGTTACATATTGGGCAGTATTGTATTTTTGTATTTGTATATATTTGAACTTAGAATTATGTAGTAGGTTTTAAGTCTGTAAGAAGTAAGGCTCTTCAGGCCTTTATTTATTTTTTTTAATTACCGTGGCTTAAATTAACTTACCGTCATCTGTAGACTAAAATGAGTCGTTTTCGCATGGTTGTGGGGAGACGCAACTACTGAAAATATAAGCGGGAATGGCACATGATCAGTCATGTTACTGTAGAACAGAAGTTCAACATTTATAACATAGTTCATGAATGCCATTGGGTTATTTTCAGGGGGATTTAATTCAATTGGAAAAGTAGGTGTTGAATGGTTAAAAAACCTTTATTTGGCTCTGGGACGGTAGGTCGATATTTAAACTCCAAGACACAAGTAGTTTGTACTTTATTATTTATTTATCGTTCCGATTTTGAATTGCTTATTTCTCCTCCTTTTAATTTGACAGCTGGCTTTGAAAGCCTTACAATATATATAAATGAGAGTACAATAAACTGTTCCATGTATGTATCATAGCTCAAACACGATAACGAACGCCCGCATGAGAAACACAACAACAATGTAACCTGTTGCGAGATTGAAGCTGCGAAACGACTTAATTTATCTCAGCCAACTGCTGATGCGGAAAGCTCCAAACTCCTGTTGGAATTTGTTGAGTATATGTTTGTACAGTTCAAGTGTCATACAAATATTTTGTTTTAACCAAAGTTTGGTTTGATATACGGCACAAGTTATACGGTAACTAATTTTACTATTTGTAATAAAAAATTAAAAAAAAACATGATTATTGATATATTTACAGAAATTGAATTATATGATATTTAACATATTATCTCATAGATTAGTTATGTAATATTTGATTGATTTTTATTTGTTTTTTATCATACGATTATATATAAGACTGTATTTATGTGTTTTTTTTTCAGGTAAGTCTGGCTTCATTACTATGTTAAGGTAAATTGGGTCAAAAACTATCGTTATTATTATTATTTTTTTAAACTAGATTGTTGGCTTCAATTCAATATATAGTTAAGTGTGAATAGTAAAATGTTATTTCTGTGTGGTGTCTTCGCTCATTTTATTATTATTAGATGTTTCTTTGTTTCAGTTTAATTAATACCGTTATTCTCTATAGTAGGTTTTCGTGTATATTGCAGATACATTGCTTCGTTTTGTTAGTTGATAAAAAGAATTTGCTTGAATATAAAATTAAAAAATAAATATTATTAGAATAAATCGTTGAACTTATTAAAATTGAAATGTATTTACTTATATAGTTATTTAAGTTTAAAATTAAAACAGTGATAATTTTGGTTTTGGAGATGTTATGTTATTGATTTTATTACTTAAAATATTTTTAAAAATGAAGGATAATTCTATCGGTGTTTTAAAAAATCTTCTTTACAAAAGTGTATAAAAATGCCAAAACGTTATGAGACCAAAATATACCAAATGTACATTAAATCTAAGCCTTTTCCGAAGGCCGTTCAATTTGCAATTCTACACGAGCTGCAAGACATTTCCAAGTAATCATCGTCCCTTAGAGGTTTATTTGAGAGATCGAGAGGAAAGGGAGAGTGGTGGCTTACCGGGACTCTTTACTTTTGAATTTGTAATTGTGAAAGTCACAACGTTGTTATGCGATTTGTATATTTACTTCACCACAGCTGTAATTGGCTTTGTCGCTTTAGTGTGTGCCTATAATAACTGGTATAGTGATAGTTTGCAATCTGTGTCAGCTGATTAGCTTGGGTTTATTTGATATTATTAGTTGTAGAAATCGATATATTTTATTTTTTTTAATTTTTATTGTATACTAGCTAAACCTGGCCACGCCTTGCTGCGGCTTGGTCAGATATTAACTATGAGATATGTAATTTTTACTTTAGTTGTTAGAAAAATAAAGGTTATGTTTACCAGATTTTATTTGAAATTTAGTAACTTACCTCATACAGTAATAAACCTAAGATGAACACACATCAGCTGATCAAAGTAGCACTTTTTCAGCACTGAAATTTAAATTGTGAAATATATGTAGGTAGGGAAATGTTTGAAATGCTCTGTTTATGTTTACAATAAAAACACTCTTGTGTATAAATACAATGTTATGAAACAATTTCAAGTGAATTCATTCCCTACTTTACGAGGCCTCGTTAGTATATAACATGTATTAGTCTTTGTGGCACTTGTAATTAATTTCGAATGTACATAAACAATACATGTTGTTGATTATTGAATCACTGTCACCGATAGTTTATATTTGTTATAGTGAAACTTCGTCAGTCCGAACTAGTGTAAACCGAAACATATATAACATATAATTATAAAATTGTCCGCATTATCTTAGGTATTTTATTATATTACATGTTAGTTTGAATACTACATTGTTGAACAAGTATTCCATGTAACATCTAGAAGAGCGTCCTTATAAGCAGTATTACATAAATATGAAAAAAGAATAATTAATCAGCCCGCATTTTTAATGTAACTGATTCATATCGTGGTTAAAACTCAATTTAGTGAAGCGTGATATATTTTTAAAATATGCAACATACTGAAATCATTGTTTGCTCTAACCTATCGTAAATTTATCCAGTCTGATAAATGAAATATCCCTTTCGCCTCTGCGATATTTTTGTAACAATGGATGATTGTCTAATAGGAAGATCGATCAATTTTATACAAAAACAAGTTCTAAAAAGTCTAAAATAGTATTGAAAGAAATATGAATACTAGTAGAAGGAAATTAGCAAAAAACACTGAATAGTTCCCAAACATAAACAAAAAATATTTACATTAATTATCAGTTATTTGTATCATTGGACAGTTTTTAATTATTTAAAATTTGGTATTTTTCATAGTTTTGGAAATTCAAATCTTTATTGTAGTGAACAATTAACAATAATTGCATTACAATCGTCAAGAGTACTCTTTATATAAACTAGTCACATGAATAATGATTAATAATAAATAAATAGACAACAATAATAAATAAAATTTAACATTAGCTTATTACATACTTCGTTAAGCTTGTGGTTTGGATATTAGCAGAGGAATTAAGTATTGGTTTTGTTAATTTACATCCCAGCGACACGTCATAACCTCATCAACCTAGTACAATGCCCTCAACACTAGGAGGTGTCTTAGTTGAGTTTTGTTAATTTACATCCCAGCGACATGTCATAACCTCATCAACCTAGTACAATGCCCTCAACACCATGTGGTGTCTTAGTTGAGTTTTGTTAATTTACATCTCAGCGACACGTCATAACCTCATCAACCTAGTACAATGCCCTCAACACCAGGAGGTGTCTTAGTCGAGTTTTGTTAATTTACATCCCAGCGACACGTCATAACCTCATCAACCTAGTACAATGCCCTCAACACCAGGAGGTGTCTTAGTCGAGTTTTGATAATTTACATCCCAGCGATACGTCATAACCTCATCAACCTAGTTGTCTTAGACGAGTTTTGTTAATTTACATCCCAGCGACACGTCATAACCTCATCAACCTAGTACAATGCCCTCAACACCAGGAGGTGTCTTAGTCGAGTTTTGTTAATTTACATCCCAGCGACAGGTCATAACATCATCAACCTAGTACAATGCCCTCAACACCAGGAGGTGTCTTAGTCGAGTTTTGTTAATTTACATCCCAGCGACACGTCATAACATCATCAACCCAGTACAATGCCCTCAACACCAGGAGGTGTCTTAGTCGAGTTTTCAATTTTTTGGGAGTTATTTATCTGTTGATTGCCTTCAGGAAATTTATTAATAAACTTTATTTCAGCTTGTGATGGCAGGTGTTCATATGCCATTATTTTGTATGGCCCTGCTCGATAATTATCCCTTTCGCTAGTTTCTGTAGTAGTACTGGTATACATATCTACCCGGGACCAAATCACACTTGAAAGGCGGGGAAGGGTCAACAATTCTAGTTCCCTGAAGGCTTAATATTAAATACTTGATATAAAAAAATCTCTGTACATTAGTACATATAGGCCTAGTAAATTGATTATTAGTATACCTCCAAATTAGCGAAAGCTAGAGTACTATACAATACTATACACATTATTTTTTCAAACTGTACATGGAAAAAATAATGTGTCTTATGACAAGTTAAATAAATGAAATTAAAGACCTCATTAACGAGGTTGTGAAATAGTTTTTCATCTTAAAGTTAACTTTTATGTAGAAATATTACTATTTTCAGTCAGTTGTATATACGTATATTTGTTGTTGAATAATATCACCGTTTTAACAGTAAACTCCTTTAATTTATAGTAACTGTTAGTAATGCTTGTGTGTGGGAGTGTTCAATTATTATTTTGTCTGTAGCCGTATCACACGTAAATTCACAGGCCTACATGTAAGGTTGGAGAGCCGGTGGCCGAGCGGTCTAAGGCGTCAGGACATTCTTCCTGAGATGGAGATAGTGCTGGTTCAAATCCTTGCCGTGCCTGGAGCTTTTTATTAATATTCACTTTGTACTGTACTGGTTCTCCCCCTTACTCTGTCTGTTAAGTTGACCGTACATATCAATAGTCAATGAGGAATGGGCAGAGTAAGTTTTAAAGAGTTCGGCCTCTCATAAAAAAAGAGAAAGAAAAGGAAACTCACAGTAATCAACGTTCTGCTGGTGGTACGTTTGTCTCATTTGCAAGGGTAGTTCGTATTTGTAATAACAAAATTCAACAAAGGATTGTGCATACAGTTAGTTTTGTACAACATTCTGGTGTGGTTAAATTATGCACACGGTAATCCGTAGTCGGTCATTGTTAACAACAATGCACGCAGATTGTGAACATGCGGCTGGTTGCAACTACAGTGGAACTGGAATCGTCACACAATACATGTTATTATTTATTAGCGCCACGCTATTGTTCACAATTTCCCCTCAACTACTCATCCCCCTTCCCCCACCCCTCCACTGATCTATAAGTTGACTCCCCTATGCGGAAATGTATCACTGAAAGAGTTTTCCAATTGCACAGTACAGTGGGATTGCTTGTGGAGAATCTACTTTTGTACATAATCAATAGATTTGTAAACATTACTTTTTAACGAAGTCGATCGTTTGTGACTGCTTCGCTATTCAGATAGTAACAACTAGTATTTAAGAACTCTTTTAGTAAATTTTATTTATTTAAAAAAATAATTACATTTAGTGTGTAAGTAACTGATAACGGGTCCGCTGTTGGTGATGTGTTTGTGGTCATTGAATTATATACATAGAGACCATCATGTATATTTGGTATATTTTGTATTGCATTTAAGTAAAAAAAACCTACATTTCACATTATAAAATTAAAAAAAAAAAATTAAATGTCTTTAATAATTTCCAAAAAAACCCGTTGAAAATTTATTAGTAATCATTAATAACTACGTTTTCTCATATGTTAAAATGAAAATGTTAAAAAAAATTCCTTAGAACTACAGGGAAAATCTGCTTATATTGCTGTTAAAAGCATAAATAGGTTCAGAGACTTGTTCTCATTGATTAGGTTTGATGACAAAGCCACCAGAAATGAGAGACGAGTGAATGACAAGTTTGCTCCCATAACATATGAGTTTCAAATTGTAAATTTGACATAAAATTGTTTATGAACAGTGTTTAAATATAAATTGTTTTCCTTTTTTGATTTTCTTGTACAAACTACATATGTTCATATAATGTTTAATATTATTACAAATAGTGATATATGAGACCTCCCTCCCCCTTGGGATTTATGAGGCCTCCCTCCCCCTTGGGATTTGCTGTTACCAATTTACCTTGGGGTTTTCTAGGTTTAACATTTAAAAATGTTGTCAGTATTTCAAAGAAATAAATATTACATAAGCAAAAAACAAATAAAAAATATAATTTCTGATTTGTTGACAAACGAGTCATACTGTTGATAGAGTGTGTAACGTTAATAAAACAGGAATGGGCTGAGGTAAGGTCCTCTGTGTAATATATTGAGTGGTTCTAACCTTGTTTGGTTAGATTAGTTCACAGCTCGCGATAAATTGATTGACGCGTGAAATGGCAGAATCCCATCGGATACTTTGTATACGTTATGCAACAAAATACTATAACTGTTTGTACAACGAACTTGTGTTTGTACGGATACACAAAGTTAGTTGTTGCGTTGTATCCGGCCGGCTTGTACAAACCATCAAGACAATAGTGCATAATCCGATTCAGTGGCATTATAGTCGATTGTTGATTAAAGCTGTCACCAAACAGTTAATCTCGCCTGATTATATCGATTAATCGTGTCGGTAGTTGAATTATAAGGAGTGTGATGAACTGTAGCATATCATCATAATAGCAAAACACCATACCTTCAGATATGGTTTACCTAGATGAACTGAATGTCGAGCAAACATTACTCGCAGTTCATCACCATGAAGAGGTAGTGTTTTGAAACTGCTTAATGAAACATTGATTTAAAAAAATGTAATGTATATTTTGATTGATTGATATGAATGTCTTTATTGAAAGGCGGAGTTAGGGCTATTAAGTTCTCTCGTGCACTCAACAGTATAAAAAAAGCATACAAACAATTAAATAATATAATTGCGGTCAAACTAAATTATTCAAACAAAACTCAATTTACAAATTGACTACTACTAATCAATAGAAATGCGAATAAAAATTATAAACATGAATTTAGTGTTTACTATAATCTACTACACTTAAACATTAACCCAAAACAATCAACATTACATTCATACACTCTTTCGTTCAAATATTCCACCACGAAGACTGTGTCCCCCACAACCCTATCACGCCCGCGAGACCCTCAAAAGTATATTATTCTATGCTACTTAAGAGAAACACATCCTGAAATTTTAATGACTGTGTAGAATATATTCTGATAAAGTTAAAGCATACTACATTTTACATTATTCATGTTAAAGCATACTACATTTTACATTATTCATGTTAAAGCATACTACATTTTACATTATTCATGTTAAAGCATACTACATTTTACATTATTCATGTTAAAGCATACTACATTTTACATTATTCATGTTAAAGCATACTACATTTTACATTATTCATGTTAAAGCATACTAAATTTTACATTATTCATGTTTGCCCTGTGGCTTCTCATTTTATATAGAGTCAGCTTAATTGGAGTGTAAAACACTGCTTTGTTGTGTATCGCATACCTTTGCTGACACTCTATGTATCATTGTAATTTAAATTGTTGGAAGTAGAAATGTAAAAAATGTAAATAACTTTTAATTAAATTCAAAAGAAGATCTATTCCACTTATTGATTACACATATATGTACAGTTAAGAAACGCAAATATCTTATAACTTTTAAAATAATATAAATTACATAATCAAAATTTAAATAATAAACAAAATAAGTTTAATGCTATTACAAAATTTAACAATATAGAATAAGCAAGTCACTCGCTAGGTAATACAACAACCAGTTTGGAGTGGCCATCCACAGTTTTATTTAATTTAAATAAGTAAATGGAGCAGTAGTATCTCGGTTAATGTTCAAATAACTGATATAATATAATTACTGTAAAAGAAAGCATGTTTCGAACATAAAAAAAATGTTGAAACATAAAAGTAAAATTAAGTATAATATTAGATATCGCATAAAGTAACACATATTATATTTACAATATCTGAATGTGACAGAAGAAATCTTGGTGACTTAGAAATTACGTACAGTAGTTCTTATGAATATAACAAAATATATTACAAAAATAAATGTGAAAAGGAATAAGTAAAAATGTATATAATATTTAATTAATTTAAATAGTCAATATTATAAGAAAGTAACAAATGTCAGGAAAGAAATAATATTAAATTCAAGATCAGTGTACTATACTTAAAAGTTTGTCTACATTATTTACTGTAAGAAGATAAGATTTGAGTTGTTTTAATAAAGTTATATTATTATTATGTATTGAAATGATATTTGTAAAAGCGAGGTGCATTATATGTGTAAACATTTTGAATAGCAGTTAAATATGCTTTTGAAACTTAAAATATTAAGCGTCTAGAACTATATAACTTAACACCATGTCCAGATGACCCAGAACGTTCAACAACAACAAATGTAAAAACCTTATAAATATACAGATTAAGAATTGGAAACAAGTTTCAAGTGAACAAAACAAAATAATTTTCTTTGCTTAAAGAATAAGATAACTTTAATTATAGTAAAGCTACTATTTAATATTTATTAATACTTCAGTATTAAAATTAATAAATTTAATGAAGAGTCGTGTTTAATTTGCTTATGTGTGTTTAAAACTTGTTCAGTAGATAGTAGTACTGAAATAAATCGTGGAATAAGCCAAACGGAGTTGTATGTTGGACTTAAAGAAGGCGGGCAAGTGCGAGTTCGTAAACTCGTTAGGACCTGACTGAACGTGCTCACAGCGTGTTTGTGTTTTACACCGACACTAAAACTAATTTGCAAAAATGTTTGCTCTCCTAAAACGTTATTACTCTGCTATCATTCCGTCTACATTAGATTGGCTTATTTGATTTTACGCAAAATTTGTTTTAAAACAACTGGTTTATAATTTTTTTTAATTTTAAGGAAGAACAACTAAAAAAAAGGAAATTTAGTTATATTATTTATTTCCGTACTTAAAGAATTGTTTAAAATAAACTTAAATATTTATCGTCAAAAGGTGTGTACTGATACTTTTACGTTGTGTCTTTCCGTAATTAAACGTAAAATAAGGTCATATTAAACCATATTATGTTGGTTGTTCTTATATGTTTGTGCTAGTAAATAAGTTGCTTAGTTATATAGCAGTGACATTCCTCCTGGCCTGAAGAAGGTAACGCCTTAATATTTCTACATTTTGTATTTATATTGTAATACATTTTTATTGTACTTTAATCAACACGTAATATGTCGATTAAGAAACTATTTGATATTATTTACAGAATTACAAAAAATATTGATATATATGATTTTTTAATATATTTTTATCAGAAATGATTATTTTAATGAACTCAAGTTCCGGTTTCATTAAATTGATCGATCCGTATATTAAAGTAAATATTAATTATTACAGTGCAGTTTTAATGAAGCTGAATCTTATTTAAGTATTTTGTTGTTTATTTTTAAGAGGTCGATAATCAAGATTAGGGCAAATATAGATTTTTTATTGTACATGAGCGAATGTGGTCTTTGTTGCAATCTAATGAAAATTACTTTTCTTAGAAAGTATCGCCAAATAGTCCTAGACATATGGTGGTTAATGTTATGTATAAAACAATGGGTATTTTATTTAATACGTGTACCATGTCTTCCATGTATTCTTAATATTATTTTTTGTTAATGGCGACAACCTTAATTATGTGAAGTTATATGGAGTTTAATAATTGTGACAGTTATTAAAATGTGATTTTGATGTATTCGTTGCATTTATTTACTATCACCGTTGATTTTACACACGCACGCACGCACGCACGAACGCACGCGCGCGCCTAGATTTCTCATCCAAAGTTAAATTTTGTGTCTTGCGTTGCAGTTTTTGAACACCAAGTGTAGTCTCATGTAAATGTAATGCAGTTTAAACCAGTTTTGGTAGCAAGCCTCACTAACTAACCAAATTACTGGCACAAGTATTCTTATTAGATGAGATATCTATTGTAGTTATATGTAACCAAAGTTATCACTTAATTATTTTGTAAAATAAAAATATACGCTAATTAGTTAATCTAAACAACTATCTAAGATAAAAATAATTTTAAAAACCTTGATTATTTAAAAAAGATGTCATTTTGTCCTAAACGTATAAAACATATTGTAAGTGTGTACGTCATATTTTTGTGATGTGTTTTAAATAAATTGTAATGATGTACTAATTTAATCTCTGGATGAGGGTTACGGTTAATGTTTGTGGTTATCGGTAATGTTGAGGTTTTAGAACACGGCCTTTTGTACTCACTTGGCCGATACCATCTGTGGGTTTGTTGCTGTTTTAATAACGGGTTGATGAGGTTTATAGGCACGATTTACAAATGTTTCCACAACATACCTTTCCCCTCCCCCGATAATATTGTTCTGGTTTGAGAACACGGCCTTTTGTACTCACTTGGCCGATACCATCTGTGGGTTTGTTGCTGTTTTAATAACGGGTTGATGAGGTTTATAGGTACGGCACACAAAATGTTTCCACAACACGGGGTGTTCCAATTCACACCTCTGTCAAACCAGTTTGATCCACTATTTGGCAACACCGCTTTCCTCTCCCATTGACGCACTTTACTGATCTCCACTATAGTCATGTTGTTCGCAGCCACAAGACGACATATGGGCAATTGTCAACCCAAGTTATGAGTTACGACGCACATAAACAATGGTTTATTCTGTCAACCGCCTTTGCGGGCAGTTGAAATATTATTGTTTACCCCGTTTCCAAAGAAAAAGCGCTGCTTTCCGCAGGAATTTGGGGAGTGGGAACTGCTATAAATATGGGCACTAGGAATGTCTGTCAACAATGAAATCGACGTCATATCGTATCCCTCAGCCCTTCAGCAAATTAGTGGTTTCGTACAATAACGATTAATATCAAGTTGTCGTTTGATGATCAATCAGCTTTACGTGAGATGTTTGTTCACTGTCATGCCTATACATAAAATTTAGAAACAAAAATAGTGTGTTAATTATCTTTCATAATTAATGTACTAGAACTGCGTTTTCTGTATCTGTCATAAATAAATAAGTGACATAAATATTCTTTCTAGACTGTCTAAATTAGCCAATTTAACAAGCTCGTTTTATATTGCAAGTATTATGTTCACTAAATTGCTGGCCTACATAAGATATTCAGGTACATATTAGATAAAGTATTAGAAATTAATAAGTAACTACTTAATTAATTAGAAAGATTTGAGGTTGACAAATTAACATGTTCTATTCGTACATAATTAATATCTTGAATTATTTCATTTATTGTTCTTCGTTATCTTTTCCTTAGAACTATTGTTTTCTCCTGTAGACTTAACATTTTATGATATGTTTATTTTTTTGTTTTTACGTTTTCCATTTTCAATAATAATTTCGTGTTGACAACTTCTCGGACCTCTCACATGTCGGCACTGGTGGCTCAGTGCTGTAACCTAGCTACTTGGGGACAAAGTGTTTGGGAGACTATAGGCGATAAGTTGGATGCTCGGTCCTCTTAATACCGACATGGCGTCCGCTCAATGGTTACTATCGGCGTGGACACAACTAGAGAAATCTGGGGTGTCCATGTTGGGTGGTAATCATTGTGCGGATGTTGTGTGGGGGAGATAACTGAGTATCAGGCTTGTCAATTAGCTGAAAATCAGACCAGCACTACGTGGTTAGGATTCCACGTAAAGCTGTAGGTCCCTTAATTGCCCTGGCTATTAGGCTATTAATAAAATGCCCTTTCTGAGGAACAGTTGAACTCAGTTAGTAACCAGACTACACTCATATAACCATTCATATTCGCTTTAAAACACCAACAACGTTGTGTCGGCGTCTCATATATAAGAATGTAAAGGCTTTAGTTGTTGAGAGGACCATTCTCAATTGTATTTGTTTTAATTTACCATACATTTCGATAATAAACTGATTTTTCATTTGGTTGAAGTACGAAAAAAAAAACGTATCATATTTTCATATTACGTTGCTGTAATTGTTCAGTTTTATTCAATCACAGACTACTGCTAGTTTTAACTTCAGTCTATTACTATTTTTCACTATATTTATCACACAATTAATTATTTGTGAACTTAGTCAATAAAAAACAAAATTGTTTTTAAATATTTAAAAGTAAAAAAGCACAGTGAAAACTAGTACAAATTCGGGTACTTTCTTGTCCCAACCAGGATACAAATTATTAAATATTAAAATACAAATGTTTAATGCATGTTCCTTAACGTAAAATTAAACGAGGAAAACAATTTTGTAATTAGACTTTTCAGTGTTTGTGTTCTCTTAGTGTTTACTAAACAACCTTCACTCGCAGGTACATAATGTTTGTGCCGACAGTAGACGTAACAATTACTTGTAATTAGACTTTTCAGTGTTTGTGTTCTCTTAGTGTTCACTAAACAACCTTCACTCGCAGGTACATAATGTTTGTGCCGACAGTAGACGTAACAATTACTTGTAATTAGACTTTTCAGTGTTTTTGTTCTCTTAGTGTTTACTAAACAACCTTCACTCGCAGGTACATAATGTTTGTGCCGACAGTAGACGTAACAATTACTTGTAATTAGACTTTTCAGTGTTTGTGTTCTCTTAGTATTTACTAAACAACCTTCACTCGTAGGTACATAATGTTTGTGCCGACAGTAGACGTAACAATTACTTGTAATTAGACATTTCAGTGTTTGTGTTCTCTTAGTGTTTACTAAACAACCTTCACTCGCAGGTACATAATGTTTGTGCCGACTTTAGACGTAACAATTACTTGTAATTAGACTTTTCAGTGTTTGTGTTCTCTTAGTGTTCACTAAACAACCTTCACTCGCAGGTACATAATGTTTGTGTCGACACTAGACGTAACAATTACTTGTAATTAGACTTTTCAGTGTTTGTGTTCTCTTAGTGTTTACTAAACAACCTTCATTCGCAGGTACATAATGTTTGTGCCGACAGTAGACGTAACAATTACTTGTAATTATGAAAATTGATTTTGGTTTCTTAGGAACAAACCTTACGATGGAAAAATTCCTAATTGTTAAACTTAATTAAATCTGGGTTGAACACGCCAATATACACATGGAGGATTATATTTATTTCAGATGATTCCTGGGATTTTCCACTTTACATTTACGCATAATCAGCCAGTTGCATGTTAGTCCACTTTGACATTGGCTGGACAGCTGATATTAGTCGGTTACTTTGTTAGCGGTGCAATGAACAGAGTAATGCAATGTCGCACCTTCTACAAGGAAAATAACTGCTAACGTAAATATTTTAAAATAATATCGTTAGCCTGACAATGTCGAGTGTTTTATTCACTATTCAAGTGACAGTTGTCTTGTGAAGACTGTTGAATTAAATATCGTTGTCGTCCGTGCTTCTATATTAATATCATTTTATCAATCAACAATCAATAGTACTTTAATAAATAAGTAAATATTTTAATGGCTAATGGAATTCATGTTTTATCAAATGTTTAAATAACAAAACTATGAGCACGTTTTAATTATCTATTGTATATACAGTACTTGATGGAATATATTTAGTTTTAAAATAAGATTTTACAGTAACACACTTGATACAATTTATCAAATAATTGCTTTTGAAATCTAAGCCATCTTAAGTTATTTTATTTATTTATTCGTAAGACGGCAATCTTCAAGATATGGGCGAATATGGATTTCGAATGAGTGTAAATGAGCGAACGTAGTCATTGTTACAATCTAAGGCCGACTATTCCTTAAAAACTAATTAATAGCCCAATGACAAATGAACAGCCGTTGGTTATCAGCTGATCCCTTTCAAACTTTCTCATGACTGATTGGGATCGAACTGAGAACCTTCAGCTTATAAAGGTGGGATTTAACCAACTTATGCTACCAACCAATTTATTTTATTCATAACATGTTCTAGATTATAGGTAAATACACGTTGTTATTATTTCCCTAAACGTTTTGAGTGTAATAGTAATTTTATGTAACGGTTTCTACATACAATAGATCAGAATTATATGCGAACGTCGTCGTACATAGTTTACGAGGCATTGCAACATTGGACACA
The DNA here is from genome assembly GCA_035578905.1 of Stictocephala bisonia. Lineage (NCBI taxonomy): Eukaryota > Metazoa > Arthropoda > Insecta > Hemiptera > Membracidae > Stictocephala > Stictocephala bisonia. The sequence goes on from JAQJVL010000288.1 coordinate 88,360, forward strand.
ATAACTTACCTTGCTAGTTTACAATAAACACACTATGTCGGTGTGGTGGCTCAGTGGCTAAGGGTTTTGACTGCGGAAGGCATTGTCTAAGGTTCGAATCCCCAACTGAGCTAACGGTCGGTACTTGACTCGCTAAGTAAAGTTCACGCACCCGCCTATAAGCCCATTTGAACTGGCGAGTGAAGTTTTAGTTGAAAAAAAATAAATAAATGAAATCAATATTAGTATTATGATGAAGATAGAAACATTTTGGTTAATATTTTAACTGGTTACTTTTGTAATTTAAATTGTTTAACTAATCTAGTTTACAGAGACTTTATGGGCTTGGCAGGGGAAGAATTGATGGCCTCGCGGGCCAGGACGAACCCTGCCCAAACTTGACGGCCCGTAAATATCTCCGCATATATCTAAACTTAAATTGACTATGATTGCAACTCGTTGTGAACAACAAATTTCTTTGAAAAAAGTGTTTTATTTAACAAGCAAAAATTTGATTTACACCCTCGGTGAATATAAATAATGATTATTTATTCATTTATTCATAATGCGTGTTTGTTATTTATTTGTTAAATATTCGAATTTATTTTTGTCAGTATGCTCAATAACACTTTTCGGATCAGAATATGGCTAACTCTAAACTATTGTTTAAATATATTTACATCATTCTGTACGACGTCGTTATTGTAAGTAAGCGGATCTGTTTTAAAATGTCGGCCTCAATTTCTCTATATGTGTCACAGTAATTTATAACATACATCCTCAAAGATGTTCATTTTTTTTTATAACGAGACGCACTTTATTTTTTACTATACGGATTTCCAGCGCAGTATTAAATAATTCTTAACCTCTTAAATAGTACTCATAGTTTTCAGTTTTTTATCAGAATTACATTTAAAGCTATTACTATGTGTTGTATAAAAACAGTACATGAACACAATGATCTGTTTTACAGCTTGTACTTTGTATCGTTGACGTTTAGTAGTATATTTTATAATACTAGCTAAACCCGGCCACGCTTTGCAGTGATTTAATCTGATATAAACGATTAACATTGATTTTATAAGCACGCATCTATATTTCCCATCCAATGTTAAATTTTGTCTCTAATTACCAGCTGTGTTGTGGTCCAGTAGTGGAGTGCTAGTGTAGTTCCATGTGAGTGTAATGCAGTTCAAACCAGCTGTGGTGGCAGACCTCACTAACTAACCAAATTACTGACACAGATATTCCTATTAGATGATATATATATATTAGTACGTAATAGTATAATCGAGGCTATTAGTTTTTTCAGCTATAATTGTTGGAAAAATAAAGCTCGGCTGTTTACTTGATTTAATCTCTATATATAAAAGGCAAAGCCCTCACTCTCTCCTCACTAATTCTCCAACTTAGCTAAGAACTGAAATGTTGTACACTTTTCTAAGCCAACTAAATTATTTTCATCTTGATAAAAAAGTGAATAGTTTTGTGAATTGGACTGGAACAATGGATGATAGACAACGTTTGGCCGCTGCAATATTACTATTAGACGAAGCTGGCGTGTTTATTCCAAAGAAACCAAAAAGGAAACATAGGTGCTGGGTTAAAAGTTGGCTTAAAAAAAGAAATGAATATTCACATATGAATTTACTTTTAGAACTGAAAGAAAATAACCCGTATGACTTCAAGAACTATTTACGAATGACAGAAGATGAATATAAGTACCTAATTGATATATTGTCACTTTTAATCCAGAAAAAGAATACAGTGTTAAGAGAATCTATTCCAGTGGAGGATAGACTTGCTGTCACCTTGCGGTACTTGGCAACTGGTAGAAGTTTCGAAGACCTCAAATTCTCAGCAATAATATCTGCTCAATCACTTGGCAGAATTATTCCGGAAACGTGCAGAGCAATTTATCAAGTCTTAAGGTAGACATACTTAAAGGTAGGTCTATAGTGGTGTATTTACAAACAACAAACACCATAAACCAATTATTTTATAGTAAATCATTTTCTTCGGCAATTCATATGCCACTGTAAATTCCAATAGATCAAAGTACCATAGTTTAGGAGTGTACACATCTTCCGTACCTGCTCCACTTGTCATGGAGGCATGTACTTTACCAAGTTCTCTCCTAAAGCTGCTTCGAATGTTTTCTATTCTCTTCTTTATGAACCCAATTGTGACGTCAGGTATTGCAGTTTTTGTGAATTCTAGGAGGTCTCGCATAGCTAAATCCCTCTTTTGCTTGTTATGGTATCCCTTCGATGATACTTTCCACAAACAAGGTGCGTTTCTGTAAGTTTCTATGAACTCTGTCAAAAATGTAGGATTCATAAATTTACAAACCATAGCTTTCTCCGCATCTGTAGTCTTCAATTTCTTCGCCGGTATAGGCTCAGTGTGATCTTGTTCCGTTTCTTCAGTGTCCTCCATAGTGCAATGAAATGTTCAATACACACAAACAAATGAATACGCACAGGTGACTGTCACGGGACGTCGCTCGCAACTGGCTTGTCCTGTGTCCGCCACCGTACCCCCGGTACGGCTCAAACTGGTTTGTAGCCCCCACACACTGTCCAACACGGTGCGGGGAACCATTGTCGTCGCACGGTTGGCGCCTGTTTTTCAGCCAGCTGGAAAACCTCCGGTACGGCCAACTCGGTATGGTACGGTTCGTTCATCACCACACACCATCAAACCACAGCCCAACCCGGCCGGCTATCGGACCAAGTTGGGTGAAATCACGGACCAAGTTGGATAGTGGATGGGGGCCTTAAAAGATTGTTCTATAAGCATAACATTGGGTTGATTTTAGTAAATTAACAACAGCTGTTTTGTAAATAAATAAACATGTTTATTTTTTGTTTTGTTATACATTTTTACAAAATCACCAATAAAAAACACCTTTTACTAGGCCTTTCGGTAAGAAAGCTGGCATCATCAGCAACACAAATGCTTTTGTATATTTGACACTATACTATTGATGCATTAAGAGTTTTATCTTCAGCTGTTAAAAAAAATAAAACATGAAATGATCACCTTTGAAATAGGCTGAGTAATACCATTGGTTATTTATACTAATAAATAGGTAGCAACGCAAGTAGTGTGAGTTAGATATTGTAAATACATTTAATATTGTGATTTTATGTTAACAGTTAATCTACTTTTATTTGTAGTCAAATGTCACAAGCCGAGGCCGAAGGGTGAGGTGTATCAAACGCAGCGAGCGTCAGGTTTGGCACGCGAAGGTTTATTTCAGACTGTCCTCTAGTCTGAAATAAAGTAACTCTCTGTTGTTGTCATGAATAAACAATCAACTATCACATTAATAAACTTGCAGGATATGAATTGGATATAATATGCACATAAATCAGCTGGTCACAGTAGCACTTTTTCAGCACTGACATATTTTGTAATTTGTGAAATGTTGGTAGGTTGGGAAATGCTTGAAATGTTGTGCTCCAATTTTCAATTTTAAGAACTAATTATATTGTATATAAATGTGATGCTGTGTAAAAATATCAAGTGAATCCATTCATACTTTTCGAGTTTTCTGTACGCAAACACACGGAAGGTTAACTTGTATACATATAGAAGAAGATAAATGTTGTTATTATTAACTTCAATTAATAAGGCTGAGTAAGTGGCGTATTTAAAGGTTAACGTAAAAATTGAAGTATCAGGAAAGTAGTTAATTTGAACAAACTTTTTGGGTTAAATTTAAAATTTTGCTATAACCTGTTACGGATAAATATAATTAGCCTTCTTAGTGTTTATTTTACGATATATTTCTTGAAATGTTATCGTATTGTATCTTGTTGTAAGTTGAGTTTAAGGTATAAAATGGGAACAATACTAAGTCTACTACTATAAATAAAGTCTTTTATAATTTGACGTTTAAAGCTTCCTTAAGTCCTTAAGCTTCCTTAAGTTGGCCTTGAAGATATGTTCCTAATTATCTACGTGGAAAACAAAAGCTTCTTATTTGGAAATATAACAATTGAGAAAAATGTGTATGGAATTTCTACGTATTGCAAGAATATAGATGCCTCATTAATTTATCCAACCAATTATTGCTGCGCAACATTCGAAACTAATTATATATTTAATGAGGACATTTATATAGAGCAAATACATCGATTTTAGTACAGTTCTAAAATGATCTTCTATACCAATTTACAGTAATAATGCAATTGGTTAATACTAAACAGTCGTGTACAAATATATAAATAAAGTACATTTATTATAATTACTACAATAATTCATTAAACTAACTTCATTACACGCTCTACTTCAGTTATACCATTGGTTATACTCATTCGTTGTGTCAACCTCTCCTCATTTATTTATTTATTTTCTGTATGTTCGTTGCAGGTGAGTGCAGCAGAGTAATCAGCAAGAAGGTAAATTCAAATAAGCACGATTAATAAACATTAATGTTGTAAAATAATATTTGTTGTCAATCTAATTGTATATTCTTATATTGTGAATGCATTATTAACAAACCAAATTTTGGTACGTGTTCTGGGATACATGTTTCCTTTAATTGTTTCACTGTTCAAATTAATTTTTAAGAAATATTATATTGACATTTCAAAGCTATTATTCAAAAGTAAAATTTAACCCATTTTAGCTGTTTAAGGGAAAGAAATAACAATTAGGGGAGAACGTGTTGAGGAGATTGTAGGTGATAGATTCTACGTCCTTGATACAGCGTTCGCTCAATGGTTGCCATCGCAGTGGAGAAGTCTGAGGTGTCGTGTTGGATGGTAGTTGGTGGGGAGAGAACTGGGTGTCATACTTGTTAGGTAGCTGAAAATCAGGCCAAAACTACGTGGTTTGAATTCCACAAAACGCCGTAGGTCCCTTAGTTGCTCTGGCTATTGGGCTATTAATAAATAGCTCTTTCTGAGGATCATTCGACCTTAGTAACAATGACTATACTCGTTCATCTACACTCATCACACTAATTCACTCCTCCATATCTTTACGATCGGTGTCCTAATAATGAATAGTAATAATGATACAGTTAAATCAAGGAGTTAATTAGTTAGATAGTTTGTTTTAAAATTGTTAATTGTATAAATTTTCTTAACTCATTATCCGTGATAAATCGTAATTATGAATTGTTCGGTTTAAGTTGTTTAATAACTTTATAAGAACAAAATGACTCGTGAGATTTCAATGTAGAAAAGTACATAAAATCTAAGTCCTTTCCAAAGACCGTTCAATTTGCAATTCCGCACAGAGCTGGAAGGCGTTTCCAAGTAATCATTGTTCCTGTGGGATTCATTGAGATATCAAGAGAGGGAAAGAGGTTGACTTACTGTGACTTGTGTTTGTAATAGTAATTGGTATTCGATGTTATTCTAATTATTATTTCACATCAATGTAATTTTGTAAATAAAAACAAATCAATGTTTTCGGTCACACATTGTTTATATTTACGGATAATTAGTTTTACACCACCTAACTTAATTATGAGTGGTTTTCACTATTTAGAGTTTTTTCATAGTTTATTACTGATGTTAAATTCATAATGAAATGTCATAATAATATCAAACTTCAAACATAAAACAATATGCAAACAAAATTTGTATTCATTTGTACTACAAGCAATACAAAAAAATATCTTTGCAATTTGGCCGGACAGATTGCGACCTGTGTGTTATATTATGTGTATATAGGCGTATCAGCAGCGGAGGGGAACATTCTACCTCTCCACCGCTGTACATCGTCCGGTTGTGACTAACTTTTTCCTTCAGCATGTGGATATGGAACGTGGAAAGTGTTAATTCCTTTCTTTGAACAATTCTAACCCAAATGGTATCTTTATTGTACTGTGATAAATGAAAAAGAACAGAGTCTGACGTAGTTAATAATTCTTCGGTTTAGGTGAGGCATAGGACTAATAATAAACGGTTTAATGGGGCAGAGATTTTTGAACCTGGGAATAGTTGTGGTAAATGAAGAGTTTTTGATGTGTGGGAAAACTTGCGACCAGTCTACGAAACTTAGTGATGCTCTGAGTAGTGGAGGAACCAGCGGCCTGTCGCACTAATGCTAATGACGTTCTAAGTGGTGGAGGATCTAGCGGCCAGTCCACGGAAGCTATCGATCCTCTGATTAGTGGGGAACTAGCGGTCAGTCTTAGTGAAGCTATCAACGTTCTAAGTAGCGGGGGAACTAGCGGCCTGCCTCATTAATGTTACCGATGTTCTAAGTAGCGGGGGAACTAGCGGCCTGCCTCATTAATGCTACCGATGTTCTAAGTAGAGGGGATTCTAGCGGTCTGCCTCATTAATGCTACCGATGTTTTAAGTAGCGGGGAACCAGCGGCCTGCCTCATTAATGCTACCGATGTTCTAAGTATAGGGGATTCTAGCGGTCTGCCTCATTAATGCTACCGATGTTCTAAGTATAGGGGATTCTAGCGGTCTGCCTTATTAATGCTACCGATGTTCTAAGTATAGGGGATTCTAGCGGTCTGCCTCATTAATGCTACCGATGTTCTAAGTAGCGGGGGAACCAGCGGCCTGCCTCATTAATGCTACCGATGTTCTAAGTAGAGGGGATTCTAGCGGTCTGCCTCATTAATGCTACCGATGTTCTAAGTAGAGGGGATTCTAGCGGTCTGCCTCATTATTGCTACCGATGTTCTAAGTAGAGGGGATTCTAGCGGTATGCCTCATTAATGCTACCGATGTTCTAAGTAGAGGGGATTCTAGCGGTATGCCTCATTAATGCTACCGATGTTCTAAGTAGCGGGGGAACTAGCGGCCAGTCTCACTGAACGGCTACATTTGCTCGTTGTTCTTCGGTATCTCGGACTAACAATTCAATTGATGCTGTCGAAACAGTTCACACTACGAGAATCATGTCCATGGGTGTTACAGGCTAGTCCTTAACCTCAAAATTTTATCTTTTTTTTTACCACTTCCGGCCCATCCTCATACTTCTGAATTTTCACTGCCTCCGTTAAATTCTTAGAATTTTCTCTTCTTTTACAAATTCATAGATTTCAACGCTCAATATTTGCAACCTTTTTCTCATCAAATGAAGAGAACGCACTTATTCGTGTTCAATTAGTGGTCAAATGACTGTTACACACGTTGGTTGACGCACTCTCATATAGTTACCCAAATGATACAGTATTATAAAGCAGGGACAAGTAACTCGGTTACTGTAACTACACCAGTTGTAGAATGGCGATGAAGCACGACTAAGGGGAAATTGTGAACAATAGAAGGCCGTACAAAGCGCTAATAAATAATTACACGTATTGTGTCACAATTTAAGCTCATCTACGTGTAACAGCACGTCTCCAACTGCACGTATTGTGCTGAATGTGAACAATCCTGGATTAAAGCACACATTATGCGATCATAATAAGCTTTGCAAAAGCAGTCTTTTCAATGGCAAATTAAAACTGCGTTTCTTAAAGTCACATGGATAAATACTTGTTAGGCTGCAGTCAAGGTTCAGATATGTAGGGAAGAAAACTGAGTATCTGGCTTGCCAGATAGCTGTTTCTCAGACAAATACTACGTGGTTCGGACTCCACGTAAAGCTGTAAGTCCCTTGGTTATTGGGTTATTTATTAATAGATCTTTCTGGTTAATAACAATAACTGCACTCGTTTGTCTACACTCGTCACAAATATTCACCCCTCATTCGCTTTTAAGGTGTCATTTACTAATGAATAATGAATATGTATTTAACTTTGTTAGACTATTTAGAAATACACTATTTAAAGCAGCAGAGCAAGAAACTGAATTGGTTGCCCTTTAAATCTTATGTTGGACCATGGGTTTTAAAGGTGTCTTCCCTGGCAAGTGTTGTAAACTCGTTAGGACCTGACTGAACGTGCACTCAGCGTGTTTGTGTTTTACACCGACACTAAAACTAATTTGCTAATACGCTTGCATTGCTCTGTGACTCTGCTTAAAAGCATATTGTTAAACTTGCAGTGTACCTTCGGTGAGTAGCTCGTTTCTCTTTACACTAGTTGAATTGTTTTAATTTTATAACCACTTAGTCTAATTGTGTACTTTAGTACAGTAGTAGCCTAATGCTTGTTTTGATATGTGACGTCATTTATATGTGTATATTTGAAAAATGTAGTGGCGTGTTCGCCCCAACCAAAACACAGCCGCCAACCATAGTGATGGCACACGCCAACAAAATTATGATATTCTGACACAATAAAAAAACTAATACATTGCCCACTATACCTGGCCTCCAATACAAAATAGTTTCTCACAGCTCACATAACATTCTAACTAATAAAACAACTTCAACAGTATACATAAGTACGATTAGTTGCTCGCAGTGGTATAATTTAACCAATGAAATAGGTTGTGTCTATCGATTTATCGCTGATATTGATATGGGAGAACGATTACTTACGTTGTGAGTATCAACTGCTGGTTGTGGTTGTTTTAATAGTAATGAAAGCACTACTCTCGTTGGTAAACCGCGATAAGGAAGCACCTTTAAGGTATAAGATGAGTATTACGAACTTTTGGACAACGTTCCTTTGCTTTTCAACTTAAATTTAGCTATTATTTGCATTAAATCAATTTGGTATTAAATTATATAGTTTTATACACTGGATTACGTGATAGGCGTTTTAGAGATACGGAATAAAATCGTGAAGAAACGTGTATGTTAAGAAAAAAATGCCTCCCAAGAATTACGGGAGGTTCTGTTGTTTGGAGTTATTTTATTAAAATAAAGCACAATTGTGATTGACAACGTCTAAACGTCATGTAGAAGAAGCATGCAACTCAACATTACAAAATGCAAAATAATAAATTAATTTAAATTTAACGAATAAGAAATTAAGTCGTAGAACAGTTAAATGTGTTTGTGCTGACTTGCTTCGTTGTGTTGTTCTAAACTTGGTAGCCTGTCTATAGTGTAGTGCAATATATATATATATATATATATATATATATATATATAGTGCAGTAGCTATAGTATAGTGCAAACTATAGATTCTATGGAATAGCTGATGTAAATGCCGACAAGCGAGTTCCTTACTTTTACAGTTATCTACCTATTAGTAATTGGGAAATGTAAACGTATATATTCAACATGACAAAAATTGACTTTCATTTAATTACATTATAGACCTACGTATTCTAGATTGAAACTTTAAAACATTACAATTGGTTAATTTATAGAATGAATATCCGGCCGTAAAGCGTTAATTGTATTTCGGAAAATAGTCATTGTTCATTTTACGATGGAAACTATTCGTTAAAAAAAATCCTATAAGAGCCGTACTTGTTCATGGTATTGGGACAAATCTGAGGTAAAGCCGTTGTAGGATTACCGTTCGGTTGTGTTTGGGGGGGGGGGGGGGGTGCCGTTGTTGAAGGTAGAGCGTTGCACAATCGTTGAAAAAACGGTGTTAGTAACTTTCCTGATTCAATTTTTGTTATTTATGTTTATGTATTCTATAAAGAAACTAAAAAATATATTAAATGAATAAATAATAATAAAAAGCAAAGATCCTATACCTGCTGTGTTTAATTATGTTAGAAGTCCTAGTTAATGTTTATTTTTAAAGACGAAACGCTAAATATTACCATCTACGTTAATCATATCACGTGATTTCCTTCAAGGCAAACATTGGAATTATATATAATCCATGTCATATTAACTGTAAATATATTCAATGTAGCATTTTCCATCTTAAATTGAATAAATTAATAAAATACAGGTTATTATGTTTTTTGTAAAATTTTGCGATACATAGCTTTTTATGATACATTACATTTACAAAACTGTTTTGTTAATATGTATACAAAAGTAACGTTTTTAACTCCAGGTAGTCGTTTCCCAAACCAACATGCTCCACCGCTGGAAAGTCGACAGCCCTATAGTAGAAAAGTAATTTTACCGCCAGTGGGCCAAAACATGCTGTTCTATTTCAAATGCACGGTCCGTGTTTATTGTCATAAAGGGTTACAGTGGCACTGTATGATTATCTAAGGACCAATCTGTTTAAATATAAGTTGATATTATGAATGTTTTTATTTAAAATTGTCAAGAATGGCGTGTAAAGTTTCACAGATTACTCTAACTGAACAAAAATTATAAAACTATTCATTTATTTACAAAAACTAATTTATGGGCCACTAGAACATAAGACCTGTCAAATGACACCTCTTGTGTTACGATTCGATCATTATTACGGACCGAGTCGTCGGAATAGAAAGCCTAATTGTTTTACGTTTTTCACGGAGCGAAACGACCCCTCTTAAAGCCAGCGTACGGTGTTAGAAAACGTTAATTGCCTCAAGCTGAAAAATTGTATACATATCGCCTTATCCTGCGCTTTATTGATGGCCTATCTTTAACCTGTATACCTTTATACAGATTAAAGGTATACACACCTGCGTGACATCTGTTACTTTTACATCAGGTTGTATTCGGCCCGTATAACTTTACAATATTTGCCTACATCTTCTTATTTTACATAGCTGTCTTCTCTACCGTGTAATTTTCATATGACAATTGAAGAAGTTTAAAAAAAAGAAAGAAAAACTGTGACTAAGCCATGTGGACTGTTAAATTATCTAAAAGGAAAGTAATAAGCCATCCGTGATAATTAAATTATTTATGCGTATTAACTATTAATAGTACGCCTTAATAATGATAATTACTCTATATAAATAATGAAACTGTCCCAGCAATATGAAAATGAGGGTTTTGAGGAAACGTTAACCTTAAACTAAATTTATTACATGGAAGGAGTTTTCTTTTAGCTGAAGAGTTTTATATTTAAAGGAGGAAATAGAGGTGGGTAAAGAGTGTTTTTTGGTTGTATTTTTTTGTGATTATTAGTTCAGTTTTGATAAAAAGTTCTATTAATTTTATAACATCAGAATTCATTTTAAGAAGAGTTTTTATAGTTACAAACTATTTTCCTCTGAAAATCGAAGAAGCTTTGTGTTAGGTTTATTTGAATCTTCACGGAAAATGTTATTTTATTCACAGACATTTAACCAGCAAATGAAGCAGGACCGATATTTAATAAAATAATTTATTTGAGTGTTAGATACAAATGTGTGGATAACTTTATGTACCGATTTATAAATTATACCGTTTTATCGTTCAGTAATATTTTTGATAACTAATTATTAAAATAAAATGGCGAAATACAGTAACAATGTGGTAGTATTAAATAATAAAACGAGGAAGTGATTTTATCTTTACACGTCGTTAACAATACGCTCTGGCAAGGGAATATTACAAAATTGCTTTCTAGTGTATCATCTATTATTTAATATATTGTGCTACTAGCACACAATGCAATTTGTTTGACATTTCCTCTCATCAAACAAATATGTTTAGTAGTACCATTCGTTACATTATTATTTAATAGAACGTCGTAATATAAATTACTTTAAAAGCGAACGTTTTCATTTAAATTATTGATTCATTAAATATGGACGCTTTGATCTCTAGACTGTAATTTGAGAAATTCTCTAAACTCGGTATGTTAAGTTAGTTTAAGCGTAGTTTATTTTATTTATTCTTAAGACGCAGATCGTCAAGATATAGGCGAATATGGATTTGGAATGGGTGTTTGAGTGTAGATGAGCGAATGTAGTCATTGTTACAAACTAAGGCCGACTATTCCCTAAGTGACATTAATGAATAGTCCGATGACAAATGAACAGCCGGTGGTTATCAGTTGATCCCTTTCAAAATGTGTTACAGCTCTCATTGTGATCGAACAGAACCTTTAGCTTATGAAGCTGGGCTTTAACCAACTATGCCACCGACCATTTAATACTTTGCGTAATCATTATTCGTACAAAAGGTCTTATGTTTAGGATGAACAAAACGTTGTTAGATGTGTTTATTTTGTTTAAGATTATTTTAAATTAACAATTTTTGAAAGTGGTCCTTAATGTTATAAAGTGGTTCAAACTCATTTAGAAGTTAGCTTTGGCGTCTGTTCAGCTGCAGTAATTCGTCCTGATGCCGTACCATGTTCCCCGTGTTCGTAATACTTTCCCTGTCAGGTCCAGATTTTCTCTCCGCGGTCGTCAATTGCGGCACCAAACACATCCATTGAACAACAATATTGTTGTACCGATACAAAGGCTCGTATCCGATTAGTACTATCGATTCATGCAACAGCCCTATCTGTGAAATCCCCTCCGCGCCTGGGATTTGAAAGTTACTTATCCGTGGGGGATCGAATTAACACGATTGGTCGGAAGTTTGCCAGTTTGTTTTTGTTCCGACTCAAACTGTGATGTTTGGGACGATAGAATTTCCATTTGGTGCGTGGTTTGTTTTATAAATGACAACAGTATGAAGCTTAGCAATACATTTTAATTACAAGTCAATTTTTTGAATAAAATTTCATTTTGAAAAAAATTAAGGGTACTGTAAGAAAAGGAATTAAATTGAATCTGTTGGCACACATTGATGAAGTCAAACAATGTAGAATAACAATAAATTAAAAATATTAATGAATGAATCGAAGTTGATTTTTTAATCAAACTGAAAATTTACATAGCAGACAGTTGAATGCTTTTATTATCTGGCTGAATATTATTTGAGAGAAATGTATAAAATTGAATATGTTCGTTAAAAAAAATTGTAAAATGTATTACTTACAGTAAACACATAAACGAAAAGGAATAAATTAAACTCGAATACTAGTTATTTCAAGAGCATTTCCCACATTTTATTTTCATCATTTTAAAAGCTTAGTTTACTTATTAAAAACTGTATTTCAACGTATATGAGAATCAATATCTAATTCTCAATAGACTATAAGCGCTAAATTAAATGTAGCTAGACACACTCATACTTTGACACATAAACAGACTGTCTTTATGACAGGGCTATTTCAAACTGTTTATTACCGATACTGTTAGTAAATAACGGATTGGTTGCAGATGATCAAGTTTTTAAATTCTGATAAACATAGCTTTTCAATGAATTTGTTTAAAAATTTAGTGTTTAAGAATTTTCGCAAATTGTATAACTACTTTTTTTTAAACTTCTCATATGTATTTACTTGGGCGATTTGCTTTACAGGAATTCTTTGAAAAGAATTTGTGATAAATATAGGTCCATAAATTTATCAGTTTATAAATACTTTGCTCTGGGGATTTTTGTTGGTTGTTAAATCAGTTAGACTGACTTTGACTTGCAGCTATACTTTATATACAGTTGTAAGTATTGTGTTTTGTATTTATATTATTTTTATAATTTTCACATAACATCAAAACCTAAGTTCAATTTTATTTTTTTTTAAATAATAAAGCCCCAATGTACATTCACATGACACCCGAAAAAATAAATTGGAAACCAAACAATATAAATAGCATATATTACTGAAGAACATGTGCATAAGAATGAAACTATACAACACTTTCACGACTTCAGTACAACATTAACATTGTAAAAATGTCAAACCAAGATTAAGAAAAATATTCATAGCAATTGCTTATATGATATTGAATAAATCTTTGAATTAGTTTTAAAAATCCTGCAGTGCTGTGATTTATAATTGTACTTTGTTTTATTCTTTTTCACATTAGTTTTATACATCAGTTGTCGTCATTAAAGTAATACTAATGTTATTATTGTATAGTTGAGTTAGCTCCGCTTATTTGATAAATGTCCCATTTCCTAAATAACAGAATATATTTAAATATATAGTGTATTGTCGTTCAGTGTCTGTAGTAAATTACAACATTGTAGTTTTGATGTGCTTAGTACATAGAAATAAGTTTTCCCGCAGTAAACTGTGTACTTTGCGCAGTTCACGAAAGCCATTATTTACCATAAGAATGTTCGTACGATGATGCAGTTATCAGTCTGCCATAACTCTTCAAGTGATAAGAGAGTTTGACGTTTCTGGGGATGAAGCACAGCCCTGTTGGGAGTTTACCCTGTAGCTGTGACCCCGTGGTGGTGGCTTCCATTTACGTAAATCCAGGACGTCTCAGGAAATATAGTTAGATAAATCACTCGACCTTTCCCATTGAAGTTGAAGTAAACTTGGTAATATTCGCGGTTTCAACGTGTTTCCTGTTGGGATTAACGGAGATATTTGTATTTTTGTTGTTGTAGAAACTTACATTTACCTATAAGAGTCTTCTCTTTAGGGTGGTGCACTTGTTTTTCATTGTGTCAATTATTTCCCAAATTAATAATCAAAATTAGTTAATGTACCTTCTCTTGAGACAGGAAAAATGTTGTTACTACTACTGCATTAGAACTTATGTCCTTATGAAGTGGTGAATTTAGGTGATTTTAATTAATTTTGATTATAAAATTGAGAAATAATTAACTCCCCGAAAACCGATTGCACCCCATCTTAACGGAGATTTTGTTGTTTTCTTGTTGTTGTACAAAATGATATTTACTGATTGTAGTCTTCTATTTAAGGTTCTTAGATATGAGACGCCAACACAACTTAATGTAATTTAGTGCGAATATGAATGATTACATGAGTGTATTCTGGTTACTGAAAGAGTTTTAGGCTTGTGCTTAATAAAAAGAGTTAAAATGTGATTCGCTGTTGGTGAACATTCATTTGACCAAAAATTAAACGACAATGTGCGTGTGTTTCTCTTTATTTGATACAAAAAAATGAAAAATAGTACATCAACATGGACAACTCCGGACAGAGACCGCCACCCTAGACGACTCTGGTAGTGCCCACGTCGATACAACCACTGAGTGGACACAGCGTCGTTATTGAGATGATCTAACAAAGTATTAACAATAGAATACATCTATTGTGATTATAAAACTGTTATATTTAAACTAATTATTTAGAAGATCTTGAATTATTAGTAAAGTACAGTGTGCGAGGGTTGTTTTCATGACTTGATTCTGGATATTCTATAGCTATACTCCACACATATGTCGCGGTACGTGTGAAGCATATACTTGCAGTATATTCGCAAAATACACATACGTGAATTAACCAAGAATTAGTCAAGAATATTGCGATGAATAGTGCCGACGCCGGAGATCAAGGAAAAGTGGTGTTCATTTGCTTTGTATTTACTACTTTTATATTATAAAACTTAGAGATTTCATCAGTCCAATCCTCTAATTAATGACTTATGTAAGGTGCATTCTATACTTTTCAATGATAAAAAGGTGAATATCTCTTTTAGTTTAGATCCTCTATGCTGGAAATTTATTACTGTCTTATTTGATTACAGTTTCAACGTGATATTTCGGTTTTATTACTCACCTTATTCTCAGATATGAGACGCCGACATTAGCATTTTAAGGCGATTATGAATGGACATATGAGTGTGGATGACTTGTGTAGTTTGATCACTAACTTCATTATGAATGGACATATGAGTGTGGATGACTTGTGTAGTTTGATTACTAACTTCATTATGAATGGACATATGAGTGTGGATGACTTGTGTAGTTTGATTATGAATGGACATATGAGTGTGGATGACTTGTGTAGTTTGATTATGAATGGACATATGAGTGTGGATGACTTGTGTAGTTTGATTACTAACTTCATTATGAATGGACATATGAGTGTGGATGACTTGTGTAGTTTGATTACTAACTTCATTATGAATGGACATATGAGTGTGGATGACTTGTGTAGTTTGATTACTAACTTCATTATGAATGGACATATGAGTGTGGATGACTTGTGTAGTTTGATTACTAACTTCATTATGAATGGACATATGAGTGTGGATGACTTGTGTAGTTTGATTACTAACTTCATTATGAATGGACATATGAGTGTGGATGACTTGTGTAGTTTGATTACTAACTTCATTATGAATGGACATATGAGTGTGGATGACTTGTGTAGTTTGATTACTAACTTCATTATGAATGGACATATGAGTGTGGATGACTTGTGTAGTTTGATTACTAACTTCATTATGAATGGACATATGAGTGTGGATGACTTGTGTAGTTTGATTATGAATGGACATATGAGTGTGGATGACTTGTGTAGTTTGATTACTAACTTCATTATGAATGGACATATGAGTGTGGATGACTTGTGTAGTTTGATTACTAACTTCATTATGAATGGACATATGAGTGTGGATGACTTGTGTAGTTTGATTACTAACTTCATTATGAATGGACATATGAGTGTGGATGACTTGTGTAGTTTGATTACTAACTTCCTTATGAATGGACATATGAGTGTGGATGACTTGTGTAGTTTGATTACTAACTTCATTATGAATGGACATATGAGTGTGGATGACTTGTGTAGTTTGATTATGAATGGACATATGAGTGTGGATGACTTGTGTAGTTTGATTACTAACTTCATTATGAATGGACATATGAGTGTGGATGACTTGTGTAGTTTGATTACTAACTTCATTATGAATGGACATATGAGTGTGGATGACTTGTGTAGTTTGATTATGAATGGACATATGAGTGTGGATGACTTGTGTAGTTTGATTACTAACTTCATTATGAATGGACATATGAGTGTGGATGACTTGTGTAGTTTGATTATGAATGGACATATAAGTGTGGATGACTTGTGTAGTTTGATCACTAAGTTCATTATGAATGGACATATGAGTGTGGATGACTTGTGTAGTTTGATTATGAATGGACATATGAGTGTGGATGACTTGTGTAGTTTGATTATGAATGGACATATGAGTGTGGATGACTTGTGTAGTTTGATTATGAATGGACATATGAGTGTGGATGACTTGTGTAGTTTGATTATGAATGGACATATGAGTGTGGATGACTTGTGTAGTTTGATTACTAACTTCATTATGAATGGACATATGAGTGTGGATGACTTGTGTAGTTTGATTACTAACTTCATTATGAATGGACATATGAGTGTGGATGACTTGTGTAGTTTGATTACTAACTTCATTATGAATGGACATATGAGTGTGGATGACTTGTGTAGTTTGATTACTAACTTCATTATGAATGGACATATGAGTGTGGATGACTTGTGTAGTTTGATTACTAACTTCATTATGAATGGACATATGAGTGTGGATGACTTGTGTAGTTTGATCACTAACTTCATTATGAATGGACATATGAGTGTGGATGACTTGTGTAGTTTGATCACTAACTTCATTATGAATGGACATATGAGTGTGGATGACTTGTGTAGTTTGATTATGAATGGACATATGAGTGTGGATGACTTGTGTAGTTTGATTACTAACTTCATTATGAATGGACATATGAGTGTGGATGACTTGTGTAGTTTGATTACTAACTTCATTATGAATGGACATATGAGTGTGGATGACTTGTGTAGTTTGATTATGAATGGACATATGAGTGTGGATGACTTGTGTAGTTTGATTATGAATGGACATATGAGTGTGGATGACTTGTGTAGTTTGATTATGAATGGACATATGAGTGTGGATGACTTGTGTAGTTTGATTACTAACTTCATTATGAATGGACATATGAGTGTGGATGACTTGTGTAGTTTGATTATGAATGGACATATGAGTGTGGATGACTTGTGTAGTTTGATTATGAATGGACATATGAGTGTGGATGACTTGTGTAGTTTGATTACTAACTTCATTATGAATGGACATATGAGTGTGGATGACTTGTGTAGTTTGATTACTAACTTCATTATGAATGGACATATGAGTGTGGATGACTTGTGTAGTTTGATTACTAACTTCATTATGAATGGACATATGAGTGTGGATGACTTGTGTAGTTTGATTACTAACTTCATTATGAATGGACATATGAGTGTGGATGACTTGTGTAGTTTGATTACTAACTTCATTATGAATGGACATATGAGTGTGGATGACTTGTGTAGTTTGATTACTAACTTCATTATGAATGGACATATGAGTGTGGATGACTTGTGTAGTTTGATTACTAACTTCATTATGAATGGACATATGAGTGTGGATGACTTGTGTAGTTTGATTACTAACTTCATTATGAATGGACATATGAGTGTGGATGACTTGTGTAGTTTGATTACTAACTTCATTATGAATGGACATATGAGTGTGGATGACTTGTGTAGTTTGATTACTAACTTCATTATGAATGGACATATGAGTGTGGATGACTTGTGTGGTTTGATTACTAACTTCATTATGAATGGACATATGAGTGTGGATGACTTGTGTAGTTTGATTACTAACTTCATTATGAATGGACATATGAGTGTGGATGACTTGTGTAGTTTGATTATGAATGGACATATGAGTGTGGATGACTTGTGTAGTTTGATTACTAACTTCATTATGAATGGACATATGAGTGTGGATGACTTGTGTAGTTTGATTACTAACTTCATTATGAATGGACATATGAGTGTGGATGACTTGTGTAGTTTGATTATGAATGGACATATGAGTGTGGATGACTTGTGTAGTTTGATTATGAATGGACATATGAGTGTGGATGACTTGTGTAGTTTGATCACTAACTTCATTATGAATGGACATATGAGTGTGGATGACTTGTGTAGTTTGATTACTAACTTCATTATGAATGGACATATGAGTGTGGATGACTTGTGTAGTTTGATTACTAACTTTATTATGAATGGACATATGAGTGTGGATGACTTGTGTAGTTTGATTACTAACTTCATTATGAATGGACATATGAGTGTGAATGACTTGTGTAATTGGATTACTAACTTCATTATGAATGGACATATGAGTGTGGATGATTGTGTAGTTTGATTACTAACTTTATTCTACTAGTGCTAAAAAATTGCTATTTATTAATAGCCCAATAGCCAGGTTAACTAAGGGACCTCTAACTTTTACGTGGAATCATAACCACTTGACGACTCAATTGAGAACTATACAAACCACTGGCTGCAAGTAGAGTCGGCAATTAGGTCAGTATATACATCGTTTTACAAACTGCAAAGAAAGTTCTTATAATGGAAACTAGTTGGCTAAAAACACAGGAAAATGAATAACCTAATACAAAAATTTCAATAAAAATTTCAGATTTAAAATTACATGATACAAGTCTATTATATGTTATTAGTTTTATATTGTTTAATGGTAATTTACAAAAAAGGTTATCGTAATAGGATGTAATTTATTTTCAAATTAGAGTGTTCTGCCCATGATTTATATACAATACCACTTGCCAACTTCAGGTTCGTATCACCTGGTTATTCTAACGCCCCTTCCTTTAGTGATTAAACTCATTACAACGTTTAAAACATGGAGTTTTCAAACTAAAACGTTGCTGAATGAAAATAAAATAAAAACTACCGCGTTGATGTATTTGCACTCTAGGGGAAAAGTTAAAAGCTCGCGGAATTGAAGAAGAAACCGCGCGCAATTTCCTTTAGTGGGAAGAGGTTGCAGGATATGAGCCCTGCAATATCACAGTCCTTCCTCGGACATGTCCTTTGGCGATTGTGACCTTCTGGAGTCAACGTATAAAGCTGTTCTCATTCTTGTGTTTACCTCTCAGCGAAGAAGTACTTGGTATATCTTTCACGAGCATTTTTATAGTTTGAATGTATTATGTATTACTTACGTTTAACATAAGTTTTTTCTTATGAAAATCTGAAGTTTACACGTAGTTACGTTGAATATAAAAAATGAATATACAGTATATTCTAATATAATCATTAAGCCCCATCAACCAACTCGAGGTTCTCAGTTGTTGTAAAACACGAAACAAACTAATCAGCATAATATATAAAATATTTTATTGTAATATACTGATATAAAGTGAATTGTCATATTCCAATCAAAACAATGTTTTGGATATTTTGCGAAGCTCTACAACATTGTGATTAGTAACTCTGCTCCGTGACGCAGATTGCAAAATAATTAACTCCGACCTTCCAAGAATGTTGTGTCCATTTAGCTGGGATGAAAACGTATTAGCTGGTACAATATAAATGGCGTGTTCTTTGTATACGTGTCGCTGATGAGATTTAACTGACGTAAATGTTATGATATTGAAACTAGTTGTCAATCTTCATTGACAGTCACATTTTAATTATGAATATAGTATTTTTAGTCTATGTGGTGTTTTACAGTAATGTTATGGGACTTGTCATGGTAATTAGTTTATATACAATATTATCCCGTGGGGCCCACTCCTGGTTCCAGCGATCCTTAGCAGTATCCACTACTGAAGTCTTGCGATGACACATCCCTAAAATTGTGCCTGAGACCTCAATATCCGGGGCCTGAGACCACTCGGTGTACACAGTATATAAAACAGGTGAATTCTTAACAGTTCGAAATTAAATAGTTTTAAAACTATATATTACATATATTATAAAATGGAGCTGATATTATAACACGTAATAAATCACTTATCTACCTAGACAGTCGTAATAAGACTGTAAATATATTAATAAATTATTGGCCTGTACAATTTAAATAATATAAATATATATTTTTATCCAAAAATTAAAGTGTTGAAGAAAATGCTTCAAAATAATATGTAGCCTATCGTATCATAACAGTCATACAAGATAAGAAGTACAGACCAAAAAATATTTAAGCTGTTTTGGAAACATTAAACCTGCTATTAAAGTTTACTATTAATAAGTTCTCCCTTTCAAGTCCTAATTTATCTTGTCAGGCCGGACGTGGCTTGCACAACGGTTATTGAACAACAATATTGTGGCACCCACACAAAGGCTTATGTTCGATTAGCACCCTCACATGCCATCCCTACTTGTAACAGAGCATGCATTTGAAAATCACTCAACTCTGGGGGAAATTGTAAGATTGGTCTGTAATTTTTAAATATAAATTTCGCGCCTTTTCAACCCCCTGGTGGATTATATTCATTCATTAATCATTTCTAAGACACCGATCGTACATATATTGGCGAATATGAAAGATAAATGAGCGAGATGAGTGTAGATGAACGGGTTTCTATATGAGTTTGACTTAAGCTCAGAAAGGACTATTTATTAATAGCCCAATGTCCAGGGAACTGTGGGACCTACAGCTTTACGTGGTATCCGAACCAAGTAGTGTTGGCCTGATTATCAGCTAACTGACAAGTCTGACACCCATTTCTCTTCCTTACACAACATCTGAACTTGTCTACCATCCAAATGGACACCCCAAACTTCTCTAGTAGTATCCAAGTTGATGGCAAACATTCAGCGGACGCCATATCGGTATTAAAAGGACCGAGCATGGGACATATTGCCTACAACCTCCCAAACACTTTGTCTCCAAGAAGCTGGATTACAGCACTGCACCATCAGTGCTAACAAAGTTACATGTTAAGTGAGAAAAGAATCTTATTAACGCTATTATTATTGGAATAAAGGACGTTCATTAAACAATATACCAACGATCCGATCTTCAATAAGTATAGCGGTGGCAGTGTAGGCAGGTTATTTCTGAGAATAGCATCACAGGTACTGTAACTAATACCACTAACAACGATCCAATATTCAGTAAGTATAGCGGTGACAATGTAGGCAGGTTATTACTGAGAATGGCATCACAGGCACTGTAACTAATAACACTAACAACGATCCAATATTCAGTAAGTATAGCGGTGACAATGTAGGCAGGTTATTACTGAGAATAGCATCACAGGTACTGCAACTAATAACACTAACAACGGTCCAATATTCAATATGGATAGCGGTGACAGTGTAGGCAGGTTATTACTGAGAATGGATTCACAGGTACTGTAACTAATACCACTAACAACGATCCAATATTCAGTAAGTATAGCGGTGACAGTGTAGGCAGGTTATTACTGAGAATGGCATCACATGTACTGTAACTAATCCCACTAACAACGATCCAATATTCAGTAAGTATAGCGGTGACAGTGTAGGCAGGTTATTACTGAGAATGGCATCACAGGTACTGTAACTAATCCCACTAACAACGATCCAATATTCAATGTAGATAGCGGTGACAATGTAGGCAGGTTATTACTGAGAATGGCATCACAGGTACTGTAATTAATACCACTAACAACGATCCAATATTCAATATTGGTAGCGATGACATTGTAGGCAGGTTATTACTGAGAATGGCATCACAGGTACTGTAACTAATACCACTAACAACGATCCAATATTCAGTAAGTATAGCGGTGACAATGTAGGCAGGTTATTACTGAGAATAGTATCACAGGTACTGTAACTAATACCACTAACAACGATCCAATATTCAGTAAGTATAGCGGTGACAATGTAGGCAGGTTATTACTGAGAATGGCATCACAGGTACTGTAACTAATACCACTAACAACGATCCAATATTCAGTAAGTATAGCGGTGACAATGTAGGCAGGTTATTACTGAGAATGGCATCACAGGTACTGTAACTAATACCACTAACAACGATCCAATATTCAGTAAGTATAGCGGTGACAATGTAGGCAGGTTATTACTGAGAATGGCATCACAGGTACTGTAACTAATACCACTAACAACGATCCAATATTCAGTAAGTATAGCGGTGACAGTGTAGGCAGGTTATTACTGAGAATAGTATCACAGGTACTGTAACTAATCCCACTAACAACGATCCAATATTCAATGTAGATAGCGGTGACAATGTAGGCAGGTTATTACTGAGAATGGCATCACAGGTACTGTAACTAATACCACTAACAACGATCCAATATTCAGTAAGTATAGCGGTGACAATGTAGGCAGGTTATTACTGAGAATAGTATCACAGGTACTGTAACTAATACCACTAACAACGATCCAATATTCAATGTAGATAGCGGTGACAGTGTAGGCAGGTTATTACTGAGAATGGCATCACAGGTACTGTAACTAATACCACTAACAACGATCCAATATTCAGTAAGTATAGCGGTGACAATGTAGGCAGGTTATTACTGAGAATAGGCATCACAGGTACTGTAACTAATACGACTAACAACGATCCAATATTCAGTAAGTATAGCGGTGACAGTGTAGGCAGGTTATTACTGAGAATAGTATCACAGGTACTGTAACTAATCCCACTAACAACGATCCAATATTCAATGTAGATAGCGGTGACAATGTAGGCAGGTTATTACTGAGAATGGCATCACAGGTACTGTAACTAATACCACTAACAACGATCCAATATTCAGTAAGTATAGCGGTGACAATGTAGGCAGGTTATTACTGAGAATAGTATCACAGGTACTGTAACTAATCCCACTAACAACGATCCAATATTCAGTAAGTATAGCGGTGACAATGTAGGCAGGTTATTACTGAGAATGGCATCACAGGTACTGTAACTAATACCACTAACAACGATCCAATATTCAGTAAGTATAGCGGTGACAGTGTAGGCAGGTTATTACTGAGAATAGTATCACAGGTACTGTAACTAATCCCACTAACAACGATCCAATATTCAATGTAGATAGCGGTGACAATGTAGGCAGGTTATTACTGAGAATGGCATCACAGGTACTGTAACTAATACCACTAACAACGATCCAATATTCAGTAAGTATAGCGGTGACAATGTAGGCAGGTTATTACTGAGAATAGTATCACAGGTACTGTAACTAATCCCACTAACAACGATCCAATATTCAATGTAGATAGCGGTGACAGTGTAGGCAGGTTATTACTGAGAATGGCATCACAGGTACTGTAACTAATACCACTAACAACGATCCAATATTCAGTAAGTATAGCGGTGACAATGTAGGCAGGTTATTACTGAGAATAGTATCACAGGTACTGTAACTAATCCCACTAACAACGATCCAATATTCAATGTAGATAGCGGTGACAGTGTAGGCAGGTTATTACTGAGAATGGCATCACAGGTACTGTAACTAATACCACTAACAACGATCCAATATTCAGTAAGTATAGCGGTGACAGTGTAGGCAGGTTATTACTGAGAATAGTATCACAGGTACTGTAACTAATACCACTAACAACGATCCAATATTCAGTAAGTATAGCGGTGACAGTGTAGGCAGGTTATTACTGAGAATGGCATCACAGGTACTGTAACTAATACCACTAACAACGATCCAATATTCAGTAAGTATAGCGGTGACAGTGTAGGCAGGTTATTACTGAGAATAGTATCACAGGTACTGTAACTAATACCACTAACAACGATCCAATATTCAGTAAGTATAGCGGTGACAGTGTAGGCAGGTTATTACTGAGAATAGTATCACAGGTACTGTAACTAATACCACTAACAACGATCCAATATTCAGTAAGTATAGCGGTGACAGTGTAGGCAGGTTATTACTGAGAATGGCATCACAGGTACTGTAACTAATACCACTAACAACGATCCAATATTCAGTAAGTATAGCGGTGACAGTGTAGGCAGGTTATTACTGAGAATAGTATCACAGGTACTGTAACTAATACCACTAACAACGAGCCAATATTCAGTAAGTATAGCGGTGACAATGTAGGCAGGTTATTACTGAGAATGGCATCACAGGTACTGTAACTAATACCACTAACAACGATCCAATATTCAGTAAGTATAGCGGTGACAGTGTAGGCAGGTTATTACTGAGAATAGTATCACAGGTACTGTAACTAATACCACTAACAACGATCCAATATTCAGTAAGTATAGCGGTGACAGTGTAGGCAGGTTATTACTGAGAATAGTATCACAGGTACTGTAACTAATACCACTAACAACGATCCAATATTCAATGTAGATAGCGGTGACAATGTAGGCAGGTTATTACTGAGAATGGCATCACAGGTACTGTAACTAATACCACTAACAACGATCCAATATTCAGTAAGTATAGCGGTGACAATGTAGGCAGGTTATTACTGAGAATGGCATCACAGGTACTGTAACTAATACCACTAACAACGATCCAATATTCAGTAAGTATAGCGGTGACAGTGTAGGCAGGTTATTACTGAGAATGGCATCACAGGTACTGTAACTAATACCACTAACAACGATCCAATATTCAATGTAGATAGCGGTGACAATGTAGGCAGGTTATTACTGAGAATAGTATCACAGGTACTGTAACTAATACCACTAACAACGATCCAATATTCAGTAAGTATAGCGGTGACATTGTAGGCAGGTTATTACTGAGAATGGCATCACAGGTACTGTAACTAATACCACTAACAACGATCCAATATTCAGTAAGTATAGCGGTGACAATGTAGGCAGGTTATTACTGAGAATAGTATCACAGGTACTGTAACTAATACCACTAACAACGATCCAATATTCAATGTAGATAGCGGTGACAATGTAGGCAGGTTATTACTGAGAATAGTATCACAGGTACTGTAACTAATACCACTAACAACGAGCCAATATTCAGTAAGTATAGCGGTGACAATGTAGGCAGGTTATTACTGAGAATAGTATCACAGGTACTGTAACTAATCCCACTAACAACGATCCAATATTCAATGTAGATAGCGGTGATAGTGTAGGCAGGTTATTACTGAGAATGGCATCACAGGTACTGTAACTAATACTACTAACAACGATCCAATATTCAGTAAGTATAGCGGTGACAGTGTAGGCAGGTTATTACTGAGAATAGTATCACAGGTACTGTAACTAATACCACTAACAACGATCCAATATTCAGTAAGTATAGCGGTGACAGTGTAGGCAGGTTATTACTGAGAATGGCATCACAGGTACTGTAACTAATACCACTAACAACGATCCAATATTCAGTAAGTATAGCGGTGACAGTGTAGGCAGGTTATTACTGAGAATAGTATCACAGGTACTGTAACTAATACCACTAACAACGATCCAATATTCAGTAAGTATAGCGGTGACAGTGTAGGCAGGTTATTACTGAGAATAGTATCACAGGTACTGTAACTAATACCACTAACAACGATCCAATATTCAGTAAGTATAGCGGTGACAGTGTAGGCAGGTTATTACTGAGAATGGCATCACAGGTACTGTAACTAATACCACTAACAACGATCCAATATTCAGTAAGTATAGCGGTGACAGTGTAGGCAGGTTATTACTGAGAATAGTATCACAGGTACTGTAACTAATACCACTAACAACGATCCAATATTCAGTAACTATAGCGGTGACAGTGTAGGCAGGTTATTACTGAGAATAGCAGCACAGGTACTGTAACTAATACCACTAACAACGATCTATTATTCAGTAAGTATAGTGGTGACAATGTAGGCAGGTTATTACTGAGAATAGTATCACAGGTACTGTAACTAATAACACTAACAACGATCCAATATTCAATATGGATAGCGGTGACAGTGTAGGCCGGTTATTACTGAGAATAGTATCACAGGTACTGTAACTAATACCACTAACAACGATCCAATATTCAATATGGATAGCGGTGACAGTGTAGGCAGGTTATTACTGAGAATAGTATCACAGGTACTGTAACTAATACCACTAACAACGATCCAATATTCAATATGGATAGCGGTGACAGTGTAGGCAGGTTATTACTGAGAATAGTATCACAGGTACTGTAACTAATAACACTAACAACGATCCAATATTCAATGTAGATAGCGGTGACAGTGTAGGCTGGTTATTACTGAGAATAGCATCACAGGTACTGTAACTAATACCACTAACAACGATCCAATATTCAATGTAGATAGCGGTGACAGTGTAGGCAGGTTATTACTGAGAATGGCATCACAGATACTGTAACTAATACTACTAACAACGATCAAATATTCAATGTAGATAGCAGTGATAGTGTAGGCAGGTTATTACTGAGAATAGCATCACAGGTACTGTAACTAATAACACTAACAACGATCGAATATTCAATGTAGATAGCGGTGACTGTGTAGGCAGGTTATTACTGAGAATAGCATCACAGGTACTGTAACTAATAACACTAACAACGATCCAATATTCAATGTAGATAGCGGTGACAGTGTAGGCAGGTTATTACTGAGAATAGTATCACAGGTACTGTAACTAATAACACTAACAACGATCCAATATTCAATGTAGATAGCGGTGACAGTGTAGGCAGGTTATTACTGAGAATAGCATCACAGGTACTGTAACTAATAACACTAACAACGATCCAATATTCAATATGGATAGCGGTGACATTGTAAACAGGTTATTACTTAGAATAGCATCACAGGTACTGTAACTAATACCACTAACAACGATCCAATATTCAATATTGGTAGCGATGACATTGTAAACAGGTTATTACTTAGAATGGCATCACAGGTACTGTAACTAATACCACTAACAACGATCCAATATTCAATATTGGTAGCGATGACATTGTAAACAGGTTATTACTTAGAATGGCATCACAGGTACTGTAGCTAATACCACTAACAACGATCCAATATTCAATATTGGTAGCGATGACATTGTAAACAGGTTATTACTTAGAATGGCATCACAGGTACTGTAGCTAATACCACTAACAACGATCCAATATTCAATATTGGTAGCGATGACATTGTAAACAGGTTATTACTTAGAATGGCATCACAGGTACTGTAGCTAATACCACTAACAACGATCCAATATTCAATATTGGTAGCGATGACATTGTAAACAGGTTATTACTTAGAATGGCATCACAGGTACTGTAACTAATAACACTAACAACGATCCAATATTCAATGTAGATAGCGGTGACAGTGTAGGCAGGTAATTACTGAGAATAGCATCACAGGTACTGTAACTAATACCACTAACAATGATCCAATATTCAGTAAGTATAGCGGTGACAATTTAGGCAGGTTATTACTGAGAATAGCATCACAGGTACTGTAACTAATAACACTAACAACGATCCAATATTCAATGTAGATAGCGGTGACAGTGTAGGCAGGTTATTACTGAGAATAGCATCACAGGTACTGTAACTAATACCACTAACAACGATCCAATATTCAGTAAGTATAGCGGTGACAGTGTAGGCAGGTTATTACTGAGAATAGCATCACAGGTACTGTAACTAATAACACTAACAACGACCTTATATTCAACGTAGATAGCGGTGACAGTGTAAGCAGGTTATTACTGAGAATAGCATCACAGGTACTGTAACTAATACCACTAACAACGATCCAATATTCAGTAAGTATAGCGATGACATTGTAAACAGGTTATTACTTAGAATGGCATCACAGGTACTGTAGCTAATACCACTAACAACGATCCAATATTCAGTATTGGTAGCGATGACATTGTAAACAGGTTATTACTTAGAATGGCATCACAGGTACTGTAGCTAATACCACTAACAACGATCCAATATTCAATATTGGTAGCGATGACATTGTAAACAGGTTATTACTTAGAATGGCATCACAGGTACTGTAGCTAATACCACTAACAACGATCCAATATTCAATATTGGTAGCGATGACATTGTAAACAGGTTATTACTTAGAATGGCATCACAGGTACTGTAGCTAATACCACTAACAACGATCCAATATTCAAGTATTGGTAGCGATGACATTGTAAACAGGTTATTACTGAGAATAGCATCACAGGTACTGTTCCTAATACCACTAACAACGATCCAATATTCAATATTGGTAGCGATGACATTGTAAACAGGTTATTACTTAGAATGGCATCACAGGTACTGTAACTAATACCACTAACAACGATCCAATATTCAATATGGATAGCGGTGACAATGTAGGCAGGTTATTTCTGAGAATAGCATCACTGGTACTGTAACTAATAACACTAACAACGATCCAATATTCAGTAAGTATAGCGGTGACAATGTAGGCAGGTTATTACTGAGAATAGCATTACAGGTACTGTAACTAATAACACTAACAACGGTCCAATACTCAATATGGATAGCGGTGACAGTGTAGGCAGGTTATTTCTGAGAATAGCATCACAGGTACTGTAACTAAGAACACTAACAACGGTCCAATATTCAATATGGATAGCGGTGACAGTGTAGGCAGGTTATTTCTGAGAATAGCATAACAGGTACTGTAACTAATAACACTAACAACGGTCCAATATTCAATATGGATAGCGGTGACAGTGTAGGCAGGTTATTACTGAGAATAGCATCACAGGTACTGTAACTAATAACACTAACAACGATCCAATATTCAATGTAGATAGCGGTGACAATGTAGGCAGGTTATTACTGAGAATAGCAGCACAGGTACTGTAACTAATACCACTAACAACGATCCAATATTCAGTAAGTATAGCTTTGACAATGTAGGCAGGTTATTACTGAGAATAGTATCACAGGTACTGTAACTAATACCACTAACAAGGATCCAATATTCAATATGGATAGCGGTGACATTGTAGGCAGTTTATTACTGAGAATAGCATCACAGGTACTGTAACTAATAACACTAACAACCATCCAATATTCAATATGGATAGCGGTGACAGTGTAGGCAGGTTATTACTGAGAATAGTATCACAGGTACTGTAACTAATAACACTAACAACGATCCAATATTCAATATGGATAGCGGTGACAGTGTAGGCAGGTTATTACTGAGAATAGTATCACAGGTACTGTAACTAATACCACTATCAACGATCCAATATTCAATATGGATAGCGGTGACAGTGTAGGCAGGTTATTACTGAGAATAGTATCACAGGTACTGTAACTAATAACACTAACAACGATCCAATATTCAATGTAGATAGCGGTGACAGTGTAGGCAGGTTATTACTGAGAATAGTATCACAGGTACTGTAACTAATACCACTAACAACGATCCAATATTCAATGTAGATAGCGGTGACAATGTAGGCAGGTTATTACTGAGAATAGTATCACAGGTACTGTAACTAATACCACTAACAACGATCCAATATTCAATGTAGATAGCGGTGACAATGTAGGCAGGTTATTACTGAGAATAGCAGCACAGGTACTGTAACTAATACCACTAACAACGATCCAATATTCAGTAAGTATAGCTTTGACAATGTAGGCAGGTTATTACTGAGAATAGTATCACAGGTACTGTAACTAATACCACTAACAAGGATCCAATATTCAATATGGATAGCGGTGACAGTGTAGGCAGTTTATTACTGAGAATAGCATCACAGGTACTGTAACTAATAACACTAACAACCATCCAATATTCAATATGGATAGCGGTGACAGTGTAAGCAGGTTATTACTGAGAATAGTATCACAGGTACTGTAACTAATAACACTAACAACGATCCAATATTCAATATGGATAGCGGTGACAGTGTAGGCAGGTTATTACTGAGAATAGTATCACAGGTACTGTAACTAATAACACTAACAACGATCCAATATTCAATATGGATAGCGGTGACAGTGTAAGCAGGTTATTACTGAGAATAGTATCACAGGTACTGTAACTAATAACACTAACAACGATCCAATATTCAATATGGATAGCGGTGACAGTGTAGGCAGGTTATTACTGAGAATAGTATCACAGGTACTGTAACTAATACCACTATCAACGATCCAATATTCAATATGGATAGCGGTGACAGTGTAGGCAGGTTATTACTGAGAATAGTATCACAGGTACTGTAACTAATAACACTAACAACGATCCAATATTCAATGTAGATAGCGGTGACAGTGTAGGCAGGTTATTACTGAGAATAGCATCACAAGTACTGTATTTAATACCACTAACAACGATCCAATATTCAATGTAGATAGCGGTGACAGTGTAGGCAGGTTATTACTGAGAATGGCATCACAGATACTGTAACTAATACTACTAACAACGATCAAATATTCAATGTAGATAGCAGTGACAGTGTAGGCAGGTTATTACTGAGAATAGTATCACAGGTACTGTAACTAATACCACTAACAACGATCCAATATTCAATATGGATAGCGGTGACAGTGTAGGCAGGTTATTACTGAGAATAGCATCACAGGTACTGTAACTAATACCACTAACAACGATCCAATAGTTAGTAAGTATAGCGGTGACAGTGTAGGCAGGTTATTACTGAGAATGGCATCACAGGTACTGTAACTAATACCACTAACAACGATCCAATAGTTAGTAAGTATAGCGGTGACAGTGTAGGCAGGTTATTACTGAGAATAGTATCACAGGTACTGTAACTAATACCACTAACAACGATCCAATATTCAATGTAGATAGCGGTGACAGTGTAGGCAGGTTATTACTGAGAATAGCATCACAGGTACTGTAACTAATAACACTAACAACGATCCAATAGTTAGTAAGTATAGCGGTGACAGTGTAGGCAGGTTATTACTGAGAATGGCATCACAGGTACTGTAACTAATACCACTAACAACGATCCAATATTTAGTAAGTATAGCGGTGACAGTGGAGACAAGATATTACTGAGAATGGCATCACAGGTACTGTAACTAATACCACTAACAACGATCCGATATTCAGTAAGTATAGCGGTGACAGTGTAGGCAGGTTATTACTGAGAATAGCATCACAGGTACTGCAACTAATAACACTAACAACGGTCCAATATTCAATATGGATAGCGGTGACAGTGTAGGCAGGTTATTACTGAGAATAGCATCACAGGTACTGTAACTAATACCACTAACAACGATCCGATATTCAATATGGATAGCGGTGACAGTGTAGGCAGGTTATTACTGAGAATAGCATCACAGGTACTGCAACTAATAACACTATCAACGGTCCAATATTCAATATGGATAGCGGTGACAGTGTAGGCAGGTTATAACTGAGAATAGCATCACAGGTACTGCAACTAATAACACTAACAACGGTCCAATATTCAATATGGATAGCGGTGACAGTGTAGGCAGGTTATAACTGAGAATAGCATCACAGGTACTGCAACTAATAACACTAACAACGGTCCAATATTCAATATGGATAGCGGTGACAGTGTAGGCAGGTTATAACTGAGAATAGCATCACAGGTACTGCAACTAATAACACTAACAACGGTCCAATATTCAATATGGATAGCGGTGACAGTGTAGGCAGGTTATAACTGAGAATAGCATCACAGGTACTGCAACTAATAACACTAACAACGGTCCAATATTCAATATGGATAGCGGTGACAGTGTAGGCAGGTTATAACTGAGAATAGCATCACAGGTACTGCAACTAATAACACTAACAACGGTCCAATATTCAATATGGATAGCGGTGACAGTGTAGGCAGGTTATTACTGAGAATGGCATCACAGGTACTGTAACTAATGAGTCTAATGTAGTTACCTCATCACCGTGATTACGGAGTGTATTTACGTCAATATAAACTGAGATGATGTGATCTGTCATACGAATTAATATTGGTTTTGCTTATTTTGAAAATATTTGTTGTTCTTAAGTTGTACTTCAAATTATTATAATAACTTGTTAACAAAATGATTCAAAACTATAAAATAAAGGTGTGTGAGTTTTCTTGCCAGAAGAATTCTTTATTGGAGTTATAATTAACGTAAATTATGTATAATAAGGAGTATTGTGTGCGTAGGAAATGTGGGAGGTCTATCAAGAGTGCAATTTAATAAATGCTTAATTGAAAACTGTGTCACTACACTTATTATTTCATTACAGAAAACAGTTTGTAGAATCTTTATGATAATAATGGAACAATACTGTTGCACAGTAGTTCTCAGTGACCTGTTTTCAAACTCTAAAAGACTTGTGATTTATTTCGAGTGTAATTTTCCATTATTACGTTAACTTTCGTCTCTTGTAGCAAATAAAAACGATTAAGCCCTGTGTTTCTAGATACTTGATCAGTCTTTTAATCTCTTGGCATACTTACAGTTTTGTTCTTAGCAACTTTGTTCAACTCGATAGTCTACAGTATGAGGTGTATTTGGTTGTTATGTTTTGGAAACTGTTGATTATTTCTTTATAATAAAATAAATAGGTATACCCCCCCATTTAATGTAGGGCAAGCTGCATACGATGTATTACATCTGTAACGCCAGCTACCAGATTTGTTTCTCGTATACTGTGGATGCGAACTACATCACCTACTGTAGTTTTGATGGATAAAATAAAATCCTCATCCGAACTGGCGTGGGCAGATGATATTACTGAAAATATAAATGGAGGTTGACACTAGATTAGTCATGTGGTTGTGGAGAGCCTATTCAAACAATGGATCATATAGTTGCAGACTGCCCCCTGTGCTCTTTGACAGGAATTATCCAGCATAAACACAATTAGTGAGGTAGGTCTGAAATGGCTCAATGGATTGGATTTAGTTCTGTAACAGAAGATCACTACATTTTTATTGATAAATAATGTATTGACTTTTTGATCTTGTTCCAAATATATATTCCAGCGTTTTTTGTTCTTAATGATAATAAATGGTATCTACCAACAAACTATACGATATATGTATTTACAGAACTGAAACACGGCAACCATGCAAGACGTTAAGGCGTTGCTAGAGGTCCAGCTGATTTAAACGCATTGGCTTTAGCATTTTCAAACTGCTTGTAGTTCCAAAATTCGACGTAAGAATGCGTTGCAGTCAAATTTAGACTTTTAATGGGTAAACAATGATAACTCCAAATGAAATAGTTCTTGAAGGTTATTTAGGAGGTCTTCATCATGAATATTCCACGGTGCTAGGTTGAAGAAGACAATGATAAGGGCTACAAAGTAACGATCATTATAAAGGGGGGTTGATTATAAAATTCTTTTTTAATTTGACACTCTTTTAATTGAAGGATATAAATAAATGGTATTTTAACCATTTTTCTGTGGATTTCATTACTTAGTTTTCTAAGAACGATGGCATTATTTAACGATTAGTAAATTACCGATCAATTTGCTTAGTAAATTTCGCTTACAGTAATGTCAGCTGATGACAAACACAGTACTGTAGTTGTACTTGTGTTAGTTACGCCTGAGCCTGCCAGGTCCGCTCGTCAGCCGGGCTTAGCCCTGCCACAACTTTCCTCCATGTGTCGTGCAATCAGTTTTGTCAAAGGGAGTTTGCCACGATGAAACTACGTCTTTGTCTCTGTCGTGACAGGCGTCTTAAGTTTATTATATGATTTCAGTCGTTAGATGAACAATGGTTATTTGTTTATGAAGCCTATTAAACCAAGTTTGTTGAAAGTTATTGATCTCGTAAATATATTTCATAAAATATATAAATTAAAAATGACATAAACTGATGAAATGTGGATATTTGAAGTGTTGTAATGTATCAGATAGTATATAAAATTGTAGATTAAAGTCCGATGTTGTTATGTACCGTAGTAATGATAGTTTTTGTATTATTTAAGGGGCCGTTTAGCTACACAAAAAACGCAAAAACATAGTTTTATATTTCAACGGTTCTGGCTGCAATGGTGATCGTATCGCAAAACTTTAAGTGTCAATTGATAGGCGAAGAACGTTTCTAGTGGGAGATGAGTTGGTTTTTGTAAGATTTGAGGTTATAAAAATAGTCTTCGTCGTGAAATATGTGAAACTTTACATTCTTTCTTGATTTTTAATTTAAAACTCATAATATCATCTTATGAACCACTAAATTGGACATTTAATAATAAAACAGCGTTCACTATAACTAGTTTTAATAATAAACACGATCCGTAAAGTTGAAATACAATGGCATGTTTAGGCCCACAATCGGAAAAATTGCATGACAAATATGACTGTAGACTTCCCAGCGATGACTCCCCAGTGCATGACAAATATACGACTGTAGACTTCTCAGCGATAATTTCCCAGCGATGACTTCCCAGTGCATGACTTCCCAGCGATGACTTCCCAGTGCATGACTTCCCAGCCCATGACAGGGAAACGGCCACCTTAATCAGTTCCTTTGATTAATGTTTTGTCGTTAGCCATGGAAGGGTCGCAAATATCGTGAAACCACTGCAGTAATATGGCATAGTCGGAAAATGTATCAACGTTTAGGACTTGGAGACACCGTAATTAGGAAAAACATTTTAGTAAGACATGTCTCAGGCCAATGCTTAAGACTGCGTTGGCGACCACTCTGTTTACTATGTTAAAGGTGATGGTCAGACGTTTTGAAACTTTACATCTGCCTGCAATGATGTTACAGTCTTTAACATATTTCCAGTTAAGAATGTACTTAATTACACTCGCCTGTTTTCATGCATTGACTACCACATTTATATGTGCCCCGTTGTCTGAATTTTAACATGAACGTTGAAAATAAGTTCATTTAAAAATATAGTTACAAGTTGACACGAGGAGTATTATGTGCAGTATAATGTCAATACTGAAGTTCATAGATAATAATGTAGCCGCAACACCTTAATATAATCCAAACACGATGTCACGAAATATCTGTAACTACTGAACAGATTTTGATGAAATTTGGAGGGAAGTTAGATTGTGAATCGTAGAGACCCATGACGAAATTCTACACCTAAAGGCTAGAAATAACCCCTCAATGTTTAGTTTTTCCCATATGAGTAAAATTGGCACCAATTTAATTATTTATTTCAAACTTCGGATTGAAAAATAATAGGTAAACATGAAACAAAAGCTTGACTAATTTGGTATTCATTGTGAAATGTTTTAGGTCATTTCTACTAACTCTGACTTGATTGCACTACCTTGCATATACCTTAATTGGACTTATAGGGTTTTGTAGACTAAAAACGTTGTTATCTAGGAGAACGGCAGCGGGCTGTATATTAATGTGACGGTTTAGAGTGAACCGTGGAAGAAAGGGTAAGCGAGCATAGAGAACCACCCCGTAGTGAAGCAAGGGCTGTCGGTTAGTTTGGTCTGTAGACGATAGACTCAAAGCTTGGAATGTTTAATATGACTATGTGGAGTTGTTGCTGATCTTGAAAATTGAAGTGGGCTTTTTATTTTAGCACACAGTTTGCTCTTTGTATCTTAACAATAAAAAAAGACAAGAAAATGTTATAATTTCAGTCTGTTTCAAATGTTTTAAACTATTTAAATATACAGTTTAACAAAATTTAGAAGAGTTTTCATGACCACTTAATTTTAAAACCCTTCGAATTTATTTAGTGTCTTGAATTTCATAAATTACTTTAACCAAATTTCTATTGTTGAAATTGAAATATGTATTCTGTAAATCCATGTAGGTACAGACTTTTTTATCTTTTTTATTCTGTGTAGTTTCTCAAAGAGACATTCTGTAATCTATATTGATTTTGAAAAAAGTAAAAAAAATCCTATACAAGTCATGTACTCGAATGATAAAATGAATTAACAGAGCCACGTCGTTTTTAGCCCCACTCTTTGTGATTATAAGAGCAATATTGTACTACTTTCGTTTTCTGTAGTAATAGGCATTTTCTTTAACCAAAACAATTATTTAGGTGTTATCAGTTGTATAAGTTGTGAATTACAGTAGTTCATCCTTCTACAGTAAGAATACCGTTGGCCGTGCCAAATTATACAGTCAGTTTTTTATAAACAACCAATTTGCGCCCGGATATCTGCAAGTCAATCAACTGAACAGCGCCAACTTAGCCAAGATGAAATGCAAATTTTGTCCTAGAAGCATTAGTTCCCGGTGACAGGCTAATCCCACTACGGTTCCTACCCCAGATATTAGATGGAACAGAACATGACGAGATAAAACTGTGTCTTGTATCTTATCGGTGGTAATGATTTTAATTTTTTTACCTAAGTTATTTACTGGTAACACATTTTTTTTAATTTTAGGCATGTAGCATCTTGTATTTAATAGAATTTTTTTTATGCTTATTCTATTTTGAAATAGAAGAAGCCTAGACAGTAAAAACATTGATTTACAATAGTTTGTAAATTGAACATAAAATGAAATGTTTAAATTCATAGTTGATGGAAGTTAAATGTTATTTTGTTATTATGGGAATCATTTATTGATTTATTGTTTATTTGATCGAGTGTTTTTGATGTATTTTTCAATTATATTTTGTCAGAATGTTTTTCTCACCATCACTGTTTAATGTTTATTAATTTATGCATTCTAATCCATATGATAGTCAACACCTAACACTTGCCTTTCCACCTCAAAAGTTATTTTATCCAAACTAAAACTCTATTTTTCATATCTGATTCCTTGCTTGAAAATCTCTTTCTATTAAGGAAACCGTTGTAAAATATTACGTGCATTGATAATTTCAAGGTTGATTATATGAGAAAATTCAGTTTTTTATATCGTGTCGTATGTTAATATCGGCGTAAGGTTTTTTCGTAAATACAGTAAAACATTTTCATTAAGAAGGGACTAAGTGAGTTTCTTAGTTGCGCAGAATTTAGGAACCGCTGTGCTCAAGTAAGTACAGTTCATTTTACTTTCTAAAAGAAATTGTTAATATTAGAGTTTGAGCTTGATCATTTGTTAATACATTTTGCTATGTAGCAATAAGTCGCTAACAATATGCGTATTTTATTTGGCTAATTGAAGAATTAGTTACTACACTGTGTGTAAACTAAATATCAAACGTCACGCCATTGCATCACAACCAAGTGTCAATACAATGAAGAGGTAGTTTTAATGTTTATTCAGTTTGAAATTGATCACGTTTAAATAACAATAAGAAACAATTCATATAGATT
The DNA here is from genome assembly GCA_035578905.1 of Stictocephala bisonia. Taxonomy (NCBI): domain Eukaryota; kingdom Metazoa; phylum Arthropoda; class Insecta; order Hemiptera; family Membracidae; genus Stictocephala; species Stictocephala bisonia. The sequence goes on from JAQJVL010000288.1 coordinate 125,867, forward strand.
TTGATAGAAAACATTTACTACGTTCTTCTGATTGTAAATGAATGAAATTGTATTCATTTAGAATTATTAAATTGACCGTGAATCAGTTGTTATACTTGGCAACTGACAGCAAATCAACTAAGTTTGTGTCATTTCTGGCCTGCTCCCTGCAATGTAATTCTTATGATTACATTCCTCCATTCATAAGTAAAATATTTAATTTAATACGTTTAAATAGTTACGAGTAATTTATGAATATTGATCCCAATTACTTGCTGTAGCTGCAACACTACGGAATGGCCTTGTGCAAGGAATGCATGCTAAAGGGGGGGGGGGTTTCTGTGTGAAATGAAAAGATACAGTTTTTGAGATTGGATAGGACTGCCTCCATGTAAGCATACCCACAGAGACAAACAAACAGAGGTCGCTTTTTATGGCAACAGAAAACGCCTCAGTGGTGGTTATAAATAGATTACCGTTAATTTACATCATTTTACATTAGAAGTAATAATTACTACATTTATCCGTCAGGACTTGGGGGAGGGGGGGGGATAAGGGTGGGACGAACAAGGTGCTGGCATTGCCATTACTTGGCAAACTGGAGAAATAACTGTCGTGGCAACTGCATTTTTATTTAATAATCAAAATATAGCAACTAGTGGTTGCTACGGTAACAACTGTTATTTTAATTTAACTGTTAACCAACCTGACAGTGTATCATTTAGATTAGGACTGAAGAGGTAAGCTCTCTGTATATCATCATTTTTATAAGTTTATAATTTTCACTTGTTTATATATATATTTTCAGTCAAATTTAAAGAACAGTCCAATTCAGTTTTATTGAATTGCGCTTCATACGCCGCGTCATTAATTACTCGTTACAATTGCGCGCACTATTAGATGTGACCTCTGTTTATTTCTTCTCTGTGGTATAACCTAATGTTAAACATATACTTTTATATACGTTTTGATAAATTAACAATAGTTCTTAAAGACGACGGACACAATTAATTAGGGATTATTGTCTTACATGCCATTCGTAAATGATTACAAATATACTCAGGCAAGACTTCTAATAATCTAACACCCGAATAATTAAGGTCTGCAATGTTTTCTTTTGTGTCCTCGTAAATCAGATACTTGGAAAAAGAAGAAAGTAAGGCTAATTAAATCTGATAAACAGCTCCATTCTTTCACGCCGCATATTGCACATCGGCTTACTTCGGTAAAATATAAACTGAAAAAAATATCGCACCATACTAATTTTTTGTTACAAAACATACGTAGTCATCGTTAGTTGATCATAGTAGTGTAGCAAAACTAATATTAGTTTTCATAACAAGTGTATTTTCGTTCACTTGTTACATAAAAAAACGAACATCGTGCAATGATTGAGAAACTGTTGGCGTTACTTAAAATTGCATGAGTGAATAACATCGTGCAGATCACGTTTGTCGACGCAATAGGCCTATAAACAACTACAATTACACAGACAAATATAATATAGTGCAGATACAGTTTCTGACAAAAAAGCCTTTGACAACTGTAGTGTAAAAAATCTTGTAACACATATTTTCTGACTCAAAAACCGTTGATAATTATTTTGGCAAAAATATTGTATATCGTGCAGAAACGATACACAAGTCTATAAAAACCACACGTTGGCATAAATATATGATATGCCACATATATAAAATATATAATATTTAACACATGTTAGGTTCACATTGATTACTTTCACATTGAGAGCCAACTAAACATTTAAGGTAACATGATTCATATCAATAAATGTCAGTAACATAAACATAATAAAAACAAATGTACGTATTCATTAATACGTAAAAACTATGAAATATGAGTTTCTGAATGTATTTTCAACGACTAGGAACCTTTTACTGTTAAAAGCCAGTTAAATTTGCATGGAGAAAGTGGAGTGCATCTTAGCAGTGTAATCCTGTCGGAGTACTTGCATTAGCTGGTGTCATGGCGTCCCAGACTACTTCTTCGTCATTCCTATTCCCAGCGGGCTAATTGAAAAGGAAACGCTTATAGTAGTGTAAGTAAGGTGGTGCTTTGGTTTGGTAATTATTTATACAACAAAATTTTAAAGGAATCGTCTGTTCATTTCTCGTTGAGTTCTTAATGAAATAGTCTTTATAATGAAAAGTCGGCCTAGTTTATAAAAGGCCAAGAACGCACGCCCCGATTCATGACTTAAATTGAAAAGCCGAAACTCACCTTCCCTTGACGATCGGTGTCTTTCTGATAGATAATTATTGTTAACAGGAATTATTCATCATTAAGACGCCGAACTTAGAGATATGCCTGAATATGAGGATCGAAGATGTACGAATCTAGTTAGTAACTAAGGTCGACTGTTCCTTAGAAAAAGCTATTTATTACAACCCAAAAGCCAGAGCACCTACTAGTGGGGGAATTGCAGCTTTTCGTGGGATCCAAAACACGTAGAATCGGTATAACTTTCAAATGATTGACAAGCCGGATACGCAATTCTCTTCCCTACACATCACCCGGACAGTTCATCATGGACACCCCAGAAGTATTCATGTCGATGCTGACCTTTGAGCGGATACTCTGTCGGTGCAATGAAATTACACGCCGCGCTTTAAGCGTAAAACGTGCCCACATTCGTACTAGATAGACGGCTACACATAAACGGTGTTTACGGTCAGTAGGTGGGTAGGAGTACTGCCAACAATCGTACGTGTGTAAGTAGTTTGAGGCCGTCAATGTCGTACGTAAGTTTGATGGCAGGACGTTAACGATGGCTGTGCGAGAGAACCACACGTATGAGCTAAACCACTTACATCGGAAATTAGCAACATCAATTTTGACGGAAAGAACTAAAATGATCAGAGGTAATTATATTACTTCAAAAATAGTTTTAGACCTTTCTACTCTAAAAAGTGACAAATGAAGAAGTAATGAAATTATAATAAATTCTGTATAGTTTTAAATAGTCAGTTAATATACCGTTTTTCAAGTTGTCGTATACTACATTTTGTTGTTGTTGTACTTACGACGATATAGAATAAGAATAGTTTGACATTTCTATTTGTATTATTTCATACAATGTTATATTATTTATGAAACGATAACATGTAGCAATCTTTAAGTATCTATTAATAAATAACAACATTTCGATCTCGAAAGATTCGTTCTACAGTGAATCAAGGTTGTAAAAAAACTTAAAATAAAATATACAAGCCTCTTCATATATAGTATAAAGAGTGATTGATTGACAAGGCGTATTGTATTCCTTTTAGTGAGAGTTGAGAGTGAGGCTCCGCCTAGACTGTCGCTGTCACAAGGGTGCCAGCCAATAAACTCTTGATTTACAACAAGTCTAATTTTTATTCAGACTTTCGCAATCATTGTCTCTTAAATTCTGCTTTGTATCATGAACATATGAACGCCTGTGAATCGGCCTAGCGCCTACATCACATCAGCAGTAGGTGGATCTTCACTCTTAACTCTCGCTGAATGGAACATAAGAGGAAAAATAGAGAGTTCAATGTTTTCTGGTTTTTTTAAAAACATCTGTTCTACTGTATTATATCTGCAGTAAATAATAGTTTATTGTGTATAATACATTTAATCAATGATTAGTTCTCTACTCGTGATTCATGTTACTCAGTTGAACCCAACCCTGATGTGTTAAGCAAGTGTTATTACAGCACGCTAGGCAGACCCTTTATAGCTGGCGAATTGTTACTGCAAATACTACTCAACTAAATGGAGATTGGTGCTCGACTAAATTGGTCGGAATTTAAGTGCAATAATGTAGTTGTGCCAAGTCTCCTAATGGATTGTTGCTCACAAAACAAGGTATGCAATGACTTACGTACAGCTGTACTTTCTGACATTGATCGTTTGTGCTCTCCATGAAATAGAGTTTAACAGTTTAAATTATCACGCGTTCTGTTTAATATCTGTCGTTAGCTGAGTTTTTGTTTTTCATAATAAACTCATGTTCTAAACAATCAACACTTCGTCCCAAAACTTTTTCAAACTTATAAGAAAATTGTTGAACATCTTTAAATTATGAGATGTCTCTTATTTGTCCATTCCAATTTAAAATTCTTAATTGTCTTTGACAAATAAATGCATTAACATAGACATAAAATAGATAGAATAACACTTCAGTTAAGTTAATGATGTGAAATAATAAAATAGCTGTCATCCTAGATAATGTTGTAATTACTAAAATTGATAGAATACAAATGAAAAGTACAGATGACAAAAGGAATAATTAATATTTAAAAATCCTGAGATGGATTATTCACAAAACATCTAAACTTGGTTTTCATATCTCGAGAACGGTGAAATTATGAAATATTTGTAATGTTAAAGTACATCTCAGATCTCAGTACCTTACTACTGGACAGAAACAAACAATCATCGCTGTCAATGAAGCGAAGCGTACATTCGACAAAGTTATTTCCAGTGGAAATTGCTAAACGAAGTGCATTTAAAATGCTTTCACGGTGGAAATGCAAGTTGAGGGACGAACGAGATTTTACTTAACGTTTTCCCCGTCGTGTGCGTAATGCCTCAAGTGCGTGTGTTTGAGATCAAAAGGATCTTCATTTGGGTACTGATTCTGATGACGCTTTTCATTTACGTTTATAACAAAAGCAGTAGAACACGGACTTCTGTTTTCGTTTTTTAGAATTGCAAGAATTCACATTATTTTAAAATTTAATTTTGTTTTTAATATCCTTCAGTCTTTAGATAAATTAATTACGAGTGAATTAAAATAGAAAATTAGAGTTTATTACGATAGAAACTCTACTCCTTACTTTTGTACAATGGTTTACATTGTGTCGTATAATATTTATACACCTTTATTATTTTACTAATTTCAAAAGTAACAGTATAATATATAAAGGACTACTCTTTTGTATTTGTAAATTTTAACCATCGTATTTCAGACGAGTATTCGTACTAATTACATTTATATATTATAGTCTATAGCCTTTGTATTTCTACGAATATACTCATCTGTAATATCAGCGTGGAAATAAATTTACATCGATTAAGTGGCTTTTATATGTGTGCTTTACCTATTTTAGGTAATTTTTATTTATATATTCTGTTGTGTTCGAATTGAAACATACCGTAGTAAAACTGTACGTACTAAACAAGATGTGAATCAAAATATCTGAAAAAAATGAGTGATTGTATTTGATATACAGCATATTTGCCTATATACGGCGCCACTGTCCTTCTTCCAACCCTACGATGCTTATATAACTTATCACATTTGATCCTGTTCTCACTGATATACTTAATTTTTTTATCTCAATTTTGTTATTGGACATAAACAAATATTTATAATAACGTAGAATACAGCTATAACAATTTATCTCTAACAATGCCCCGTCCACCTATCGCACACTCATGTTATTGCAATTTCAGAATTATTGTCTTAACTGTAACATAGGCTTATGTATATAGCGATGGCAAATATTTTCAATATATTGATATATCACAAACCAAATATCAATCTTACGATAATATCGAAAGAAAAATATCGATATGTCGGGTAACCGATATATCGCAAAATCATATATCATGTATGATTTTTATACACAGTAAATGATTTATCTGTTTAAAATTATGTACTTACTCCTATATCATGACCGAAAATACACTCCTGTTTTGCTGTCACTATTTATAATAGCCTACTGAATGTACAAATTAAGTACGTTTATCTACACGAAACAAGTTGTGGTCTGTGACATTGAATTAAAAAAATCCAAAATAATAACGATACCGGTACCTTTAGTTATTATATTAATTATAAAAAAATAATGTAATAACATTGTTATTTTTGTTTGTAAAATTTAAAAATGCTTTTAGACTTTGTATAAACGCTAAAAATTAAATAAATAACTCACTAAGTTATTCAAATTAGACATCTTAAGAGTCACGTTGTCAACTCACCCAGAGCTTCATTTACCCGTTCCACCCAATGGTCTACAATAAACTACATTTTAGTGCGTTTCCATTACGTAAAAAAAAAAAAACTAAATAAAGTTACTTTATTATTTAAATACACGTTTAGTACGCGTAAGAGGCAATTTAAATGTGTTCTTTTTTTCGAATCGATGATTTTAAGGAGAGAGAATAACGTCATAATATAGTAATATGATATATCGGATCAAAAATATCGATATTTCCGATATTATCGAAAGAAAATGTCGATACTAATATATCGATATATCGAAACATATTTATCGATATTTCCGATATATCGTTGCCATCACTATCTGTATATAGATATTTGGGTGGGTGGCGGGGAAGGGGTAGTGAACTTTTTTTGTTGTTTGATCCTGTGCATTGTCATACATGTGACTCACTCCAATATTACAATTTCGATTCTTCCAGGGACCTAAGTTTGAATATAGGACATTGTACTATATACCCTGTCTTGTTCAACAGACTCGATAGCCGCAACATATAAAGTAAATGAAAGTCATCTGTGGACTGATGAGCTTAATCGTGCTCACTTCACTCATACTTTCTCTAATGTTAAATAACTTCACATAACCTATATATAATATTCAATATAATTTACCCATAACTTTTCAGTCTACTTCCCAGTAGTTAATGCTAAAAAGGTGGTTTATTGTAACCAGAGTACACTTGTGTTGTATGGCTTGGAGGGATTCAAACACTGTCCTTATTTCCTCCATGAGTGGTCATGAAGTACTTCTTAGTTTTCATTAATTTGTTAAAAGTCAACAACAATTAATTATTGCAGCCTTACGAGTGAAGGGCAATGCAAATAACCAGAGAGATGTACAATGTAACTTTATTGTCGTGATGGTGGAACACATTACGTCCATAAATGTCATTAAAACATTATATTTATCGCACTCAAACAAGAATTAGGTCAAGGATTAGAGACAGAGCAATGCGCATCATCAGTGGATGGAATGTTGTTATCAAAGTTGGACAAAGGACGTCAGTGGTGGCAGCGTCAATTGATGTGTAAACTTGGGGCCAAAACTTGGTCGGGGACAATGACGTAGTGGCCGCCAATTGTGGTAGAAGGCTGCCAACTTAACGGCAACTGACGATGATTACCAACCCCCCACTCCTCTCGGCCGTTAACGTTAAGTGGAATTACCGATTGTCCCTTGGGACACTGTCAATATAATGTAAAATTATGTGCTGTTTTAGATACTACGTGCCAAAATTTCTCTAGTGATTTAAAACAACGATCGAACCGGTCAAGATCACTTCCATCTGTAACTAAGTTACTACAATGACCGGCTCGGTGAAGATCACTTTTGTAACTAAACTAATACAACGATCGAGCTGGTTACGACCACTTCCATCTGTATTTATTTATTTTTATTTTGTATAGGAGAGACCGAATTATTTCTTAACCTTACTCTACACATTTCCCATGTACTATTGATCTGCTGTGCGAGGAACTTATTTTGACAGAGTAAGGGGTACAATAAAAGGTAGTACAGTAATTACTGATAAATACTCTAGTCTAGGCCGGATTCGAACCAGCGTGGTCTCTAATCCAAGCTAAAAGCCCTGACGACTTAGACCGCTCGGCCACCGGCTCGCCCAGCTTTAACGAAGGATTTATACTGGTATCCCTTAGTTTTATGAAAGTATAAAGCGTTTTTAAGTATAATAATTTAAACGAGTTCGCATATAAGAAACGCCAGAAATATTTGTTTTCATAATCAATATTTATATTATTACCTATTTTAACAAAATATTGGAGAAAAAAAACTCATACTTAATTGATTCATGGTGATATGTGGAATTCTTAGCATAATTGCTTGTCCCTTTGGATTGCAAACTATTCTGGGTTAGTTTTTGTAACTATGGTACATCGACGAAAGATTGGTTTGGAAGTTTCTCCGTAATTTGGTTTATTATGTAGTATTCGCCAAATGTCGTACAGAAAAACTTGAACTTCAACAAGGACACGTCGGTGATGCGCCAAGACGTTCAATTATCACAGAATTGTAGTGGGTGAACAGCCCACCCCTCATCAGGCGGTCCCATGGGACTGGGGAGTCATTAAATGGCGCCACTCCTCGCTTGTCACCCCAACATGAACTTATCCACTTCATACGTACAGTTATCACAGAGATCCTTGCTTGTTAGCCCAACATGAACCTATCCACTTCATACGTACAGTTATCACAGAGTTGTAGTGGCTGAACAGGCCATCCCTCATCAGGCGGTCCCATGGGATTGGTGCGTCATTAAATGGCGCTGCTCCTCGCTTGTTACCCCCACATGAACTTATCCACTTCATACGTACAATTATCACAGAGTTATAGTAGGTGTACGGACCACCCCTCATCAGGCGATCCCATGGGACTGAGGCGTCATTAAATGGCGCTGCTCTAACCTTGTCACCACAACATGAACCTATCCACATCATACGTACAGTTATCACAGTGTTACAGTAGGTGCACGGGCCACCCCTCATGAGGCGATCCCATGGGACTGAGGCGTCATTAAATGGCGCTGCTCTAACCTTGTCACCACAACATGAACCTATCCACTTCATACGTACAGTTATCACAGTGTTACAGTAGGTGTACGGGCCACCCCTCATGAGGCGATCCCATGGGACTGAGGCGTCATTAAATGGCGCTGCTCTAACCTTGTCACCACAACATGAACCTATCCACTTCATACGTACAGTTATCACAGTGTTACAGTAGGTGTACGGGCCACCCCTCATGAGGCGATCCCATGGGACTGGGGCATCATTAAATGGCGCTGCTCTAACCTTGTCACCACAACATGAACCTATCCACTTCATACGTACAGTTATCACAGTGTTACAGTAGGTGTACGGGCCACCCCTCATGAGGCGATCCCATGGGACTGGGGCATCATTAAATGGCGCTGCTCTAACCTTGTCACCACAACATGAACCTATCCACTTCATACGTACAGTTATCACAGTGTTACAGTAGGTGTACGGGCCACCCCTCATGAGGCGGTCCCATGGGGTACGTGATGGGGTTCGGTACGTGATTAAAAGTGCTGCTCCTCGCTAGTATTGGAGAGCTGACTGAAGTGGGTGTACGGACGTGACCCTGACGAAACTTGCCATTTATGGATGCCAAGACGCTCTTAAAGGACTGAGAACTGAGGCATATCAAAGTAACTACTGTATTCCTCAATTATCGCAACTATTAAACCGTGTGGCCGCATCTTAGCCATTAGGTAAAATCGATCGATCAAATTATTCGATTCGGCAATTCAAACGATTCGGTCTAACCCACCACATAAATTAATTATTCTGTAAATATTGGTGTATTTAGGCTGTGTTGGTGAATTCGTTGGCTGTTTGGTTTTGTGTCAGAGCGAGTTGTTTTTAATTTCTTATACATATAAGTCGGCGAGAGCCTTAGTATGCCATTAGGATATATGGGAAGACACTTGATATTAATGTTCGAAAAGGTTTCATGCGGTGAATCTCAACTAAAATGTAATATTAAATTTGAAAATTGCTCAGTACGTTAATAATGATAATTACCAGATTACTACAGGATTTATAGCCTCAGAAACAGAACAGAGGAATATTGCGTTGTAGCGTAATTGTTTTATATTAATGAACTGGTAATTGTTGAGTGAATAAAATAAATACATTGTTGTGTTTTAAAATTTTGCAGCAAAGACTTCCACTCGAAGTTACATTAACAAAATTAAAGGTTACTCTTTTTTAATTTTTTCAAAGGAAGATCCTAATTCTCAGTAACTGCGCCTTAAAGGCCAATACAACTACCGCCATCCCAGCCATTGGGGTGGTTACTGCGTCGGTAACGAACCATGATTACAAATGGATGTCTTAAATTGGTACACAGAGGGGGGGGGGCGTCCTGCAGGAGCTAAGTAGGGTCCCGAGGGACATACTGATGAGAAGGGGATGGATACGTGTTGGGGCCCAATCGTTGTACACTCCGACCTGTGTATCACACTTAATGTCCCCTTGTTAGGTCAAGTGTTATCTCAAATGCTCGTAAATCATTTTTTTACGTTTTTCAACGACAGGGGCAGCATTGTTGAGGTCCAAACCCATATAGCTAAACTTGGACCTCCTGATATTATAACCGTGTCGCTCTGCATTGAAATCAGGAGTGCTAATTACTAGCTTACAAAAGACATAAATTATGATTTCTTCCTTTATAAGAAGATCCTACGAATTTATAGTTTAATGCTTAAAAGGTAATAAGCTGCTAATTCAGAATGCTGAAATAATCAAATTAGATTTTGTTAATATAGTTAAAGTACACATCCGTATTTATTGATTTTGGAATAGCAATTTCTAACAAGTTCGTGTTTCGATGAAAAATTCTTTGATGGTGAGATAGAAAATTACTTGAATGGTGAGTTTAAAACGTTGTTGTTGCAATTCATGTGGTGTTATGTCTTTTTACCAGCGTAGTATGAATACATTTTTAAAATTTATTCAAAATTCTGTTAAAAACACGTAAAAAATGTAAGGAAACATGGCAAATCTGGCCAGTATAACAAGGACATTCCTTTTTATTGTGATTAATATAAGTGTTACAATTTACAAATGTCAAATTCTTGTTTATTATAGTATTACGATTTAACAATAAAACAAATTTAAATAACACAGACCGTCAGCTTGAAAAACATAAACATTGACACCATAAATACATATAAACACATCACAGGAGAACTGGAGCTGATTGGAATGAAAGGGCCTTTAACATGTCTGCTACATTCAATTTACAGACCCCCACCTCCTCTAACGGATTTCCACTCCCACAAGAGATTCATAACGTCTTATACAAACTGGGAAACCATAGAAATAGAGTATTTTTGGGTGGTACAAATATTAATATCAAGAATAAAAACGATCGTATTGTGTTTAATTACGAAGACAGTAATGGCAGAACGAGGCTTTGGGACTATTGAAGAGAAGAAGTGCGATTAGATAGTGCATCAGAATCATGCATAGACCATATTTATTACAAAATAGATAGGCCTATAGAATTCACAGGTATTATTAAAACTAAAATTTTAGATCATTGTAAGTCTGTCCCTAAGAAACTGTCAAAATGGATCTCAAGGGAGGAGGAAAAAGAGACGCAGAGGTTGCAAAAGTAAGAAAAATACATGAACGTGTATTGAGAGATAAATTAGACAAAGAAAATTGGAACATATATGAAGCTGATGATGTGAACATACATAACAGTGGATTTAAACCACTACAGTAATTAACAAGTTTACATCAATCTACGAGGAGATTAAAATTGATAAAATATTAGCAAAGGTTTTACCAAGTCGCCACTGAAGGAATGGATGCACCCGAAATAATAAACTTAATTAAAGAAAGAGATAGAGTGTTTAGGCTGTAGAAAGGGGGCCCCTCCAACAATAGGCATGGAAATTTATACAAAACACTCAGAAACAGTAATAAAATTGTAAAGTTAAGGAACAATTCCTATTACAAACATGTGTTTGAAAACAATAAAAGAGACCCTAAGAAAATCTGGAAAATATAAACTATCTTCTAGGAAGGGGACAGAAAAGTTATGTTGACAGCACAATAGCTATTGCTACGGGATAAGTATATGGATAAAAAAGAAATTGTGAATGGTTTTGCTAGCTATTTTGTTAATGGAGTTGAGGCCCTTAAATATACTTTTAATAATTGTAATGCAATTGAAAACAGAGAAGCAAACTACTTACAATAATATTTCTATATACCTAAGTCAACTCCAAAAAATATTAAGTCTATAGTACAAAATATAAAAATAAATAAATCAGCAGGAGTGGACCTAATAAGAATAAAAGATATTAAAAGTGTTGCAAGTAACATCTCCAGCTTACTGTGCCAACTAATTAACAAGTCAGTTTCACAAGGTATTTTCCCTAACTGTTTAAAGACCTCAGTTATAACGCCCAGTTTACAAAAACAAATGTAAGAACGAATTTCAGAACTACCGTCTAATAGCAATTTTGCCTGTGATAGGAAAGATAATGGAAAATATGTGTTCGATTCATTTAACTAATATTTGAAAGAAAATGATATTCTAAGTAACAAACCATATGGATTTAGGAAAAACTGCAACACAATGAAGGCCCTGGCAGATTTTTCTTACACTGCTAATAATATAATGAACAATAAATGTCATGGACTAGACCTTTTCATTGTTTTCTCTAAAGCTTTTGATACTGTAGAACACAATCATACATTGACTGCTTTATACAAAATAGGGGTGAGGGGTCCATACTTAAACTGGTTCAGAAGTTATTTAGAAAATAGAAAGTGTATGGTGAAAGCTCTAAACACAATGAGTGATGAAAAGAACATCAATAATGGATTGCCCCAAGGAAGCCAAATAGGCCCGGTTTTATTAATAATATACTTGAATGAAATATTAGAAACAATTAAAAATTGCCATGTCTTTGCTTATGCAGATGATGTATTATTGCTGGCTGAACATAGAGATTAAAAAATAGCTGAACAATTATTACAAGACTTTTTTTGAACTTTTACCAAATAGGCTCATCATAAAGACTAAAGGCTCATCTATAAATTTCAATAAAACTTGCGTCATGCATATATGCCTTAAAAATATGGAAATTGAAAAGGCTGTAAACATATACACCATGTTTGTGAATGTCTATATGGGCTTAAGCAGTGTCACTGCAAAGACATAATAATAGTAGACAAGGTAAAATACCTAGGAATTGCTTTAGACAGAAAACTGACTTGGAAAGAACATATACGTACACTTCATTAGACTATGAGTTGTCATGATGAACAAGCTAGATAACAAACTTAGTACAGCAGTAAAACATACTGAATACAAATCTCTGTTTGAATCTATTATGAGATATGGAATTACAGAATGGGGAACTGCAGCAGGCACTCATTAACATTATTACTAATCTTCAAAACAAATGCTTGAAAACTCTATATAAAAATTATGTTAAATTAGGCCTGGTCACAGTGAGAAACACAGTAATGTAGTGTTATAGGAGAACTATCTCCTAAAGGACTCTACATGTTTTTAATACTACTGCAGTTTTTTTCTCATGATTTTAAAATAAGAAACATAAGGCCTTGTACTACTAGAAATGTTGTTAAATATGAAACCCCTATACCTAGAACAGTATATGGAGAAATATTACCAAACTATGTTGTTCCTTATTTGTATAATATGGGTGATATAAAACCTAAATAATTACAATACTTTCATAAAAGCTGTCTATCAGTGGCTAATTGCCGGAATAAATAGACCTAACGATGATTGAAACGCTGATGTAACTGGAGTCTATACTAACATACCTGAGTAATGAGTTGAAGGTTCAGACTGATTTGGTTCTGGTTTTACTAATACTAGGCTGTATAGGCCTACACTTAATTTTTCTTCCCTCTCTGTCCCCATCGTATCATAATGATAGCAGAACCATTCACTGTCATGTACATAATTTCCTATTCTTCACATAATCACTGCATTATCTCACACCAATGTAACAGCACAAAATTATCTTACCTAATTAGTTACAGTAATGTAACTTCACAAACGCAGGTTGTCACAGATTATTTGTTATATATTTATGTTAAATATTATTGATTCTAACAAACTTCCCTTGGTAGCAACGATTTACTGAAAGTGAACATTTACCAAAAAACAGTCGAGATAGATATTTATCCAGAAACTGGCAAGTATCAGCAACAGAAAATTAAAATTAACTCACCACATACAATGCACTGTTCAAATTTAACAAATTACACATAAAATCAGATTCAGTAATCGGTAAGTTTTTTTTATTTTCTTTTTTCCAACAATTAAATAACAATAAGAAAACACGCTAAGGTTATGTCACTTTGTTTGTACAGTATTTACAGAGTTGCAATATTATATTCACACAGCCGAACTGATTGTTTTAGATGGAATGGGACATAGAGTAGAGAACAGGAATATTTTGGCCAACAGTATAAAATTATCTACAAACTTTCACTCATTATCTCCAAGTGTTTCTGTTGTATCCACATTGCACAGTTATTGTATTAACTTTTGCTTTGTAACGCTAGTTAGTAAAATAATAATAAGCCGCAATATTTATATTTAAAGATAAGTGCCTGCTATAAACCGCCTAATGTTGATAATTACTATAAAAAAATTAAAATAAAAAAATATGTATTTTCTGTATTAAGTTCTTCATTTTTTTTTTTTTGCATAACTTAGTGAGGCCTAGATTTTGTATACAAATTAATGAAATAAATAAAATGACGATTTTATTGAGTTGTTGCTAGCATGTACAATGTTGTTTATAGTAAATATTTTTTTAGTATACTGCAACTTATTTCATAGGATTCTGTATGAAGTACATTACCAACATGAAACTGGCGTTAATTATAACATTCCCTACTGCTTCCCCAAGCTGCCATTGTTTTTATTTTAAAATCGTAAAAGTGTGTTTGATAGTTGTAATAAGCTCCGTACATATTATATGCGCTAAAGTTACGTATTTCACAGCTGGACGTACCATTATAGACCGTCCTATTGTGTTTTGTAGTTCATCAACCGTACCAGAGGACATTAACAGTGACAGGTTATCACCGGAAGTGGTGTTCCGCTTGCACTATCACGCACATGATCACGATGGCAATGCATTATAATCTCGCCGTCGTTATGCATGTCAATCGTGCTGCGTCGATAAGAGCTCAACAAATTGCAGGCATATTAGAATAATTCGTAATTTTGAATATATATATATATATATATATATATATATATATACATTTTCTTCTTTTTTTTAAAATTATATTTATATAATTATTTTTAAGGAGTCACTTGGTAATGGCTTCGTTAATAAATTACAAACATGATTAAAAATATGTTTTTCTGTGCATTTTCATCCCTTAATTTCATGTACACTATTTGAATCATATAAATGCAATACATTCTTTATAACTACATTATCAACAAAAATATAACTTTTAACTGCAAATAAAATGTTCAAGTTTGTTATTTTAATTTATTTATATATATATTAATCCGTTCTTAGAGATATTACAATATCAGTCCATCAGTTTTCTGCTGCATTTTAATTTAGTCTGAAGAGGCTGGAATGCCTCTTGTAAATACTTTGCTTTACTCCCTTATTTTCCCTTCGATAATATATTTTAAACAAAAAGTACCAAGCAGTACTGATGGATCGATAAATAATCTAAAGAATGTAAGTAATCAAAACTTGCGATGCATTACACAAAGATACAGAGGCTTTGACCCTCTCACCCACCCTATCACGTACAGCCGTTAGGAGCCCTCCCCACCCCACTACTTCTTATCACAACACGCATACAGTCATAATATTAATAATTGTTGTCAAATAAGTTTTTGAATGTATGTTCAATTCAACTAAGTCCTTTTCGTACTTTCAGGAAATTTATGTTTGTAAGAGATTGAATGATCGCTCGCCTGAACAATGCAAGATATTTTGGCTTGAACGCAATTCACTGTATTTCTATAGAGAGAAGAAGAAGGAGGGACACGATAAAAGGATAAGAAGATTAATCTGTTTGTTGCTTTCACAAGGGTAGGAGAGAGCACGAGGTCCTGAGCCGTCTTATATATTGTAGTGGGGTGGAAACAGAATCTGCCCTTATTTTACCACGTGCTAAAAGTTTTGTCCAAAAGTAGTCTATAATTGTAATATAAACAAAATAATAAACTGTATGACAAAATATTTGAATTCAGGGGCCAGGACAATAGATGTGTGATTTCAGGAGACAGAACAATAGATGTGTGAATTCAGTGGACAGAAAATATATCCGAGAATTCAGGGGACAGAACAATGATGCGTGAATTCAGGGGACATAATAATAGATGCGTGATTTCTTAAGTACTTCGAACATTAGTTAAGAGTTAAACAGTTTAGCGAATTATTTTCGCGCTTAGTTTCCTGTATTCCCATCGACATTCTTCAGTTAGCAAAGTCACTGAGTTCATTTATTGTTAAGAGGCACAGATACTTGCACGATAGGACAGCTATGAAAGAAAACTGAATGGTTGTATAGAAGCCAATTGAAAAGCAAAGAATTTTCGTTTTTCTGGGACACTAGCAGTATTTTTGTCATTTGTAAATATTTTTATGCCATCACATAAAATGAAAACTAAATAGCAGTTGATAATGCCATATTTTATACCTTTTTTCTGTCACTCTCATTACTTTTCATAAGCCATAAATGATTACTACTTTTAAATAATTTGTGTGTGTGTTTTTGCTTGTTTTTTTCCCTTTTTATTCTGTCCAATACAGAATTATTTATCTTAAACGGAAATATTTTCATATCTTGACCTTTTTCAACATACTTTTACTATAAAAAATTCAGTGTTTTTATAACTTTATCTTCTAGCTCCCCGTATGTGTGGCGTTTTATGTCTTGTGTTTTTTTAGTTTATATTGTACTGTATGTTGAAATGTTATAGTTCAATTTATTATCTGGCATTCTCGTCAAATATCTGAATAAAGAAAACACCTTTCGTAAAATGAGAGAAACTTTGTAAATGTTATCTTCTTGTAACAATACAAATATTATAAAATAGAATTGTGTAATGTATGTAATTTGTAAAATTAGCTCCTAATAATGTGGATGTAATTACAATAGTATGACTTTCATTGCTAGCTACCAAATTAAGGAGGGAAATGGAAAACAAAACTCATTCGAATTTCGTAACAATCCTACACCTGCTTCTCCGACTGACTGAAGATCAGCGAATCCCCCTGAAAGAACGTAATGGGCACTCATTAACTATGTGATCCATAGTGTGATTTTTGGCCTCACAATCACAGGATTGATCGTTTGGCATTCATAACTTATATTTTCAGTAATTTAATCTCCTTACTTCTGTGTAAATGTGGAGGGATGATGTTCGCGTCCTCAGCAGCAATCCTGTCCCTTATGTGATCTCCCGTCTACGTCAAACCATAGTAATCACTAATGAACTGAATAGTATACATAGACATTTGTTTATATCTTAAATGTAGGTTAAAAATTAAAGACAAAATATGTAGTAAAAAAAAAAACAAAAAAAAAACGCACGCGTGCACTTGAGGACATAAACATCAATACGCTGCTTATGAATTGAATAAATGTGCCTTTATATCCTAAATAACTAAAGGACAATATCCAGGCCAGTCGTAGTACAAATCAGCGTAAAAACAGAGACGGTTGAGTGGTACAGTTCAGCACACAGTAACTACAGTAAGTCTTTGTGTGAACCGGTCATGTGACTGACACCTCAGGCCGTTCATAAATAAACCCGTAATAATTATTTGGATTTACCATCAATCATATGGAGGATATAATCCAATATGGTGGGAAGTGCAGCAGTCTTAAAAGAACAACTTGAGTAGGTTTTTCGTTACTATTCGAAATGTTTTTTGAATATTACAAGAACCGTTTAAAGGGTTCATTCTTTGTAAGGAGAGGCCGATCTCCTTCTTAACCTTATTATGCCCATCCCCCATATACTATTGATCTGTGTGGGGAACTTATTCAGACTGGTTAAGGGGGCGAACCAGTACAATAGAAGGTGAATATTACTGATAAATCTTCCAGTCTAGGCCGGATTCGAACCAGCGCTAACTCTAACCCAAGCTCAAAGTCCTGACGCCTTAGACCGCTTGCTCAATGATTGACGTTCAAGATTGAATGCATGTTTGTTTTGGCTTGTTGTTTTCATTGATTGTGAATTTTCCTTTACTGTGTTAATGATTAATTAGCGAATGTATGGCACAAACATTAAACTAACTAGTTCATATTCGTATATAATTATCCTACAATAGTTTCTGATTATTTTTATCATATTTATTTTATATGTGCTAATAGGACTATGCTTGCCTTGTAATGTTTTTACCAAGTGTTTTATTTGTTCTATGAAGCTTTTTGTACATTATTTTTTCACACAAGATCCAGGAATAAATTATTATTATTTCGTTTATTTGAACCAAGATACACTTTTTTTGTAACGCACACTTGGTTTCCTTAACATAATGTACCTTAAGTTTAACTTCTGTACGCGACAGTCGTTAGCGTAGTAAGAAGACAGCGTTTAACGTAACAAATCAAATAAAACTTTAATTTAAAAAGAAATGTACGTATGTTAATAAGTGTTTACCCTATGCTAGAGTATATAATTAAGTATATTGATAAAATATTTTTGTAATTAATTGTATTAAAACTTTCCTTCTATAGTACAATGAATTTCAATGAAGGTGGAATATTAAAGTCTAAAACAATTAGACAAATATACATAGCAAGTACATACTCTTTTACTATTAATGTTTTACTGGATTCACCATCATTTTTACTTATGTGTAAACTGTCAAAACGACCATTTTTATTTTCCAATAATAGCTAATGCGCACGTTTTCAACCAGATTATGGTTCAACTTGATATTACAAATAGATGTTGTTACCCACGTTTCGAGATAATGCCTACTTGAGTTTACCAGAAAAGCAACTTGAAGTGGCAATTAATTATTTCTCCAAGTATAATCATGAACCAGCATAAATCCTGTGGTAAACTGGTAATTATCAGTAATACGCCAGCCGCGAGCGCCGCATCCCGCTAAACAGTCTTTCTGCTAATTATGAAATTATAAGCCTAAGAATGATGACACTGCAAAGTTATTTAACTAATTAATTTCAACTAAATTGGATGAATTTTCTTAGTGAATACTTTTCACTTTATGGCTCAATTTAATAGCCATCCATTTGCCGCCAAGTGAGGGGTTTTTTATCAATGAACGGTGTCATATACTTGAAATTATTTTGTCTTATTGAAATTGAATCATATTAAACTCAGGCCTAACTAAAAAGAATGTTTATGAAAGCAAATTAAGATAGTTGAATTGACTTTCTTAATTTATAGACATGTTTGCTTAGTCATTTTTTTACTTACATTTTTAATATAAAAATATTTGGACTAAAATAACTGAGGTACAATCCAAACTACTGTATTTCATACATATAGTGGGTGACATATTAAACTAGCGAAGTACTTATTTGGACTAAAATAACTGAGGTACAATACAAACTACTGTATTTCATACATATAGTGGGTGACATATTAAACTAGCGAAGTACTTATTTGGACTAAAATAACTGAGGTACAATACAAACTACTGTATTTCATACATATAGTGGGTGACATATTAAACTAGCGAAGTACTTATTTGGACTAAAATAACTGAGGTACAATACAAACTACTGTATTTCATACATATAGTGGGTGACATATTAAACTAGCGAAGTACTTATTTGGACTAAAATAACTGAGGTACAATACAAACTACTGTATTTCATACATATAGTGGGTGACATATTAAACTAGCGAAGTACTTATTTGGACTAAAATAACTGAGGTACAATACAAACTACTGTATTTCATACATATAGTGGGTGACATATTAAACTAGCGAAGTACTTATTTGGACTAAAATAACATATAGTGGGTGACATATTAAACTAGCGAAGTACTTATTTGTTATTTTAAGTGAAAATTAATTGTAAAAAGGCGTTAAAATAAGTAACAATTTTTATTTTACTTGTTATGCAACTGTATATTATTTTTTTACAGGTATATCGGTCGTAAGTATTTATATCACTCTTGTAATTTTATTAAAAATCCCATAACACATTTTGAGAGTGCTACCACAAGGTGGCCTGATAACCACAAGGTGCTCATTCGTCATAGGGCTCGTAATTAATGACACTTTCTAAGGAATAGTTAACCTTGGTTTTAAAGAATGCCTGCGTTCGCTCATCTACACTCATTCGAAATCCATATTCGCCCATATCTTGACTATCAGCGTCTTAAAAATAAATAAATATTTATATTTTACTGATTACTATTAACTATATGCTATAAAATAGTAGTTCGAAATTGTGTTATATTATGGCTTAAAAATTTGTATCGTTTTTCATATTTGAAAAATATTTATGAAAATATAACAAATTGTCTATAGTATAATATGTTAATGCAGACATAAAGATAACTATGTACTTTCGGAAATGGTTGAATTTGAAATAATAAGAAAAATTGTTTAAAGATAAGCAATTAAGTAGGCAGCGAATTCTAAGAGTGTTTCGCAGTCGCGTACAAAGCGCGTGCCATACGCACTGTGTGGCTTTTCGACCCAAGTTCGTTCGATACGCCACTACTAAATGAACACAATATAATAACAGTTGTAACAATGTGGGTGTTACATATTATCGCCCTCTCTACCTTGATCCAGTCTCATCAAACAATATTTAAAAATTACAATTAAAAAACATTTTAATCAAATTACTGATAAAATTTTTAAATTTTACTGTTGTAAAACTAGTCGATCAAATTATCTTTGTCAAGTAAATTTAATATGTACAATCTAAGTTGATTAATTGCAATACAGTTTAGACAGTTTACATATATGTAAATTACTAATTAACTGTACAATGCCATATATTATGTAATGCAGTCTAGGGGAAGGACATTAGGGTTGAAGCGTGGTGGCACACTATTACCGTAAAACCCGAGCTACCCCGAGGGCCAGCAACGATATACAAAGGCCAACGATGTTTTTCGGTTTATCGTTATGAAAGGTTGTCACGAAAATGGACAGTTACCAAGGCAGTAAACCAGAATTAACTTGATACATTAGCTTATTACCTTAAAATGTTGTCTTTACACTTTACACAACCTCAACCCCCTCTTTGTTTTAAGTTATCTTTGTTGATTAATTTCATATAAAAATATACTAATTTTTGATTTATTAAACATTATTTTTCCACATTAAAATCTGGCTCATTAAAAATATGTTTGCTATATAGCACTAAACAACATTGCTGTTATAAACATCCGTATTGATGTCAGATTATATGTATATTTTAAATTCACATGTTTTTTTGGTACACAATTTGAAACTTTTATTTTACACTATCCGACAACTCTTTCCTACGGGTGTTTCTCTACACTTGCTTACTATCCCCTCTGTTGTTTCTACACCTTAAGAATGCAATTTGAAAAAAAATGCTTTCTGAATGGGTCTCTATGATGCCAAAGCTTACCTCGAAATTTGTTCAAACTCTCTTCGGTGCCCTCGGAAATCTCGTGATGTGTAAAAGAAATTAGTTTTTGGATTTTGAATACTAAGATAGAAGTGCCATTAAGAAATTTTTTCAAATCAGGTGTGTTCATTTTAAATCAGACGACTTTCCTCCACGTTTAAGTACATTTCTTGATGTTTGCCGTAGTAATAAGTCCACGCACACTCACTCAACCGCACGCTTGAGTAGAACTTTTAGTGCTGTATTACTAGTAGTATTGACATCTTAGAGGTTATTGTTTACGTTGACTTTTTAGGGTTGGACATAGGAATTCTCTTGTATGTGGATTATACAATTTATAATTAAAACTGCTTTCAAGTCCAATCTCGAAACCAAAATGCGTTGAGGAAGGCTAATCTACAGATGCATATATCTACCTGAGGCTCATCAGTGTACCATTGAAGCAGCCATCTATCCTGCAATGACACACATCTATAGTGTTTTTATTGAATGTTCCGACTGTCTTCAGAGCGTTCTCACAGCAAATGCTGGAACTACGAAGACTTTGGGAATTGTATGTCCATTAGCGTGTCCATGTAAGCCAGATGTTACCATTAAAGCAATGTCTTTACGGCTTGCATTTTTTCCCCCAGTTATTGTTTGATTGAATTGTGAATTTAAGTGTGAGTTATCGTGAACTTTCTTGTTTATAATGTCTTTTAAAATTTTGTTTCCTAATGTTAATAGATTGTTCTAATCGCATGAAGTATATATTGTTCTACTATATTATTGTCTGAACCAATTAAAAAAGCCTCTTCAAGTGGATTTCTACTTCAACAAGTACCTTGGTAAAATCGCGCGTCAGAGGTACATTCAAATGCCACCAAGCGCGCTCATGTCAAGCTGGGACATTAATTAAATGAAGTATAACTGACTTTCTGCACGTATATAGATGGCTGACCGAGCTCACCCAAAAACTTGGATATAAATATAACTAAATGAGGCCCAAATACCATTTCATCGACTTACGTCTTACGTCTGCAGTTGGGTTGCATCGTCTTAAGATGCAACCCAACTGCAAAACTAGATTTTCAATTGTATATGACAGGGTTTTATAATCTAGGTTGTCAGGGGATTATTTCAGTCATCTGTACAATCCAGCTCCGTTTCATCCAATTGAAAGTAACTTGCGCAGCTCACGGGGGGGGGGGGGGTGGATAGCCATAAATTGTGAAGTAAGGGGTTGGAAAATGAGTTATTCGAGATGCTTACTCGATAAGTTAAAATTTATAATAGCCCCTTCATATAATCAATTTAAGGGCGTAGGGTTTCAAGATCAATTCCTTATGTCATGGCCTCTCTATTTCCGCCTGCACCACTACACCCTCTCCATGATCATGACTTCTAATTCCTGACTACGCTTCTCGTTTGGAGAACACTCCACCGTCCCTTTTACGATATCAATTACAGATGTCTTATTTCCGCCTGGACCACTACACCCTCTCCATGATCATGACTTCTAATTTCTAAATACTCTTCTAGTTTCGAGAAAACTCCACCCTCCGTTTACCATTAAACGTCAACTACGATACCTCCACTAATGCAAAATTCGATTACAACCCCTCCCCACTATAAAACTCTGCTCTCTACTCCTACATCTCCCTATCCTGTCCAATACTGTCGCGAAGTGGTTTATAGAACAATCTCTTCCCATCTTGTACATTACCTTTGTCTAACTGTTTTTACGAATACTCAAGTCCATTACCTTTTATCTTATTTTACTCTTCCATCATTTACTAATCTTCTCCCCACCCTTAATACAATTCCTCTTACCTTCCAACGGACTGTTTTAAGTCTCTTCTACGACTCTACTTTTCCGTCTAATTATTAATTTTTTAAAACTTCCACTACCCTGATATCTTTTTGGTTCAAAATTGCTTTATAACACCGTTAACATTTAAACTATTGTAGTTGGTTGTCGTAACCTGTTCGAGCCACTGGCGCCCCAGGCCGTAGACGTTACACTCGTAATCCGACAGGACCATAAGTTTCAATAGACATACGAGTATATAATTCATATATATGTTAAACTCTTGTTTATTCCATTAATATCAATGGAAGTGTACATTAAAGAGAAAAAAACTGATTTTAGGAGCACAAGGTGCAGGTATATTTTGTAAGGGGATGTTGGCAGGTGTCTTACCTCCCACAGGGCTGTCGTCATCCACTGGCGTCTGCTTAGTTTAACAATGGTGTGTATAAATAAAAAGTGTAGCATGTCTGATTCTACACTTTGTTGATAATTTGTAAACTAAACTGTGTAGAGTTTAATTATTATGTACTGTTAAGTTTAAAACAAAATAATAAAATTATCGGTTTTCAGTTTTTAATAGTAAAAATAAATATTAACTATATGTTCTTTATAATTGTAAATACTTTGTGTTTCTACGTAAATCGTTTTTAGCTTGTTTGGCTGCAGCATACGAAACAGAACCCTTTCTTCTAATAGACTACCACCTGACAGAATGTTTTTGATGGCAGATTGGGGAAGAATTCCAACAGCTTGAGTAATGCAGTTCAAATTATCGAGTTCCATCTTCCATGTATATGGAGCAATTATTTGTATATCGTCTACAGTGTCATAACCGATAAACAAAATATACATTGATTTGTTTCCATCACAAGTTCATTGGTTGCTGTCCTACTAGTTTCTAACAAGGTGATGGTTTTGTAAAACACTTACATTTATTTTCATTCCAAACGCTTTAGAAGTATATTTTTACAACAACAACGACGACGACGACCTTATATTGTCGAACGCCATAGTTGGTGAGGGCTTGTAAATCTGTTTCAAAATTCGATGTTGAACAGGCACAGTTTTTTTATGTATATCCTAGTGAAACTGTTGATTACCCTATATTTAATTTGTAAAACTTTAATAAATGAATAGGTATTTAAAACATTAAATGTTCCTTTAGTGTTTGTTTATAGAAACAACAAACTGTGATGAAACGTATTATGCTTTGGTGTGATTGTTTAACCTTTTTGTGGTTCATATTAATTTTGTTATTATAAGGTATTATAAGACATATTAATGTCTTATACTGTTATTATCTAGTGTTTGTGTGTTTTAACCTTTTTTGATTCGTAGTTATTTGTTATTTTAAGGTAGTATGTTTTATTACGTTTTATTTTTTGGTGTGTTTGTTTAACCTTTTTGTTATACATATTAGTTTTGTTGCTACAAGGTTATATAAGCTACATTATTATGTCGCACCTAATTCCTCGTGATCGTCATACAACTTCCCTCTCAATCTTTCATCATGTCCTCCAATTTATCCAGTTTTTATTTTCTTTTTTTCACAGTTTACTGCTAATCTCCACTAAGTCTTGTGTGGTGTATATATCAGACCTTTTTGTTAGTTTGCTGTAAGCAGTCTACATTCTGCCATCTGTTTGTTGGCACGCTTCCCTTCCAGGGGGGAGGGAGGACCTCGCGCTCCTTTACATTTACATACACACGCGGTAACACGTAATCTCTGGTCTAATACGTGCGGTAATTGCGTACCCAGTTAAGGGTTGTTTTACAGTGGCAGTTCAACTTGGCTAATTGTTCAACTTGGATCAGCCAGAGAAACTTGAACGTCCTTACGGTATCACGTAATCCCCAGTGATTGGTTGCTGTTGAATAAATTAAAACAACTTTTGTGATTTTTTTCAAAATAACATGTGCGTAATTTCAACATATCGAACCTGGCGTGATGGATTTGAGAGAACGAGTCTGCATGAATGTAATTTGATTATATCGAGTTATGTTTCTTACATTCTTACATATGAGACGCCGACACAATGTTGTTGGTATTTTAAGGCGAATATGAATGATTTTATGAGTGTGGATGAGTGTAGTCTGGTTACTATCTGAGTTCAACTGTTCCTCAGAAAGGGCAATTTATTAATAGCCCAACAGTTAGGGCAACTAAGGGACCTACAGCTTTACGTGGAATCCGAACCACGTAGTGCTGGTCTGATTTTCAGCTAATTGACAAGCCTGATACTCAGTTATCTCCCCCACACAACACCCGCACAATGATTACCACCCAACATGGACACCCCAGACTTCTCTAGTAGTGTCCACGCCGATAGCAACCATTGAGCGGACGCCGTGACAGTATTAAGAGGACCGAGCATCCAACCTATCGCCTACAATTTCCCAAACACTTTGTCCCCATGTAGCTGGGTTACAGCTTTAAGTTTATTAGATATTTATAAATGTAGGACATTGCATTTTCATGTTTATAATTATTATTTATTTTTATACTTTCTTCGATTTTAAAATTTAAGTTTTAGTTTATTTGAGAATTACGTGTTACATCGTGTGTATAGATATATGTAAAGTTTGTAAGAAGTGAGGACTTAATAGTCCTAACTCTTACCAACTTTACATAAAGATATTTATTCATTCATTAATTAGTTCATTTGTATCAAAATAAGTATATATTTTAAATTTGAATTTAAAATTTCATTAATTTTTGGTTAGATTCTTGATAGAAAAAATATAGTTTTTTAATTAGCATAATACGTGTTGGTACATATACAGTACAAGTAAACGTCACACAACACAAATTTATTACAATATAAGCACAAAATGCACAAATATATTACAATACAAGTACAAAATGCACAAATATTATGGTGATCGATTTCGGTGAACCACGCTCACCTTCCTCAGACCAGAGGGATTCACAAAAGATAGAAAGAAAAAATATAAATGAACGAAAATCAAGTTATTTGTATCCAGCTATATTGTAGATTTTCTCTTCCTTCTGTTGTATCTTAAAACAATTCAATTATTTTATAATTAATGACACAAGTAATAAGCGTCATATTAAAAAAAAAAAAAAAAAAAAAAAAAAAAAAAAATAGGATACAACAATCTTATTTATTTTACCAATAAAAGGTTTAATACTAAACGATCAAGTGATTTAGTACAGTAGCTACCCATTATTATTTATTTTGTAAATTTACTATTTACTTTTATTGACGTTATAGTTTCCTGTTTACGTGACTGATGTTGACTGCAACGGTTGTTTCAGCGATGAACAACTAGTTTTTAGCACGTTACCAAACAAATCTCCTTAAGAGATGGGAAGGAGAGAACGACACAAATATATTTTCACCGTATAGGCGGGCTCTATTCAGTGGATTTCTTCGAAGGGAAGCGGGAGCCGTGATAAAGGGATGAGATAGATCTGTTTGTTGCCCTTCCGCGAGGTAGCAAACACGAGATTCTCTGATAAGATCTCCTCCCTACGGGGGGGGGGGGGTAGCGCGCCCTCTCACATTCTGTTGTGTATTTCGCGGGTAAGAACACCGTGAAATGTTCTCTATAAAACCGATATACAGCAGAATTATCTGTCCCATTTTCTTTGGTCCTTATACGAGGAAATCGTGGCCGATTTGGTAAATCCTAGACGCTTAATTCCACATCTCGAAACTTATATTTTATATCGTTAGCATTTGAAAATTAATAAGGGAGGGATTATAAAGTTCTCTAATAATAACAACATTAAATTATTCGTCGAATGAAGAAATATTCGTCTTCAGTAGAAAACACTGCATAAGATTAATGTAATATACGTAGCTTTTGGTGAAAGAGTGATTTTACGTTTTTTTTTTAATTATTTACAAAAATCTTAACATTTATTCCTGCCGATAACTGTCTATATGTTCGTGGAGTCAATATTGACTAGTTACAAAATTCATGAAACTCGGGCTGGAACCCTCTATAGCATATTCAATGTTTTCCGTATAAAATGCGCCCATTAATAAAAAATTAAGTAATCGTTAAGTAATATAATGTGAGACCCACCAGGAACAACGCGTTCATCATCACACAACAACACAGCTAAATTAATATTTTAAAATTTATTACTGATTTGAAAGATGTGGAAATCTTATATATATATATAAATAACTTTATTTCAAACGTAGAGAGGAGGTTTGAGAGTTTTATATAAAAAAAGGTACCGCTTGCTTTCAATTAGTAACAAATGTAAACATTAATTTAGTTGTATGTGGAGACTGTTGATAGAAACTTTGTTTCTGACAGTCGTCCCAAAATGTTAATTAATAATTACAGGATGGTTTTGTTAATTTTATTCTTTCAAACCATATTAATCATTGTTTACAGTGAGATAGTTTATTCATTTTCATTTTTTACTCCTTTTATCATACCCATTTTAAAAACAATATTTGACGCTTTTTGTTCAGTGGAAAATTGAATACTGATATTTATAATTTTCCTCTATTTACAACATATATGTGAAAATATAATTTGTAGACTATGTTATATCAAATAATTTTCTTATAAGAGCGTTAGGTGTTTAAAAAAAACTCATTTTTTATTTTCACGATTTTTATGATGTTATTACGTTACGAATAAGAGACTTATTCGCACTGTTTCTTTTATTTATTTTATTGAATTATAATTAGTTTATTTGACTATATTCAAAACAAGTAGTTCAAAAATGAAGAAGGTGTACCATGCATACTTGTACATGCTAGGTTATACATGGTAGACCTTCTTGTTTGGTAACGCGTTTATATATGCGTCTTTAAAATCGAGGTACTAAGCCGTACTGTTGTTTCTTTCATAAATTGAAATGATCATTAGGCAAAATAAGGCAACCTGTAGGCCAAAATTGTTCTTACCAAAACAAGAGAAAATTGTTCTTACCTGTTGTTCTTCACGCTGAAGAGTTCCAATAGAGTATTTGATTAATAAATTAAAATGATTATTGTAGAGCATTTATATAAAGATTAAAACATGATAGTAACATAAAAATAATAACATAAATTTTTTCAGTATACCTGTATCATGTGTTTAAGTAGTTAAGTGTACGTTATAGTGGGGTGTTGCCAGAAGCGTACCTTTGTAATTAACATACACTAATAAAATCCATCAAGCATATCATAGACTAAAGTTCGACAATTTATTAGAATTCTGAAGACGTATTCTACAAACACACAACTTTATACAAAACTGTAATATAGTAGCAAATACATTGTCCTTTAAGAATTCAATATACTAACATTTAAGTTTTTTTGTTGAAATAAAGTTTTTTCAAACTGTTCTAATGTGTCTGTTTTATTTTTTGCAGGTAATTTTACTACATTGTGGACCTGTGTTGTAACAGACGTTGGGTGAGCTTTTGCATGGCTAAGCGATCTACATTACATTTTATTTCTTAACGCAATAAGGGATTATGACTGTTTGATAAAGTAGAACGTAAGAAGAAAAGTAATATTATGTTTCAGAACTTCCCAGTCTGTTTCCTAAATTATGCGGAACGATCTCAGCTTATTTAATGTTCCTATCTCAGTCCAGAACAACTATTTATCATGAAAACATTGTTCCGCTTACGTAGCAATGTAATGTTGTGTTAATATTGGTCTAAGAATAACGTTTATACAATTATTTGAAACAAAAAAATAGATATAATAATAAAAAGGTTTACAATATACTCGTAGATATTATGCTGCATCTCAATATATTAGGCTTACACAGTTCTTTAATGCTCCTGCCTCAGTTTATTCCTGTCCAATTTACTGAATTCCTACTTACTGGTGGCTAAATGTCTGCTTTTAATTAAAAATTTTGTTGTATAAAGTATAAAACTAATATCTGTCGATATATTAATATATATTTAAAGTGATTTTAATTCTTTATTCAATGTTATTCGTATTAATAATACGACAAAATGTGATACTGGGTAAAAAAAATATGTTAGTTATTCTTTTATTATAACCACTAAAATCCTCTTAAAAGGTTAATGGATTTTATTAACAATTCAGTTAAGCCTAGGAGGCTGTTTTGTGTTCCTCGCTGTGCTTGAGCACAGATAATTCAGTTAAGCCTAGGGGGCAGTTTTGTGTTCCTCGCTGTGCTTGAGCCCAGATAATTCAGTTAAGCCTAGGGGGCAGTTTTGTGTTCCTCGCTGTGCTTGAGCCCAGATAATTCAGAAAAGCATAGGGGGCCGTTTTGTGTTCCTCGCTGTGCTTAAGCGCAGATAATTCAGTTAAGCCTAGGGGGCAGTTTTGTGTTCCTCGCTGTGCTTGAGCCCAGATAATTCAGTTAAGCCTAGGGGGCCGTTTTGTGTTCCTCGCCGTGCTTGAGCACAGATAATTCAGATAAGCATAGGGGGCCGTTTTGTGTTCCTCGCTGTGCTTGAGCCCAGATAATTCAGATAAGCATAGGGGGCCGTTTTGTGTTCCTCGCTGTGCTTGAGCCCAGATAATTCAGATAAGCATAGGGGGCCGTTTTGTGTTCCTCGCTGTGCTTGAGCCCAGATAATTCAGATAAGCATAGGGGGCCGTTTTGTGTTCCTCGCTGTGCTTGAGCCCAGATAATTCAGATAAGCATAGGGGGCCGTTTTGTGTTCCTCGCTGTGCTTGAGCCCAGATAATTCAGTTAAGCCTAGGGGGCCGTTTTATATTCCTCGCTGTGCTTGAGCCCAGATAATTCAGTTAAGCTTAGGGGGCCGTTTTGTGTTCCTCGCTGTGCTCGAGCCCAGTTAAGCCTAGGGGGCCGTTTTGTGTTCCTCGCTGTGTTTGAGCCCAGATAATTCAGTTAAGCCTAGGGGGCCGTTTTGTGTTCCTCGCTGTGCTCGAGCCCAGTTAAGCCTAGGGGGCCGTTTTGTGTTCCTCGCTGTGCTTGAGCCCAGATGATTCAGTTAAGCCTTAGGGGGCCGTTTTGTGTTCCTCGCTGTGCTCGAGCCCAGTTAAGCCTAGGGGGCCGTTTTGTGTTCCTCGCTGTGCTTGAGCCCAGATAATTCAGTTTCCAATTAGTTTGTGTGGTATAATGAAACCCCACAAAACTTTTGTAATCATAAATAAATAAATAAATAACTTTTTATTGTTTTTGTACAAATGAACTGT
This sequence comes from Stictocephala bisonia, assembly GCA_035578905.1. Taxonomy (NCBI): domain Eukaryota; kingdom Metazoa; phylum Arthropoda; class Insecta; order Hemiptera; family Membracidae; genus Stictocephala; species Stictocephala bisonia. The sequence goes on from JAQJVL010000288.1 coordinate 155,889, forward strand.
AGAAACATTCAAAAATACTTAGATATGGTGATGTAATGTATAATTTATGTATCTTAAGGTAAAGTATAGATCCAGTTTTTTTCTTAATGAATATATTTGTATCATTCATTATCTTTACATTGTTTCTTCCTAAAGGTGTCAAGGCTTGTACATTTCATTATCAAAATATCAAATTACTTTTTTAAATTTGTTATTGAAGACAAATTTATTTACATAAAACCAATAATTTGTTTCCAACGTACCAATAATATAGGGAAATAGATTAGTTTCTTAACTTTAAACTCGGTCAAAGGAATACACTTAAAATAAATAAACATTAAAAGTCTGAGCCTCAATGTAATTAAAAGGATAATTTATTTAAAAGTGTTGGTTTAGTTTGTGCTGTGACGTTTGACTTAATGTCGTTTAGAACCTCACCACTTTGGCATCAAGTTCTCTGAGCTGCCCTAAACGAATTAAAAAGAAAATGGTTTATTAAAGTTGCCTACCAACTGGATTGAATATAGGCTAGCGTAAATTGCTAATGCATTTTGGACCACCCAATGAATCTTTAATGCAATCTAAGGCGGACATTTTTCAATTAATTATCAATACCCAGTACGAGACGATTAGTCGGGACTAAACAGCTGATTTATTGTAGCATTTGTTTAACTTTGGTCGGAGTCATATTAAGCGGGATATGACGTTATTGTTCGAACAACTGGTTTATCTCAAACAGTTATTCTGTAATAAGCAATCTTCGTAATGATGATAGTCAAGAGTAGTTGGTGTGTCTTTGTACGTGTCTCTTATTGTTGTTAGACCCAGTTAGCTATCCTAGTGTGATTCTGTGACGTTGATTCAACAAGTCGACCTGCCCGAGCTGGCATTGCAGTTCTATAACATGAAGTTCACGCATACGATGTCCCGTGTAATGATGATAGTCAAGAGTAGTTGCAATAGGTTTTGTATGTCTTTGTACGTGTCCCTTGTTGTTAGACCCAGTTAGCTATCCTAGTGTGATTCTGTGACGTTGGTTCAACAAGTCGACCTGCCCGAGCTAGCATTGCAGTTCTATAACATGAAGTTCACGCATACGTTGTTCCGTGTAATGACACTGTAAGCTATAATATGAAGACACATTAGCGTAGCTTAGCCCAGCCGTTTTACTTACCAACCAAGTGGTGCTAGCGATCCTAGCGGTGGTATAGCAAACAACCGGCGCGGAGAGATGCCGTAACTCTGCCGCGATACGAACATATGGATCGCTAACGTCGAGCAGTTGGCATTTGTCTCAAGAGTAAGATTCACTACTGTGTGTATATATTATACTGTGTTTGTACTGTTTGGGGAGTTTCGTGATTAAGATATTACATGTTGGTAAAAATACAGTACAAGTACAAACTGTACAAACATTATGGTATTCTTATAATTACAAATTCATCAATAAAAGTTTAAACGTAGTTTTTCATCGCTGATCCATAGAGCTAAATTGTTTTCATGCGCACTGCAGAAATATGTTCATGCTTACAAAATAAATTGAATTGAATCGATTTACCTTCCGCAGACCAAAAGGGCTCGCAAAGTAATCTTAGGATACCGGATATGAAGATACAAAATCGATCACCTTATTATTTGTAGAATTTTTACTTATATTGTAATAGATTTGTATTATGTGACGATTACTTGTGTTGTATTTATGTAAAGAAAATGTTCTATGCTTGGTTAGGTATCCCTAACTGTGTAGAAATAGTAACTTTACTTTAATTTCTTATTTAGTATTTCATAATAAATAGTCTTAGCTCTAAAATCGTTCTTGGTTTTATGCCTCCTGTGTTATTAGTATTTTCATTTATGACACGCCGACTAGGGATGGTCGAACTAGTCACATTTGAATACCAGTGACAACGGTGACAGTGACAACCACATACCAGTGACTTTTACCGGTGACATCAGTCACCGGTGACGGCCGGGATTAGTCTAGTCACTATCCCACCGTCGTCCGTCTCAAGTGTTGTGGTGTTGTATTTGAACACAGTTTAGACTATGATAATGTTTCCCAACATTGCTTAAATTACTTAAGCGTATTTTTTGATAAATGTAGGTTTATTAAATAAAAACAATACAATTATTTAGATTAGTTATAATTACGATTTTTGCAAGTAGGCCTACTTTATATTATTCTAAGTTATATCCATTTAAAAAATATAACAATAACTAAAACAACCTAATTGTATGTAAATGAATTCTTATATATCCAGTAGTAAACTAGTTAAATTAATTAATTATTTAAAAACCCACACTGTTTTAGTTTTTGAGGGCAATAAATAAATTATAATTTTGCTTGCTCTAAGTTGGGAATAAAAAATATACATACAATTGATGCCTTCACCCTACTCCGGCCGTGTCAAGGTCAAAAGACACTGGCAGCTATCTGAGTTGTATGGATATGGACAACCTGTGTAGTCTTGTTACTAACCGAGTATGACTTAGCTCAGAAGGATCGTTTGTTACATAATGGTAGCTAACCAAAAGTAGTATTGGTCTAATACTCAACAAATGATAAGTCAAATCTATTCCCTACACAACATGCGGACCTTGTATACTACATGGCTTGGACACCCCAGACTTCTGTTGTAGTTTCCACATCGATGGCAAGGACCAATCATACTGTAGAACTTGTCGTCTACAATTACCACCACACTTTGTCCCCGAGTAGCTTGTATACAATACTAAAACAGTATGTCCAGTGTGGTAAATTGTTTAGTTTTATAGGGTTTTAAAATATTTATTATAGTTAGTTATAATATCCTACCATATATTGTTAACATTAAATGTGTTAAGAATATATTTTTAACACACATACTGAGTATCCAATTTTTATTTATTAAATTTAGTTTTTGTAGTGTTGACATTCGAAAAAACATTTAATAAAGCAAAGGGGTGGATTGGGAAGTTACATAGTCAGCAGGGGGCCAATATCCCTAAATTGAATTACATGCATGAGGAAGTAATGACTCATTGGGTAGGGGTTGAGTTTAGGGTGCGATCTCCGGATACAAGTTAAAAAACCGCCCTGGCCATCTGTCGTTGTCGCTTTGTGCTTATGTAAATATTGTGTCGGAAGTGGAGGGATGAATTAAAGCTTTCTAAAGGACTACAAATTGGCTAATGCAATGTTCAGTAGATTGTACCACGCTAATGTTTTTAATAGCTGCATTAAAAGGGCTGTGAAATCCTGTAAAAAGTTTTTTATCAATGTAATCTGCTAATATTAAGCCACGCAACCTCCCTTGAAGTTCCCAATATAGATCATTAAGTGTTATTGTGTACATACTGTTTTTTGTGCGTTTTTAGTGGGTATTTAAAAAACATAAATGCCCATTTAAAACATAAACGATATTGCGTTAATCTAGTAAAAATACGTAGTTTGAAGTTATGAATACATGGTTTTACTTTCAGCATTTTTCGTTCTTCGACTTAGTAACTAGAATAAATAAAATGTTTCTTGGTACCACAGTACGTGTATGGGTGGGTGGGTGGGTCAGTACCACATTACGTGTATGGGTGGGCGGGTGGATCAGTACCACGGTACGTGTATGGATGGGCGGGTGGGCAAATGGAGGGCATATTGAACATTTATGATACATTTTCGTAAACTCCATTCTTTTTTTAATATTTTAATATCAAATATGTTTGGGTAGAACCCTTGTTTCTAATTAATATAGCTATTTAAAATCAGGCCATTCTTTTTTTAAATACCCTGTATATCATTTTATCCGATAAATAATATTAATGTAGTATTTAAAAATCGGTCTTTGAAGTTTCTAATTGCCTTACTTTAAATAAAACTACGTTTGTGTTGGTTGCTTAAGGTCTTTATTATCTTAAGACATGTATTTACCAGATATAAAGGGCTATTCAGCGTAACTTGTGACTTGAACAAAACCTTCTCCTCCACATTTTCTCCAGCAAGTGGAATGTTGGGAGTAAAGCGTGGTGGATAATGAATTTCCACTGTCGACATTATCTGTATACAAGGAAATTAGAGGGATTTTATCTTAGACATCTTCGGTCTGAACGATCAAAACCAATGTTTTTATCAATATATGTGTGGGAATATTTTTAATATTCATACGGCCTCTTTTAAGAGAATCAGCTATAAAGATTTGGTATTTTTAGATTGTAAACTTTTATGCAATTATTATTTCTTACGTATGATTAATTTTAGTTGATATCAGAATATGGAGCAAAAACTATTATGCAATTCACGGCCGATGTCAAGAGAGATGCAATGACGTAGTACACTTATCGCCAGATTTTATCATTTATATAGGTTGGAAAGTTAATATATACATACACACCCACAAATTTTACCATAAACACTAATGATCTAAATTAGGAAAAAAGAATGAATGACATGATTGTAGAATGCGCGCCAAGATATTTCGTCCATATCTCTAAAATATAATAAGACTACTAAGATAGTTCGTCCAGCTCACTGAAATATAAGAAGTCCGATTACGACCCTGTGCAGATGTTTCACTTATGTTCAGGCTTGTAGTAACGACCGTGTCAAGAATATATCCTTCCCCTACACCAGGTATGTTAACCTCACCGCATATCTGATAGTTGGAATCGTCCTGAACTGGTTGTTGTTGAAAGTCCTGAGATTTAGCAGTAATACCGAGTGCTATGTAGTTCTTCATCAAATGACACACACTCAAGATGACATAAATTACATTCCAAGTTATATGCTCACCCCTTAACGACGTCCAGTTACTATATACAGAACGTATTTTACATAGGTATGTGGGGCAGCAAAGACAATGCCTTGGTAACAGAAATGCCGACATGTACAACGCAGTATGGACGTAGAACATGCCGGTAAATACGAAACGCACACATCTCAATATCAGCTCTGAGTCAACAAACAAATTATCGACCCGAAGCCTCTATTATCTATCTAAAAAAAAAAAATAATTATCCTTAAATCACTGAATTTCCTGCTCTAGAACTGTTTTTTAAATTATTTTTCTACTTGTTTGTCAGGCGTTTCTGTTTTTGATTCGTGCATGCCTTCCATAAAAAAAGGCATCAAAACTCTGTGACATAGGTAAATTTATTATATGAAAATGTTTAATTTATATTTTTACCTTTATAAACATAGAAAGTATTATGTTTATTGGACTAGTACATGTGTGTTACCGAACTTGAATAAACTGTTATATAACGATATGCTGATGAAGCTAAATAGCTTAAAAGCTTGCATTAGATTGAAATGTTTCCTATTTGGTGGTTATAAAATTACACGAAGTCATTTGTTACCCCCATCTCGTTACTATTTGTTCAATTCAAGAAGTAAGCCTTTTCTACCAGCGTTGGCTAAACAATTTTTTATTTAAAAATGTACACGTTTAATTTGATTTTTGTTTAGAAACATTTTTTACACAAAAAAACCAACAAAAAACAAGGGACAGAAACTTATTTAAATATTGATATACAGGGTATATAAAAAAGAACTGCCCGAATTTAAATAGCTATATTTATTAAAAACAACGGCTTAACCCAAACATATTGGACATAAGATACTCACAAAAGAATGAAGTTTACGAAAATGTATCATAAAATGTTCAATATATCCTCCATTTGCAGCATGGATGGCATTTAGTCGATAGCTGAATTCGTCCCAAACTGCGGATGGTGTCTATTAGAACTATAGTTATCGACTAAATGTCATCCGTGCTGCAAATGGAGGGCATATTGAACATTTATGATACATTTTCGTAAACTCCATTCTTTTTTTAATATTTTAATATCAAATATGTTTGGGTAGAACCCTTGTTTCTAATTAATATAGCTATTTAAAATCAGGCCATTCTTTTTTTAAATACCCTGTATATCATTTTATCCGATAAATAATATTAATGTAGTATTTAAAAATCGGTCTTTGAAGTTTCTAATTGCCTTACTTTAAATAAAACTACGTTTGTGTTGGTTGCTTAAGGTCTTTATTATCTTAAGACATGTATTTACCAGATATAAAGGGCTATTCAGCGTAACTTGTGACTTGAACAAAACCTTCTCCTCCACATTTTCTCCAGCAAGTGGAATGTTGGGAGTAAAGCGTGGTGGATAATGAATTTCCACTGTCGACATTATCTGCAAGGAAATTAGTGGGAGTTTATCTTAGACATCTTCGGTCTGAACGATCAAAACCAATGTTATTATCAATATATGTGTGGGAATATTTTTAATATTCATACGGCCTCTTTTAAGAGAATCAGCTATAAAGATTTGGTATTTTTAGATTGTAAACTTTTTAGTAACCGGAAATTATATTCTTTCAAATGTTCTCTCATTTTTAGAGCCGCTAACTTCCATATACAAGATGTACCTTCATCTGGCGTAAACTGTACTTCTAAACGCATTCTTTGCTTTTTAAAAAAATATTCCTTTTAATTAGCGAGTTCGTGTCATGGTTTATTATACCGTATTTTTTTAAAATAATTGATGGTTATTGTTACAAGTTAAGTTATTTATTCATCTATACAAATTGATCTATTAAAATATTGGATTGCTCTCACCCCCTCTAGCTATAGCTATTTTAGGGAAAAACTTATGTGTATTACTATTTTCAATAGGATATTGTGTTAGGAACTTGGAATGTTGTAGTTTCAATTTAAAATTTTCAAAAGTTACCGTTGAATCTGGATCATCAAACACACTCAGCCCAGAAAAGACGTCCGCACACCCACACCGACTACCCGACAAGGACCATTCTACTCACACTTAAAACAGACCAAAGTAGGATTTCCAAATTAAATAAATAAATATTATAAAGTGACAGTTTAGCAAATTCAATTGCCTATGACCTCTCAGCTGTTCATCTGAGATATGAAACCCCGGTCTGAGTTAGTCAGTCCACTACTGTATGGATAACAATGTAAGGGAAAGTTACATTATCTTTCGCTTTATCTTTTTGAACGGTATAAAAGTGATGGAATCAGTTTGTATTGTTAATCCACTATTAAATTTGAACTATGTAACTAAAAATTCCTTTTAAATACTGTATAGTTTTTAATGATAAACCGCTGTATAAAAAATAATATTTCGATTCAACTCAAGGAACAAAATGTATACGGTACCAGGGTAAGTTCATATATTTCTCGAGTGAAAAATTACACTGTCACATATTTATGTAGTCTGTGACATGTTAAGTGACCCTAGTTAGTGTCCCTTTCTCCCGAAATTTATTATAATTTGTTTAACTTTATTCGCCAGATCACATGGGCCTTCAGACCTGTGTGGAAACTTGATTCAACGAGTAGTACCGACCTCGTATTAGTAGCTCAGCTGAGAATTCGAACCTTAGACATAGGAAACATGTCCTAAAGGTTATAGGAAACATGGGGGTAGAAAATTAATTCAGTATAGTAAGTGATTATTATGAAGGATGTTAGAATATGTAAAGGATATAACCAAGATATGATTTCATGTTAAGCAATTTAAGACAATTTGCTGATTAAAATGTAAAAATTTACAAATCGGAATAAGTATATAGAAAGTATAATAATATTACTAGTAATTAGGGTATCATTAGTATGAATTAGTTTTATAAAGTCAATTTACATCATAAATAAACTGTAATAATAAGCGTGATTTATTTTGTTACTTTAAAATCGTTTAACCAATGTGTAATATATAGAAAAGGATACTTAAGATGTTGTTGTTTGTGTTAGATAGGGCTCCCCTATCCCCTGTCGACAGCCCTTTCTCACAAGTGGAGCGCTCAAAGTAAAACATGTGGGTAATTAATTTCCCTGGCGACACTATCTGAGCACACCCACGCATGGACTGTGCAGTAATTAGACATCTTTGATGTTTTCTTTCTCCAGATTGTTATTATAATTAGTTACAAAGTGTTAAAATAAATGAATGTTCTCAAATCTTTATAAATTATATATTTCCTGAATAAATAAATAAACCAATTTTACACAAGTAGTGCAGTGCTGCAAGCGAGCCAGCTACTTAGCGACAAAGTATTGTGGAGATTGTAGGCGATAGGTCCTCTTAATACTGACACAGCCACTGCTCAATGGTTGCTATTATTGACGTGCAAACTACTGAAAACCTGTGTTGTCCATGTTGGGTGGCAGACAGGGTCCGAATGTTGTGAAGGGGAGAGAACTGATTATCAGGCTTGATAATTAGCCGAAAATCAGATGAGTACTACGTGGTTCGGATTCCATGTAAAGTGGTAGGTGTCTTAGATGCTTTGGCTGTTGGGCTCTTTCTAAGGAACGGTCGACCTTAGTAACAAATACACTCATTCGTCCCTCATATTCCCCACATGTCTATGATCGACGTTTTAATAATGAATAAGTAACATGAATAAAGTATTTGTTTATTTGAAATGTTACAAGTTACCGAGTACCTTACACTGTTTGGTGGCTAATTTATAACCTCCAAGTTCTTAATACAGCAATACTTCATACAGCTATAGCTTCATCTGGTTTAAACTTTGTTTCTAAGCTTACTCTGCTTCATTACCGAACTAACGGTGTGGTTTACATCCTCGCCAAGTAACTTTAATGTTGTTCATTAACTTATTATCGATACAATCCGATGCAGTTTTTGGATGCATAAAAACAGGATTTATAATATCATTTCTCTTGATTAAAATGTATGTTTAAGAATAATTTTTAGCGAATAATTGTACTCAGCTATGAGACGCCGACACAACTTTGTGCGTGTTATAAGGCGACTGTGAATGAGTGTGGATGATCAGTGTAGTCTGGTGACTAACTAGGTTCGATTTAAGCTCAGAAAGGGAAATTCATTAACAGTCCAATAGTTAGAGAAACTAAGGGATCTACAGCTTTACGTTGAATCCAAACTACGTAGCCAGTGTACGTGTATGAGTGGGTAGGTGAGAGGGTTATTTATTTATACTTTTGTACTGAACGTTGGGTGGTTTAAATAAGTTTCGACTTTAACGTAATATCATGTAATAACTATAACAAAAAGTATATCATACACACAAAAATATTTAAGGAGAATTTTTTTAAAGAAAAATCTGCGATTTCCAATTACTGCACTAACCCTGGACTTGGTATTTCAAATGAAAATGTTAACTTACTAAATCACGTAACAATACTACGATATTTAAATGTATGGGAATCATGGTACATTAATAAACACGTTCTGTAAACTTGGTCAACCAGTTAGATGGTTAAATCCAAAATGTTATTTTACTTTTAAAGCTAAAAATGAATTCTGCATTTAGAACAACTAAATTTAGCCGTTTAAGTTAAATTTAAAAACATTTGTTTATATGTAATTTTAAATTGAGTATATTTTCTTTTTGTATCAAATATTTGTGAAGAGTCTAACGATGATAGAATCGCTTACGAAAGTCCTTATAAATAAAGTTTTAAATATTGGTTTAAGATTGTGTTGAGTATACCATACTATAATTGTTACCGTGTTTGCTGAATAGCTCACGGTACAAGCTTTTTCTCAGGTTGTATAAGTTTACATTCATCAGTTCATAATATTTTTAACCAGGTAATAATATATTATTTAAGGAATGTGCGGATATATACTGTACTTATGGCATATGTTAGGAAAAGTTTGGGGGGGAAATACATTCAGGACAGGGCAGAAGTCAGATAGCTTCAAGTTGTATCGGATATACATGAGCGGGGCGAGTGACAGCTGGTCGGGTCCCATGTGTTCCCTAGTACTGCCTTGAATCTTTCAGGCCCTGCTGCGTATATACGTCCTGCGTTCTTATTTCCATTTATTCTTAATTATTCAACATTTCTCATCTCTTTAAACTATTATTCTTAGTAACTTTTTTTAATTTCCAAATGTTAGTATGAAGTGCTGCTGCTGATAACCCAACCAACCTTCCATCCTTTTTTTATTTCATCCTGTGCCAAATGGACTAAAGAATACTGGCGAATGAAATCGTTAGCAAGTTGATATGAATTTGACACAGAGAACATGTGTAATAATTACTCCGATTTATTTGTACTCATTAAAACCATTACAGTGGGAATATTTGTATTTTATTACAAAAAGATAACCAAGTTGAATGCGTTTTTGAATTTATTGTGTCTTTGAATTTTAAATTGAATTCATTTGTTTATTGCCATAATATTTATATTTTTAGTTTATTTGTGTTTACGTTAATTAAAAAAAGCCTCTTTGTTTTAGAACATGTTTGAACAAGTTATTTTCCAGTTTTTTAATATGCACTATAAAGTATAATAAAAAAAATTTGTCATTACAGAATTCATCTTGTGTACTGAAAAAATATATAGTCCTTTGCTTTTTTGCTAAAATTTATTTGTTCTATTATTAAAATACTGTGTATTATATAATTATGAATCAAAAGACAGCACGACGAATTTAAGTTAAATGAGGTATTACGTTTAACTGAGCTTATCAGTTATTTTCAATTTATATGAATATTAAATACAGTATTATCTGTTCACGCAACTGGTTTAAAGTTCCTTTTAAAATTATTATTGTTTTGTGACTTTTTTTTTTTATTTATTAAAAACGTATTTTGAAGGTATAAACGATTACCAATTTTACAACTTAACTTTCGAAAACATTAGTTTATAAACCGGTGCTTTATGAATTGTTCACAACGTAATAAACTACCGTAGTGTTTTATTAATGTAAATAAAACGTACTATATATATATTTTCAATGTTAAGTAAAACCTATTAATGTCATGCCAGAAACATTTTACCTTTTACGTTTATTCATACGTTTATTATCCCAGGTATGCCAACCACACACAGGGGAATTGCATGCACTAAGTATTCATATCGTACATACGTACGTAGATCCTCGCACGATGTGTTTAGATATACATGAGCAGGTGCCCCGAGGTCGAACTTACCTTTTATACTTGTACCTGTTATAATTAGTTTAACTAAACATATTTTATACAATTAAGATAAAGGGGAAAAGGGTAAAATATACGTGATGTTCTTTCTTCTTCTTCTTAGAATCCGTTCTTATTGTCTAGTTTGATTGTTTGTACATTACATTTACTCTTCTCCAACATATGTGGAACCTTTTATCGTACAGCCCCCTATAAACAAAACCGCCCCTTCTCTACAACCTCTCTTACAAGTTGAATATTCTAAAGGAAGCTTGTGAGTAATTAATTAATGTTCACTGTCGACTTGTTCTGTTTACAAGGAAAATACAGTGATAAATTATCTCAGACGTATAAAGGAAAGATTTTAGCGATAATAAATATTGATGCATGGTGTTTTTTCCTTACATTCCTTTCTTATTGTCCATTTAAGAAATGTTATGTACAAGAAGCAGATTTTAGTGTTAGTTCCCGAACCTAACCCTGTAAACATATGTTATTAACTAATAGCAATTATCTAAGCCTAGCAATCAATCTTGTTCCTAGAATGTTTACAATATCTAATTAAGGAAATCCTTGAAATTCCCTTCTGAATGAAGTTCTCACAGTAACCTGTTGCTGAAAGCTGTAACTCCGTTCTGATTGGTCGAGCACATCACAAGGGGACCGGTGCCAATCATCGATGGTGCCATTGTATATTTGACGATATATATCGATATATCGATGGCGCCAATCAGTCAAAGGTCGGTCAATGATGCTGTAATGGAGCACGTCCTTCTCTATTGTTGGCAGTGTCTGAGATTAGGGTGTAGCTGATGTAACCATTTTAGTTGTGGCCTCATCAAACAACCCTTGTAAAATAGTTCATGTGCACTCTGGTTATAGAAATATAATGTTTACAAAGTTTATTATATATTTATCAGACGATTTGTAAAAAAAATAGCTTTTAAAGTGAACAAATAATACAATCAACATGAGTCTTAATATATAGTATAATCGAAAAACAATCTACTCACTTATCACGAACTCTCTGTAACTACTGAATTGATTTTTATGACATTTGGAGGGGAAATCGAAGCTTTTGAATCAAATAAAAATGATTTCTCGAAATTTCATTCCTAAGAGTATAGACAGCCCCTCAACGTTTCACTTTCCCCATAAAAGTAGCATTGGCATTAATTGAAAAATTTGTTTTTAAAAAAAGCTGCTACAAAAAGGCATAAAAATTACACGAAAGCTTGGATAATTTAGTTTTCTTTATGAAATTTGTAAGGTTCTATTAAATTCGACATGATTGGACTACTTTGCGTCCCCGTAAAGTAGGCTTACATGATTTTCTAGGTTATAAAACTTTTTTTAGCTCAATAGCCAGGGCTCTAAAGGGTCTTAAAGTTTCACGTGGAATCCTAACTACGCAGTATTGGTGTAATTTTCACCTAATTGACAAGTCTGATACTCAGTTCTCCCTCCTACACAACATCAGCACTGCGCCACTCGTGCCGACTTTTTGTTGGAAGTTGGCTGATCTAGGACTTCATCCTTACGTAGTAATTTTTAATATACAACTCTTATATACTAGTATGCCAAAATACATGTCTATACATTTTTTGCAGATTTTATTCAATATATGTGTATTCTATTCAAACAACTAATGGACTTTACTAAAAGATACGCCCAGAAATTGAAATCATCCTCAATTTGTTTCGAAAGTAAAAAAAAGCAGACAACGTTTTCTTCTCTTCTCCAACGTTTGTGGAACCTTTTATCGTACCGTCCCCTATACACAAAACCGCCCCTTCTCTACAACCTCTCTTACAAGTTGAATATTCTAAAGGAAGCTTGTGAGTAATTAATATTCACTGTCGACTTGTTCTTTATACAAGGAAATACAGTGATAAATTATCTCAGACGTATACAGGAAATATTTTAATGACAATAAATATTAATTATAAACTGAAAAGATATTTTAATAACGTGATATTCTAACTCCAAGAATATTAATCACACTTTTAGTGAATAAATTTATCTATATATTTTTAAGTTCTAGTTTTGAGTGAACGAACCCGTACTCTTTTACTGTTTTGTGTAATATTTAGAGCTGCTAACTTCTAAGTACTAGATGTACCTCCATCCGGAGTAAACTTTGCTTCTAAGCGCGCTTTCTGCTCTAGCTCCATTAACTAGTTGATGGTTTACATACTCACAGAATAATTTACTTTCGTCATGCCATCCGCTAGTACCATACCATCATGTACCTGTTGGCACTTTCAATGGACATACTTTTAGATATTGTTAAATCTTTTAAAACCAATGTATTCTTATGGTTTAAAAAGGTAACTGTTTTGTGTAATAAACTAAATATAAACTATTCATTGTCGTTGACACTTTTATTCATATTAAGTTACAGTTTAAAACAAAAGGCGCAGTTTCACTGGAACTGACTGACCGGTCAGCTGAAGGGTGCCATATGTATATGTAACGTCGACGTGACACCGGTTGTTTCTAAATTGAATATCTTGATCTTTCTGGGCGCTATTTCGGGAAGGTTCTGGCTTCACTTTCAGGCGAGATAACTAAAATTCTATCACCTTCTGGAAGGCCTAAAAAATTTAAGTGCGCTATTACCTGCGTAGGAAGGTCGCGCATTGATTTGTGTGGTGAATGGAATAGAATAGAACATTTCTTTATTTGTAAAAACCGTAATTACAAAAAGACGAAGTTAGGGCCTCATGGCCCTTTCTTACACTTAACATTAAATGTAAGAAAGGTGCTGCTGATAATTACTGTGTTCCGTAACAATATAAATAAATACCAAATATCTAAAGATAGATAAATTTTTTTAGGAATTAAAGTGTTTGTTCAGTATATTTGTTTCAGTAAATACGCATTAACGGGTGCAGCAATATATGGTACTCTGTCAGATAATACAGAGATGTTGTCATATAGGCTAAGAGGTAATATACACTTGTAACATGTAAGTGAAAATGACACGCAGACAAGTCACTAACGGATTTCCCAAGCAACTTAACTGTCTGATTTGGTCAGAATTGCTTTAAATCTTGCCAAATTAAGACTTTGCTTTGTTCTCAGTAGGATTTTAATGAAATATTTAGTGATGAAACAATTAAGTTTTTTTTTTTACTAAACTCATTTTAAAAATATAATTTGAAGTGGGACAGAAGTCAGATTGCTACAGTTTTTCACATGTACGTAAATCGGCATTTGTAGGACTAAGAAGTTTGTTGGTACATGTAGTGATTTGAATCATATTGATACAAATATTTCAATTATTTTTTATGGTTATACGTCACGTTTTTAAATTTTAAAGCGCCGTTCTTACACCAAAATAACAGTTATTATAGGTTTCATTAAATTCAGAAAATGTATTTGCTTTATATTCCATTACTCAAATCTGAAAAGCAGTGAACTTTTATCATATCCAAAAAACTTAATAAAATTAACATATAATTATGAATTTAACGTAGAATGCATGGAGCTGAAAAGTTTTATCAGTTCTTAACAAAGTGTCGTTTCTTGTATTGCATAGATTAAAATAGCATAACTAAGTTATATAACGAGTTATATTGGAAGTATTACCTGTAAATACAGGAATAATGAGTTATTTAAACCGTTTAAGTTTGTATATTTTATTTATTATTTTAATTTTATTTCATGCAACACAATACAGGCATAGACACAATTACATTGAAGCAAAACATTTTAACATTGTGAACCCAGTAAACATTTAATTCCACCAGCCAGTCTACACACTATTAAACAAGTTAATAAACAACTATTACATATTTAAAAGTTATAAGGCCCAAGGCTTGATAAATATTTTATAACAATACAATAAATAGTTAATAAATATACAATACATAGTTAGTAAATATGCAATAAATAGGTAAGGTAACAAATATAACAAATATGGCAATTTTTTATATTTGTTATATTTGTATATATACAATTGCCCATTATATATAATGGGCAATTTTTTCTACTATAAACCTTGTTTTGATTCTCAGTTATATATATGTATATATAATACAATGTTGCGATTGTATGAATTACATTTAATCTATAGTATTTTCACAATAGATTGTTAATGTTAGGTACTCGTACATTCTGATTGGTTGCGGATACTCCACAGATTTGGTTACCAATCAGTGAGTGAACAATAAATTGAATATAGAAGCACTGGGCTTCTCTTTGTGGCTGCTGTTTTTCTCGTTACTTCACTACGCTCATATCGGATTTGGGAATGGCTGTAATTTAATATTGAAGCTCGAGAATGCTTTTTCTTGCTGTTTGCTTGTTACTTCATTATGTTAATCTCATACCTGGGAATTGCTGTAATTTAATATCGAAGCACGTGGATACTTTCTCTTACTTGCTATCTTGCTCGTTACTTTACTGCGTTTATTTCATTTATGGGAATGCCTGTCATTTAATATTGGTGCACCCTCCTGCTGTTTTGTTTGTTACTTTACTGCGTTTATTTCAGTTCTGGGAATGGCTGTCATTTAATATTGATGCACCCTCCTTGCTGTTTTGTTTGTTACTTTATTGCGTTTATTTCAGTTCTGGGAATGGCTGTCATTTAATATTGCTGCACCCTCCTTGCTGTTTTGCTGTTTTGTTTGTTACTTTACTGCGTTTATTTCAGTTCTGGGAATGGCTGTCATTTAATATTGATGCACCCTCCTTGCTATTTTGTTTGTTACTTTATTGCGTTTATTTCTGTTCTGGGAATGGCTGTCATTTAATATTGATGCACCCTCCTTGCTGTTTTGCTTGTTACTTTATTGCGTTTATCTCAGTTCTGGGAATGGCTAAATTTTTGTTAAATTCTAACTGCACGAAATTGTGTTTTTCTTTATATCCCGTTCGAAATAGAAAGTGCCTTTGCATACATCTATTTGTATTTTAATATAGTATAATAATATTGTAATATTGTATATCCATGTATTTATAAACATCTGTGTAACTAATATTTGTATTAATATTGGTAATTTGCTCTTTAATTTACTTATAGTTACAATTTTATACCCAAGCCTAATCAATTATTTTATTTCTTAGACATATTTATTTTATATTAAAAGAATATTTAATAATAAATTTGTACGATCTTGATGAGTTAAACTATAGAAGTGTGTTATTTAATTGAACATAATCGTAACCCAATGCTGGTTGTAACAAATAATTTTGTTAAACAAAACACAAAAAATTAAAACATTTTATTTTATTTAAAATGCATCGTACATAATCTGATGGTGACATTCCCTTTTAACTTTGTAAGATATCTTTTATTTGTGTTAATATGATAATTGTAACTAACTATTTTTCAGTAAACAATTCAGTAAACAGTGTCAAGGCCCTATGTAGCAATGTAGTGTTTGTCTAGACACAATGTTTTGCTGTGTTTTAATTAATTTGGTGAATGCACTGTGTTTCTCTAAGAAAATATCGGACATGCACTTTCAGTAACGTATGCAAGTTGTGATTGTAAGTGATTCCTTTGAAGTTTCTCCTTTTGATACTGTCATGGTCTGCTAAACTTTAATATTGTGATTGGTTTTTTTTTGTGCCGTTCACAACACCGCACTATTATCTAAAAGCTAGATCAATCTTGCATTGCTCTCTCTTTATATGTATTATTTATGTTAAGTAAATTCTTGGAATATTCCTATTTATTTAAGTTAACACAGTGGAGTAGGGGATTGAAAAACAAAATTTATTAGTAAATAAATTATCCCTCAATGTGAATTATTGATTCTTACTTTTATAGCGAACACTCGTCGTTGACTTGATCTAACGACCCAATTAGTTACAAAACTACTTTTCATGCCTTCTGCAGTAACGATGACTTGTACATGTATTAGTAAAAAATGGTTAATGTTACCGCAGCTGTTAATAGTATTAAAAGCCGTAGTACGTGCACGGCATTCTGCAACTATACCACAAAACACAAAACAATGTAAGAATAACGTGCTAATTCTTTCAGATAGCCATGGTAGGTGCTTGTATCATGCCATGAACAGTCTTTGGGAAGATACTTCCGTTACTGTTATTAGTAAACCAGGAGCAAAATTTAAGCATATAATTAAGGAAGGACGATCCCTGGTGGAAGGGTATTTAGAAAGAGATTATGTCGTTATTCTTGGTGGCACGAACGACTGTGACAGCCGTGAACCATCTCAGCTGACAAGAGAGCAAGGTATGTCCTGGAGTGTAGTACGTTTTTTAGTAAGTTTTAGTGGAAATTCGTACAATCGAGCACCACTCAGGAAGATGGCCCCGATCCGCCATATTGTGGTAGACAAGAAGTGTCTACGAGTAGTTGCGAGAGCACATGTCAACATGCACGGTATTAAACCGATGTTCATTAATGAAGGAGTCACTGAGAAAATTGGTAAAATTAAATTTGATTATGTTACAAACAGCTGTTCGTTTCCTCAGCACGATCTGCAATGCGAGTGGATAAGATCCATCTAATATTGGGA
Organism: Stictocephala bisonia; assembly: GCA_035578905.1. Taxonomy (NCBI): domain Eukaryota; kingdom Metazoa; phylum Arthropoda; class Insecta; order Hemiptera; family Membracidae; genus Stictocephala; species Stictocephala bisonia. The sequence goes on from JAQJVL010000288.1 coordinate 173,274, forward strand.
TGTTACAAATCAAATATGTAAAATTTTTATTTTCACGGTACCGGTAACTAGAAAAAAACTTTTCGGCTCTCACGCATCTCCTCCTCACTCCCAAGTGTCGGCGTTACGTCACTGGGGGCAACAAACCTCGCTGCGCGCCACATTGAGACACATATAAACATTTGCTCAGATTTTCGATTTGAACTATATTTGATGTTAAAATTTATATTAATAAAACTTATTATTCTAGCGTGGTATCATTAATGTATTATTCTTAATAAATCATGTAATTCACAAACGAATATAAATTAAACGGACTAAATTAAAATAATTACTTAGTCTTGTGAGTAATAACAATAATCACAACACACATAAGAGTATTAATATAACGCTTAGTGCAGCGCGCAGTCTGGCGGGCGACTGGTTGCACCAACTGCGCAACCTTCTGGTGAGTCCTACCGTGGTTATTTTCAAGATCAAACTTGTAGGCTTTGTTGTTCCTATAACGGATGTAACCTCTCCTTTTACGTGATGAGTTACATTAGAGTAAGTTTTTTGTTAATTTGGTATATTATTACTCAAATCAAAATTTTTTAGAATCTCAGGGTCGTTTATTTTTTATGGGTAATTCGGTGAGGCTGTAAATTACAATGAATAAAACTCTACACTTGTCTTACTGAAAAAGCTAATTTATTAATTACATTTTTAATTTATCTAGGCATTTTATTAGAACAAAAAAGTGAATTTATTTATTTATTTTTTATTATATTAAACATTTATTAAACTAAGTTATTAACCAAAACTTATCTTGATTTTTTCTTCATCTGATGATGAAGCTCCTCGTGGTCTTGAGTTTCACATTTAAAGATGCAATGACGGTTCCGACTTAAACACCGTATAACTATTTAGATAATTGCATTTAAAATATTAAAAAATGTTTGATAAAAACATTTTCACCGATTATTCGGGTTCGAGGTCAGTCGACCACCCGCGGTGAAAAAGAACTTGTGCACACGACACTTGATGGAAGAGGAGTGGAAGAGTGGCGTCCTTTGTGTGTGTCTCTGTAAGGGACTAGGGCTTTTGGGTTCGATACCTTCCAGTCTGTACATGTGCTCTGGGTGCGGTCCATATTTATCAACTAACAATGTCTTTTATTTAGCTTGGGCTTGACTGTCGCTTTGTGACATGTCAACTCCCCTTGGGATGGACTCGTCTTGTGTCTCCACTGCAATGTTTGGAATGTTGTTTACTCTGGTGTCTCGGATGACTACCATTTGAATAATTTTGCTTACTTAATTCCCTATATTTGTTGGCTATTAATTTGCTATAATTACCGAATATTATTTGAATGTTCGGTATTTGTTCTAATCAAATGCACCCATCCTTATTAAAATAATTGTTATTTTATTAAATTTAATTAATTTTATCGTCAATTAGGTGGACCTGTTACACGGAATAGTCTCAATTATTTTTTTAACAAGACAGTGAACTACTCTGTTGTTTAAATGTTGTTTGTTTAATGTCCCCTAAATGTCGTTTAGGGCATATATTGATTTATTGATTTAGGATGTTAGCCAAACGAAAAAGATTGATTGTTACCATTGAAACAAAGTAAAATTCGTTTTATAGTTAATTTTAAAAATATACTGTACTGTGATGTAATGCTCTACATAGTTTTAAAATAATACTTATTGGGTACATATTTACTGTTCACAAATAATTACTAAAATAATATAACATCTGGCTATCGGAAACAGGTCTAGCCTATACTGCTATATGATACATACTCACTTAAAAGCAAAGTATTTAAGCACGGAACAGCAAAGTAATTTTAAACGTTGATTTTTTTTACTTAGTGGCTTTAGATATTTAATAAAACTAAATATTAAATTGTTTTATTAAATTTATATTGTTCCAAAAGACAATATAAATGGTGGATAAGTAATAAATGGCATTGCAGATAAAAAGGAAATTAGTAACAATGAACCTAGACAATGCCGCTGGCTAGAGTTGGGAGGGGGAGCATAAAGAACAATAAACTATGCCAGCTAGTTTTGTTAGTTAAGTCTTATCTTTTCATCTAAATTAAGTACCAAGTTAAGCATCTCGATTGTTAAGTCTTTATATTTACTAATAATTATTATTATTGATTACTAAAACGCCCATCGCAGAGGTATGAATGAACATTAGAGTGTAGATAGTTGTGTGTAGTCATTGTTACTAACTACGGTCGAATATTCTTTACAAAGAGCTATTTATTAATAGCCCAATAGCCAGGGCAACCAAGTGACCTACATCTTTACTTGTAATGCGAACCAAGTAGTATTCATGTGATTGTCAGCTAACTGACAAGCCCTCCCCTACACAACATCCGGACCCTAACTACCACCCAACATGGAAACCACAGACTTATCTAGTAGTGTCCACGTCGATGGCAATCACCGACCGGACGCAATGTTAGTATTAACATGACTAAGTGTAGAATCTAGCACCTACAATCTCCACAACATTTTGTCCCCAAGTTACCAGTAGTGGCGATATAGTTTTAATATTTTGTGATCGGTCCTACATAGTGAGAACTAGTATTGTACCTTTCTTATATTTTACGTACAGTATGTTTTAGAAGTGAGAGTAAATTTTAGGTACGATCGAATCTATAATTCATCAATAATGAAGTAACGAGCTCAAGATATGAGGTTGATATTAAGTTTGTTTTTAATTGATCCCTAATATGTTCCCCCGTTTATTGATATTTTCAAGGTCCCCCGCTCTCCATTCCTTTTAAAAACGTACAATAAGCTACAGTCTTCTTCTTTTGTTATTTCTTGTTTGATTTCTATATTATTATTTTCAAGGTTCCCCGCTCTCCAATCCTTTTAAACACGTACAATAAAAACAGTTTTCTTCTTTTGTTATTTCTTGTTTGATTTCTATTTTATTATTTTCAAAGTTCCCCGCTCTCCAATCCTTTTAAAAACGTACAATAAGCAACAGTCTTCTTCTTTTGTTATTTCTTGTTTGATTTCTATTTTATTATTTTCAAAGTTCCCCGCTCTCCAATCCTTTTAAAAACGTACAATAAGCAACAGTCTTCTTCTTTTGTTATTTCTTGTTTGATGTCTATATTATTATTTTCAAGGTTCCCCGCTCTCCAATCCTTTTAAAAACGTACAATAAGCAACAGTCTTCTTCTTTTGTTATTTCTTGTTTGATTTCTATATTATTATTTGCAAGGTTCCCCGCTCTCCAATCCTTTTAAAAACGTACAATAAACAACAGCCTTCTTCTTTTGTTATTTCTTGTTTGATTTCATTATTATTATTGTTGTTAAACAAAGTGCATTATTTCCGTATTATGATACATTTTGTTCATTATATATGAAGATTGTTTGAAAAAAGTTAATCTATGTGTTAAATTATGCAGACAAAAACAGTTAATTTACCTCAAAAGTTCCTTAACAATTTGTTAAAGCATAAATAATACACTTAAAGCAACTTTTATTAGTATAATGCTAAAACTATATTTACGCTATTTCACTCATTTCATCGATTCCACATAACGAATAATTCCAAGAAGAATAAAATTTAATTTTTAAATCTGTTCTACATTTTTATTCACTATAATCGATTTTAGGCTATTCGATTGTTTGAAGTTAGTTATACTCGTGTAAGTTGTGCGATGTAGACACTCGGTAGTAACTCGGTTACCAAGCTTCTCCCTAGGGATCACATCCTTAACCGTCTTTACTCCGTAACTGTTAATGTCTTCTTGTTAATTTCCCCACTCGTTCAAGCAAGCTTGTCTGGTATTTCATCATTTCAATTAATAATATACAGGTGTCCTGGCTATTAATTTTCGGATTTTACACCTATTCAGAGCAAAACATGAGAAGTAAGTTTACACTTTTTCGTATTCCTCTTAGTGTCTATTCGTATTTTTGTGTAAAAAAAAAAAAAAAAAAAAAAAAAAAAAAAAAAAAAAAAAAAAAAAAAAAAAAAAAAAAAAAAATAAAAAAAAAACTCAAGAACAGGTAAACATACTGTCTTGAAACGTTGCATATTTATTTAGATTATCATTCTTAAACAGCATAAAAATGGCCATTTAAAAATTATGGTAGTTCAAAATTTTAAACTCCAAATATCCATCACCTCACCTAAAGGATATTTACCCCCCTTTAACTTAGTCCCTTTAATTTAGTCGTCTTGTTAGCCCATTTAACTCTGGGTTGGTGTATTGTAACTACAACTCCATAGTTCTAATGGCTGTAGCAGATTGTAATTTTAAATTTGTATATGTTGATGCTGAAAGTTATGATAAGGATAGTGACTCACATATATATATATATATATATATATATATATATATATATATAACCCACCCACCCACCCATACACGTACAGTGGTACTGACCCACCCGCCCACCCATACAAGTACTGTGGTACTGACCCACCCGCCCACCCATACAAGTACTGTGGTACTGACCCACCCGCCCACCCGTACACGTACAGTGGTACTGACCCACCCGCCCACCCATACAAGTACTGTGGTATTAACCCACCCTGTCACCCATACACGTACAGTGGTATTATCATTATCACTGTACGTGTATGGGTGGGTGGGTCATTACCTCTGTACGTGTATGGGTGAGCGGGTGAGTTATTACCACTGTACGTGTATGGGTGGGCGGGTGGAACCATTGTTATCTTTCGTGTACAGAGGTAATGACCCACCTATGACCCTATAATGACTATCACTGTACGTGTATGGGTGGGCGGGTGGGTCAATATCCCTATACGTGTAAGGGTGGGTGGGTGGGTCAAACCACTGTGCGTGTAAGGGTGGGTGGGTGTGTCAATACCCCTGTACGTGTAAGGGTGGGTGGGTCAATACTCCTGTACGTGTAAGGGTGGGTGGGTGGGTCAATACCACTGTGCGTGTAAGGGTGGGCAGGTGAGTGGATACCTCTGTATGTGGCCACTAATATCAAACACCTCTCTACATACAATTTCCATTACGTGTATCGGATTCCATTACGTGCTTAATTCCATAGTACGTGTATTGGAGGGTGGGTGGGTCAATACCATCGTACGTGTATGAGAGGGTGGGTGGGTCTATACCATCGTACGAGTATGGGAGGTTGGGTATGTCAATGCCACCGTATGTTAATGGGAGGGAAGGTGTGTCAATACCATTGTACGTGTATGGTAGGGTGGGTTGGTCAATACCACTGTACGTGTATGGGTGGGTGGGTGGGTCAATACCATTGTACGTGTATGGGTGGGCGGGTGGGTCAATACTTTTCGTACAGTAGTGTATGTGCTGACGTGGTGGTACGTTCACAGGTAAAAAACGTTACAGTGATTTAAAAACAGTCTTTTGAATTGAGCTGTTTCGTATAATTTTTTAGCTTTTGAGTCGTTCGCTCTTTTATTTGTAACAGTTTAATGATCAGTAATCATGGTGGGTACAATATTACTGTACGTATCTGGATGAGTGGGTGTGTTAGTACGTTTATCGGCGAGTGGTTGGTTCGATACCACTGTACGTGTATGGGTGGGTCAGTACCACTGTACGTGTATGGTTGGGTGGGTGGGTATAAACGAAAAATCGTTCGAACATTTTAAATTGCCACCATTTTAATATGGCCAAAGGCAACTTAATGGTTAATTTTCTGTTGTTTAGTAATGTTAATAGAAAAAGTCTGTCAAGTGGTTCTTGAGTCTTTTATGTTTTTCTAAAAAGAATAATAATAAATAACGGTTATCCGCTAAGCGGATCTTAACAAGTTATGGTATATTTACTATAATAAAACTTAATACAATTATAGAGATGAAGAACTTTCAAGTAAAAGATGATTTAAGACAAATTCCAATATAAATATAAATATGTATATGCGATATTCACGAGCTTTAGTTGATGTTTGTTATCAACATTGCTGCATTTTAGAATTGCACACGGCCAACAAGATTAGTTTCACTACGGTTACTGAACATTCTTAATTTAAATTTATTTTTCCTTTACAAAAAAAATTATGTATATTTTTTTAGTTACAACCCTATATCTTTTGCAACCGCAAAAATATGAAGTTTTACAAGCACTTATTTGTCTTAACTTATGGATGTGATTATAGTTTACTTTTTTATTGGGTTGCCGGTTTTTTCTAGGTTATGTTCTAACAACACCCGTATGTTGTTCGGTTGTACATTTATTTATTCATGAATTATTTGTGTACAGTACAAATCAGTGGCCAATTAACTCTCTAGTCTAATTAGTATATTTAAGAGCTATCTTCAATTATTATTAATATTAAAAATGATAACATACAAATGCAAATCTAACTAATTAAATAAATATGGCAAAATATTCCTTCAGCATGGTTATTGAACTGTGAATTAAATTTCTAAAACCATACGCAATTTCGACAAAGATAAAATATGTAAATATGCGTCATTGAAAGAAGAATAGAAGATAAATTAATTGTCTCTAAATTATCCGATTAAATGGGAAAGGTGTGTGTAGGGGCTTGTAGGAAGCTCTCATCTACGATCTATTTTATACATTCATTTCCATTTACCTGTTGAAACATTCTTTTCCTAATACTGAATATTACATCGGTTATCTATATTATTACAGTTAAATGAATTTATAATTATTAATCAGTTTCAACATATAGTTTAATAATAGCAATTTGATCATAATTTCCTATGAAATCCCATTTTTAGGGAAATAATTTGGATCGTTTCCTCAATATTTGCATTGATTCAATTAGCTATAACGCAGAAGTATACGAGTATGTGGACTGCTCAGTATTAAACTGAAACTGTAGACCTATAGGCTGGTCAGTCGGTAGCCACGATATTGAGATGTCTCCGTTTCGTATTCACCGGCATGTTGCACGTCCATATTGCGTCGAACATGTCGGCATTTCTGTATTATTAGTTCCGAGAATCCCTGCAGAGGCGCTACATACCGCATGATTACTACGCTATTGGTATATTATTTGGTTAAATTTTCACTATTATTTTATATTGATTAATTTAATTTATACATGTTTGTCAATAGCATAAGTTCCACCTTAACAATTAAGTGAAAATCGCTCACATTTTTTTTTTTTTTTTTGTATTTTGTGTACTTCAATATAGAAGATTACATGAGTATTGAGTATGAGTATACGTGAGTTTGCTTAGTTAAGAGTTAAAACAAACTCTTTTTGTGTTGCATATATTGTTGTGCAATATTCTTAAATTTGTATTATATAGTATTATTGTATGATTTGTCGGTGGAAGATGCAAAGAATGTGATAAATAAACGTAAGGAAGGGCAGAGTTGAGATATGTTCAAGTTTATAGATTACTCGTTGGTAGTGCTAGTGGGAGGAGCTGTTTTATGAGTACTTTCCTCACTCTTAGGCTCGGTCTTACCAAAGTTATTTAGTATATAGGTAGAAGATTAGTTTACTTAATTCTTTTGTACAGCATTTTTATTTTGTTTAGTTTTCTGCTCGTAAGACATTTAATTTGTTCTGCTCTGGTAGCTGGTGTGCTGTTAGCTAACCTTTGGTTTGGGGATGTGTAGTTATTGACAGGTGGCTGTTGAAATCATGATGAGGCCTCCTGGTTCTTTTTTATTAGCTTTAATGTCTTACATATTTCTCAGTTTATTCGTACATTAAATAACAGTTTGGCTGCCCATTAAATAACTACTGTAATTTATTTAAATGCTGATTTGGTTAATTTTGTAAGTCAAATGTATTTTTTTAATTAATCCAAATTTTGATTTGAATTAATTTGAGTAAAATTATTTATCCCAGTTGTCGTTTTTATGTTTTTTTGTTGTTTTTTTTTATAAGAATAATAATTGAAAATATTAATTTTAACTTTATTTAGTACTAACTGTAATAATTAAATGTAATTATAATGCAATTTGTTACTCTAGTATTAATATTAGGCCTATTTAATTTGAATATAATTTCTATCAAAGACAGTAATATACAGTACAAGATAAGATTATAAAATTATTAATGGGTTTAATTCATAATGTAAAACATTTTTTTTCACTTATATGCAAACATGCTATTAATGCGCATCGCCTTCAGGTCTGTGACGGAAGACAGGACCTGATTGGCACGTTGGAAATGATTATTACAAATTAAAAAATTTGAAAAATTTGATTAATATCTTTACTAATAGCTAAAACTTCCGGTAACGACCGCGACAAGGTGTTGTTTACAATATTTACGTCGTCAAACGTTTCGCCCACGCTGTGTTGTGGCATCCTCAGTGGTACCACTGAATAGTGGAAAGTGAGAGAGAAATCTTCCTCCACTGTGCTATTTAATCGTTGTTATGGAAACTAGAGTATATGGTTTGTCACGAGGTGGCTGCATAGTAAAAAGCACCGCCCATTACGTCATCAGTAGCAGTCAGCATTGGTTATTTGTATTTTCACTATTGAATCAAGCTAAGAAACGATAACATTTAATTTAGATTGATTGGTTTGGATCATTGTACCATATCAACGTTCGGATACTTCATATAAAGTGAAAATGGATTTTAAAAATCATTATTTTGTATTTAAATAACAATTAATAGTAAAAAAACAATGTATAATAATTTAAAGCATAAGGATTAAAAATAAAATAGTTTAGTACAGTCATCGTACTTTAATTTTACAAGAAAAAACTGTTGAGGACTTTGAGCACAGAAAGGAGTTTGAAGAATACAAAAACTATATCGGCGTTGAACATAACAGAAATAGGCAACGTGAAAAAATCAACTTACAATTTTATTCACGCGTACGCAGTTCACGCCCGTGGTACAGTATATGGCGCTGGAGTGGTGGATAGTTTCCCCTCCACTGTTTAAACCCTTATCTACGCTGATTAATTACACGCAGGTCGCAATTTGTGTGGCGTAATTGTTATTTAATTTATATTAATTTAATCAATTTACGTCTGTCTGATACTGTAAGTTTTTTACATTTCGAAATATACTTCGTTATTCCTTAGTAATATTTACACAATACAGTTAAATGTATTGGTCGTTTTGTTCTCTGATAATCTATTGACCTTAATCCTAAATGACTAAGTATCTGAAATTACAATTAGTTTTGTTGTTATTAATGTTATAACAAGTCATCCAGCCACAGTTATAATGGTGTTGTTTGATTTGATTGAAAAAGGATTACATTAATGGACACAATAGCTTGTTGTTGGTAGCTAGAAGACTCGACATTCTCATTATCTGCACTCGTTCTATAGGTTTGCTTCTTACCAATCAGCGATCGGAGATGTTATTGAATCCTCTCGACAGTTCTCTCTTTATGTTATTATGTTAACCTGACATGTGGGAAAGCTGCTACTGCAATTTTCATCGTGATATTACGTAACTTTTAGTAAGGCGACGTGAATGAATATTTAAACAAATGTGTATTAGGAGTAAATTAATAAATGTATTCACTAGATTCATATACATTTTTTTGTAATTAATCATATAAGCCTTGAATACCAATACAGTATACATCTTCTCATAACTTCTTCTGAGGAACATAAGATCGCCGGCAGTGTTAACAGTTTGGGGTTTGTAAATTGTCAATATCGCAGCTCCTTGTAATTTAAAAATATCTGCTCTTGTTGATTGTAGAGAAAATATTGCAATTATATTTATGTGAAACGTAAGTTATAGCAAGCTGTTTCAGTCCTGAAGAAAGGGTTACCACAGTCTAATAACATACAGTCACGATACTTCCATTGGAGCGCTGTGGAGATAGCGCGACGCTAGCGCTCCAAGTAGCCGGATCACACAACTACTCCACATTACCGTTGTATTGCCATGTGTCTTGCAAAGAAGTGGAATAATAACAATAGAAGAAGTGGCATGACAGATTATAGACATAATTTATTTGACGCCTACTAATAACAGCTGTGGATGTAAACAGTGCAGACAATACTGTACTCCCACCGCTAGGATCGCTAGCGTCGCGCTTGACGCCAATTTTTACAGTGGCGACTGATATTAAACCCTGGAGTTACTGCCGTGGGGGAGGGGGATTTAGATGTTATCCCAATATAATTTATGGTCATATTGGGTGTTTAGTACCAGAAGGCGGAATGACTTAAGATCCTAGAGCTCTTGACTGGAAATTAGCTGTCTCAGTTTTAGCACAATACGTGCTGGACGCTTTTAATTGTTTATCTTGAAAATGTTTTTATTTGCATTTTATTAAGGACGTATTAAAACACTTGTTATAAAATTACTTTATTAATTTATGTTAATTTTGTAGAAATGAATGATCGGCAATATTATTTTAATTAACTGCTAGAAATAAAAAATGATTTGTATTTAAAAAATTAGTTTTCCTTTTTCTTTCGTTAGTTCTGAAAAATTTTATTGCGTTTAGGTTTTGAGAACTGGAAATGTACGTCTAAAAGCTAGGTTAGATAAAAAAAAATTAAATTTGTTTACCTAATAATTGTGTGCTTGGCATTTTATTGACCCAGTCCATTAGATATAGTTACAAGAGTTTAGATTGTAACAGGTCCACCAAATTGATAAATAAATTAATTAAACTAATTAAATAATAAATTGTTTTATTGAAAAAAGGAATAAATTTAATAATTAATGAATGTTCAAATTATATTCGAGAATCGTTGTAAGTAAATAACCAGCCAGATAGAAAAGCAAGCAGAAATATCCGTCCCAAACAGACGCTTGAAGTCATGAATACATTCCTTTCTTTGTTATCAACTCAGACATGGGCTGGGCTATTCCAGGAAAATATCGCAGTAAACAAGTGTTGGACGAGTCTAGGAGGCACCGGTTGACAACGCAATATACGACTTAAAATAATACGTTTAGTTAAGGAAAGGCTCGGTGAGAGCAGCACGTGACAGAGGTTGAACATGTAGTGCAGACGATTTCTTGGGACTAGCCAATCCAAACGATGTATCTAGTTGAAAGAATATCCAGGGACAGCAGCAGCTGTCAGGTAGCGACCTCGTAGTACAAGCGGAAGTTCTGAACTCTCGAAACCCAAAACGGATAATGTTAACAAATAGGAGACAAGGAGGGGGAATCTAACCTGAGCGTTTTCGACATATCGCTCGTCCCATTCAATAAAATGTTCGCACCCCATCAAGACGTATTTTAACTGCCCGCGTGCAGTAGTAGAAATTTCACTAAACCAAACAGTTTATTAGTGTTGAAAGTTTTAAAGAAAATATGTTATAAAATTAATTTTAATAATATTAAATAAATAGTGTTTTATAAATAATACTAATTTGATTAAATTGCTTTGAGAATCCGACATGGAAAAAAGGAACACGCGGTTATTCATCAAGACTACCCTGGGACTGAGAGATAAGTTTTAGCACTAAGCTAAATTTCAAACTAGATACAGAAAGTAGATTTTTTTAGATAATTAACTCAATTTCAATTTTATTGTAAAATGATTGGAGAATATAGAGTAAATTTAAAGAGATGTAATAATAAATAACCTTTGTCAAATTAGTCTTGATTTCTTGTATTATACAGCTCCACCAAATTACCCACATTTAAACCCTGAAGATAAAGAGTCTCAATTCTAATTAAAATAAAATAATTATCAAATTAAGTAAATAATTCAAATTAATGTAACCACACAAGGCGGTAGGTTACAAGATCTGAAATGATTTTTACTATGAAAGAGGCATGAGCCCGACACTAGTAGAAGATGACTTTCCACACAATGGTTAAAGACTTTAAAATGTCATCATACATATATTTTCATAGAACAACTGAGATAAATGTAGCAATTGAATTTCTCACTTCATGGGCTTCACTGGAGTGGTTTTACCCCCACCATTTATATCTCGTGTTATTAGTTCTATTACTTCCCCATTGTTTGGGGTGCACTCAGTGTATTAATTGAGCCTTTTCCCTACAACATCATCCTGATATCCATACAGTAGAACACAAATGATATTATACCCATAATAGATTCACTTTGTTGTTTCAGTTCCAAATACAGTTATGGACAGCATAGATAGAATGTAATAGAGTTTAATATTTGTCGGTATTTGTACAAATACATAGCGACGTAGCAATTCATTAAAATTGTATCACAGATTGAACTTTAATTGATTCATAGACCTGATTGTTTCTGTATTCTGAAAATTATCAGTATCGAATAGATTCATTGTACTCGCAGTGATGAGACGTTTCCTCTTCTCATCGTCCAGCTTATTACAAACATTTAGTACTTAGGCATGGAACTATTCAACAAAAATGATCAAAATAATAACTTTTGAAATTTGAATGTTACTAATTTTGAGATAAAATCTATCTATTTATTGTAATAACTAGTTATGCTCATTTTAAAATAAGCAAATTGATGATTAAGGACACGGAAACACTGACATTGAATTAAAAAACATACAGTTTTTAATTTAATGTCTATAATCAAGATTTATGATCCACGGAATTATTAAAGCCCTGCGCACGTTGCCGCGGGAAGCGGGAGTGATCATTTTTCTTGAAACTGACCGCGCGGAAACGTGTACAACGGCGGGATATATGTTGTACACGGGCGCGGTAGCGGGAATGCACCGTTGCCCGCGAGTACCGCGCCTTCTCAGTGTTGGTGCTGTTCCTGGTGTTGTTTTACTTGCCAGTTGCTTTTACATTGCTGTTGTACACATTGTGCTTACAAAATGTCTTTGTTTAACTGAACATTTGCTTGAAGTTGTTTATACGTATCGTATATTATATGATATGAACAACAAGGATTATAAGAATATGAGGAAGAAGGATAACATCTGGGAGGAGATCAGGAGAGAACTAAATACCACTGGTAAGTTCAAAATACCAACACATGGTTGTTTGTTTGTTTAAATTTGTAGATCGAATTATACATTTTTTTAACATTTCATTTTATTTTTTTAATATGTATATCCAAAACAGTTTATGGGTCCTTACTTTTTCCCCATAGCTATCCAGATTGTGTACGTCTATAAATTATTATTATTTTGATTATTAACAAGATAACATATTATAAGCAGACACAAAACAAATATTATTGGCATATTGCAATAAATTGTACATTTTTGTACTGTAAGAGGTTCATGTAAATGCCTTGATCGCCTTCTTGCTATTTTGGATTTATGCCAGAATTGCTTTTCTAATCTTGGCAGCGTAGTAGGTAATGGTAGCTCTAAACGCTTCACCACTCTCCGTTTGTACTGCGTGCTGTTGTACACACACTGTCGAACAACAGCTACCCCTTCGAGCACTCTACGACCGACAACTCCGGTGAACCTGGGCCTACAAGTTAGACCGTAGTAGGTAATGGTAATAACTCCAAACGACTCAGCACTCTCCGTTTGTACTGCGTGCTGCTGTACGCACACTGTCGTACAGCAGCTACCCCTTCGAGCACTCTACGACCGACAACTCCGGTAACCAGGGCCTACAAGTTAGACCGTAGTAGGTAATGGTTGTAGCTACAATCGATTCACCTCTCTCCGTTTGTACTGCGTGCTGTTGTACACACACTGTCGAACAACAGCTACCCCTTCGAGCACTCTACGACCGACACCAGCTACCCCTTCGAGCACTCTACGACCGACAACTCCGGTAACCAGGGCCTACAAGTTAGACCGTAGTAGGTAATGGTTGTAGTTACAATCGATTCACCTCTCTCCGTTTGTACTGCGTGCTGTTGTACACACACTGTCGTACAACAGCTACCCCTTCGAGCACTCTACGACCGACAACTCCGGTGAACCTGGGCTTACAAGTTAGACCGTAGTAGGTAATGGTTGTAGCTCCAAACGACTCAGCACTCTCAGTTTGTACTGCGTTCTGTTGTACACACACTGTCGTACAACGGCTACCCCTTCGAGCACTCTACGACCGACAACTCAAGTGAACCCGGGCCTACAAGTTAGACCGTAGTAAGTAATGGCTGTAGCTCCAAACGACTCAGCACTCTCCGTTTGTATTGCGTGCTGCTGTACACACACTGTTGTACAGCAGCTACCCCTTCGAGCACTCTACGACCGACAACTCCGGTGAACCTGGGCCTACAAGTTAGACCGTAGTAGGTAATGGTTGTAGCTCCAATCGACTCAGCACTCTCAGTTTGTACTGCTTGCAGCTGTACACACACTGTCGTACAGCAGCTACCCCTTCGAGCACTCTACGACCGACTACTCCGGTGAACCCGGGCCTACAAGTTAGACCGTAGTAGGTAATGGTTGTAGCTCCAATCGACTCAGCACTCTCAGTTTGTACTGCGTGCTGTTGTACACACACTGTCGTACAACGGCTACCCCTTCGAGCACTCTACGACCGACAACTCCGGTGAACCCGGGATTACAAGTTAGATCGTTAAAATACAAGGGGTAGCGTATTTTGATGATGAGCAGAGTTTACAGTAACGAACGCCGTTACACTTATGTCAACTCGTCCTTTAAGTTACTTCCACCAGGAGAGTTGTTGCATTTATATTTATTTGTGTTCATTTATGAGAAATAATGTAATCTTTACGTGTGTTTTTTCTAATTGATATTATTTATATGGTTTTAACTAACATTATATTAGAATGAGGCATAAAATATTCTTCATAAAGGAAGAAAATGGGGTGATTATCTATTGTTCCTCTTATGTAACGGTTTCCACCCTTATACAATGTTCCAAATTGCTTTTAAAATAATTTAATACATTTTTAAAACCATTTCCATGTTTCAAATAAAATGCACAAATTTAATTTCCCCAGTTATACAAGTACTGTAGTAACATTTGTAAATGTAATAAATACTTTTTTTACTGAATACTTTAGTCTGGGTAAAATGTGATTATTTGACTGCGTATAAATGTTTTGTTACTAAAACTGACAATCTAACATATACTTTATTGCACAACTAACTACGAATAAGGGTAAATTTGTTTACTTCTCAAGCTTTAAACTTGATCAAACAATAAGGGAAGAGTTGCGTTAACAAAAACTGCTTCATGTACTATAAATAAAGATATTAAATTAAAAACTATGTATTGGTGACATTTTAATTGTTTTTATATTTTGCTGCGCTAAAGTTTGTTTCAAATTTTATCTAAGACTTCTCCTCATTTATTCATAATTATTTTGCTTGCGACTAGAATATTTATAAGAAGCAGTGGGACATGAATTTCAAACCAATGCAATTATACAAAGGTTGCATGCACGGTGCAGAGTTGGTTCTGTGGCGCATTGCTTAGTTATAAGACCAAATTCTTATTCAATTGCATTTTTGTTTGTTATCGCGAAATTACATTAGAACAGTAGTGGTTTGATCACATGAACAGAATTCTATTTAAGTGGTCAATAGACTTGACCTAGAATATCAAATTCTAATTGTATATACAAAAGAATACATTTTGTATTCTAAGTTAGTGCAGTACATTATGTAGCACTATGAGAGAAATCCTTGTCCTGAAATTGCCTGTTTTGACTTTTCCATGAATAAATTAAACATGCAATTGAAAATAAATGTTTAAAGTTGCATTTCTTTTTTCTTGAAACTATTACATAATTTGCTATCATCTGATATTTTATCAATATCATGTGCATAGCGTGAAATAAGAGTTCTATCCGTATACAACATTCTAAAATTAGTTTAGACCAAGATAGTAACATTTTTGTATTATATTCAGATAATATAACGCAACTATCTTATGTTCGTCTCATAAGATATGACTTTTATGTACCTAAATAATTGAAATTAAGTATTCTTAAATTGTAACTTGGAGATACATTGGAATTAGATTTATTTACATTTAATTCAAATAAATTAATTTGGCAATAATTGGGAATGTTTACAAAACAAAATCAAAACAATTATTTTCAAGTGGTTGTAATAATTCTTATCTAAAATACGGATTATATTTTTTAATGTTTCACACACAGTAATTAATTGTTCATTTGTAAGTGGTCAGTTCATTTGAGTGCACTGAGACTTTAGAAATCTCTTTTAATATTAAAAATAAATAGAAACTAAAATAAAATGTTTTCAAATTTATTGATATAAAAAGCAACTTTTGCAGATCAAGTAACTACATATCTGAATATTGCTTTGGCATATTAAATTTTTATCAATTTTATAAATTTTGTCATAGAAACTAGGTAGACCGCGTGTCAGCAGCGCTGTAACAAGCACCGCCCACTACGTCAGCACGATAATCCGATAATCCGATGCAAGCTTTTAGGCTTGCATCGGATTATCTGATATAAACAACGTGACAATTCGCAAAATTTACGCTTTTCTTAGCAGTGTATAGACATTACTTATTTTGTTTGTATAGAAGAGTTAGGCCCTACCAGATACACGCGTTAGTGGAGCTTCTCTAAGAGTTTATGTAATCTGAATATTTGTATAATCTTAATTTGCAACATTGTTACAGCAAAAGTGGAACCAGGCCTCTTACTATTTATCTATTTACAACAATAACTTTGTAGTAATTTAAATTTAAAATTAAAAACTATATATAGAATACTTAAGTGAATCACAATGTTTTGTATAAACAAAGGCAGAATTTTACAATTAAGTTTTTTATTGTGTTTTGGACAATATAAATCTTCAAACAATTAATCTATTCTTGTTTCCGTTTTTGTTAGTACTTTTTTAATGTACATATTTGCATGTTTCAGGTAAGGCATTTAATGATATTGAGGAATTTATTGGTAAGTCTATCCATACAAATAAATTGTTGGTAGATTACATGTACATTTTGATATTGACTTTTTTTTAGAATTATTCGTTTTTCATTACTTTTCTTTATTTTAAGCCACATTAATTAGGCCTCTTTAATTTTGTATGGCACGATCTGGGGAAAACTCTAAGAATATTCGTCTTGTGAAAATCATTATCATCTTTGCTTGCCACAATCTTAAGTATGCCATTAAATCTCATTTACTCCGTAGTAATTTGATAATAATATGAGGAACACTTTGTATCCGTTTATCAGGCTTTTGATACAATCGAGATGGCTGAACTTACAGAATATGAATTTTCTTATGAAAGAGTATTACTACAGTATAATATAAACACACAGTCGTGAAGCTTCCTCTTGAGAAAAATGCCAACTGCTCGACGCTAGCGATCCCAGTAGTCGTATAACATAACTATGGCATCTCTTCGCTAACCGCGCCAGTTGTTTGCTATACCAACGCTAGGATCGCTTGGTTGGCAAGTAAAACGACTGAGCGTTTTTACTGTGGCTTAATATTGTACTGTGGCATTATCTATTGATGTTCACACAGAATCACAGACAAGGATGTCCTTTTAAGGACGTGAAGTATCGTGTAGTCTGCGAAATTGACAGACTATCGTAATATATACTCTGAGTTGTATATGAAACCGTAGCACCTGTTTTTCTCCTTTTTAACGAGTTTATCGACAAGAGAAATTCCATCTGTTTTGGAAGGCAGCAGTTGTTACGACGCTTCACAAAAAAGACCGTCATCTCTTATGAATCTCACTCAGTCATCTCCGTTATTGTGTTATCCCGAAAGTCTTTGAGAAAGTTTTTAGCAACTTCCATTGAAAGAATTCAACATATTATCTTTTCTTACCAACGCGGTTTTACAGTAACTCAATCGACCGTAAGTAATTTGTCGCCTATTATGTCATGCGAATTGATTCAGCTTTAGAACATCGAAGTAAAATAGATACCATTTATCCGGGTTTCAAGAAGGCATATGATAAGTTGTCCTACAAAATATTATCCTTAAGATAACTTGCTGTCTTTGGACTGTGTCATGACCTTACACTTTGAGTAAAATCTTACTTCTATGAAAGAAGGTTCAGGATTAAGTTTTGAGAATAACCTCCCAATAGCTTCGTTGCGAGTTTTGGTGTTCCCCAAGGATCCAACTTAGGACAGTTTTTTTACAATATTTATTAGTCATATAATTTCTTCAGTATAGAAAGGAAAATGATAGTAATAAATTGAACCTCTATTAAATGAGAATTTTTTTACAGAAATACCGAACAGATTAATGTACGTGGAGTCCGCCAGGTCACTGTAGTGGTGACAGATGTAATATTAGCATTTAATTATCATCATAAATCAATGATCGAAACAAATAAGGCATAATCAAATTGTAAATTGAATCATCAGGTAATGAGGGCATTAATTCCGTCGGATAAAATATGAAATGGATATTTTGTGTAAATAAAATACAGAAAGTCATACTAAATGTAATATATATATATATATATATATATATATATATATATATATATATATATATATAATATTTAGTATGAAATATATATATTACATGAAAAAGCTTTAATTCTATAACAGATTCAAAGTTCCGTATACGTTATTTTAATCAAGTGCCATTGTGCTTTTTTGTCGCATCATAGTATGAGAAAGCTAAACATTGTAAAAATAAAATAACGTAAATATAATTTCTATTAAAGTTAGTGTCCGTTGATGGTTTAATTTGTAACTGTGGAACATGTTTCAGTGTTGGTTAACAATTAAACCGTTACAAAAGGAGTAGGTCAGTATGTTGCTAGTAGTGTCAGTGTACATCACATAGGGTTATGTTGGTTACACTACTACACCAATAAAGCTACATCGCAGACAGGGGGGTCATTTATGATATCATACGATGTTGTTTGTATACATGAGAAATATGTACTGGGAGGATACTTCATCATCCCTAGGGTGTACCGTCCAGTACTGATATGACTAAGTTGTAAATAGAGATGATAATAAAAATCCAACAACGATGTACTCACTCATTAAGTAATCTCCACAACCACTGAACAGATATTGGTGAAATTTGGAGCTCAGTTAGCCTTTCTATCATGGAGACCCAATAAAAAAGGATTTATGAAATTCCATTTCTTAGGGGTATTTTAACGTGTAGAGATAAAGCAGCCTCTCCACGTTTTATTTTTTCTGTAAGAGTAACACTGGCATTAATTTATTTAATATCTTATTTATAAAAGGTGGTACAAAATAATCATAAACATAACACAAAAGCTTGATTAATTTAGTTTCGTTTGTGAAATGATGAAGATCATATTTACAAACTCTGACGTGTTACAATAATTTACGTCCCCCTAAAGTTTACTTATAGGGTTTTATAGACTATATAACTTTGTTATCTAGGAGACCGTCATCTGTCTGATCTGTCAAATAAAACTATAAAATTCAGTAAACCAATGACAATCAACAACAATATAAATGTTTGCGTAACATTAAAACAAAAAATAGGTAAGATATAACAGATATAATTCCCAGCAATTATAAAAACATACTACCAGCAAATGTATAACAAATTACAATAGTATACATTAACAACAAATATACTATTAACAACGTTTGGCATCATAGGAAGCTATAGGTGGATGAAAAACGATAAAAATACAGTATTTATATAAACAGCAACAGAAAAAATAAACAAATATGTATTTAACAGATATTAATTCTAAGCAAATATTTTTATATTTAGTTATAAAATAGTAATTTAACTTGTTTAAATGAGTTAGTTTATTTAATGGAAGTGGAGAAATAACATAAACAACAGTTTAGAGGAGCAAAGTCGTTTAGGCATGTGATCCCTTGGAGGGAAACTTGGTAACTGAGTTAGTACCGAGTTACGATGGACCAGCACTTTGATAGGTTAATGCGTTCAATTATGTAAATCGGAAAAAGTTAGCTCTTACAATATGAGAATTGATAATGATGCGTAATTGCCATCATGAAGTTTGATAACTTCGAATTATCAGTTCTAAATGAAAACTATTTTCTGTAAATCATTATGTAGTTTATATATACACAGTATACATTTTATAGTTCTTATATCGTAGACTATAATTATCCTTAAAATGTGGTGGTATTTTATTTCTACTCTGGAATCGCGTAGGCTATACATTAAACTTGTTCGAATACACAAGTGCATATTATGTAACTCAATGTTACCTAAGTTATTTTAATTTAATGCATTATTTGCTTATAACTTTGTGGTGGTGCAAATGTATATATATATATATATATATATATATATATATATATATATATATATATATATATATATGTAATTTTCATCACTTTAAAATATTTATCGATGAAATCCCAAAACTGAATATATTTTAGTTTGTTCATTAATCTGAAAATATATTATTAAGGGCGTTAATCTAGGCGCTTAATTGATTTTACGTAACTGTCGCTAGGAGTAGCTAAGAGCCTGTCTCAATAACACAAATAAAACGTGTTTCCCTCTCCCAATGTCGTCACCTGCCCCGCCCCGAATTATAGTAAACTATATAGCAATGAGGCTTTATACTTTATTTATCTCCTCTTTGAGTTAATTATAGTTGTTCAAATTTTAAATGGAAATTGTATAGATGTCAGTAATAGAAAAATAATTGATTACAATTAACAAAAATACATCTTTGTCCACTATATTCTCAAAATTGTAATAAAATATATTGCAGGTTTCCTAATGAGTTATGTTCCTAGAAAGACAGAATTAACCCCTTTAGGTTGTCATATCTCCATACAGATTTTTTTTTAAATTACCCTGAACATATTTATTTGTTTTAAGAAGACTAACTATTTTAATCAAAATATTTCAACAATATTTTTTGATCACTTTAAATACGTGTCACATTGTTGAAATATATTCAATATTTAAATAGAACGTAACTATTTCACGTTTAATATGTGTAATTGTCAATAAATTATATCGAACATTATTCTAATAATTGCTTATTTTTTTATTACATTCCACGGTAGTCCAATTTTATACAGTCAATGTGACAAAACAAGAGGGCTAGGACTAAAACTGAATTTGGACACTTGTAACCACTAAAACACAATATCTCATATATCGACACATGAAGTACATATATAACCTAGCTAACTAAAGTCAAACAATAATAAAGAGGATGAAATCTAAATTATTGAATACTGCAAATATGTAATATATCAATTGGAATGAGTAGACAACGATAATAATTCATTAAATTTATATGAATACACTGAGATTTAAATTGATTGAAAGCAATAGACTAAATACGGATAGCGGAATCTTAAGTACTGAGACTAGTGTGAGATCTAATATTATAGTTGACTAGTCTGAACAATTGATTTACAAACACATGCAAGAATACGATCAGTGGCAAACAATTGTTCATAATCGATCGTAAATGTATTGTAATACGAAATAAAAAAGCAATCCCTTCTACTGCGTGCTCACTGAATAGCTTGATGCTCAAGCCAAAGATTCAACAAAGCAGCGTCGTGATTGGTTACGGACTAACCAATCAACGATCGACAATGTTATTGGAACACGTGCTTCTCTTGAGTTGGCACTTCTCACCGGAGATCTGGAAATGGCTGGCGTTTTATTTTTCTCTGGGGGTTTATTAAGAAATCCAATTCCGGTTGGATATAGAAGGGACAAGATTCAGTTTTAATTATTTTAACAATAAAAATAATGTGAATTAAACTTTCTTGTAGTTTGTTTTTAAGATTTTTAATCAAAATACAGTATTTTAAACATAGGAACTATGCTGTGCACTTTCTTGACGCCTCTGAAGTACGATTTCTCGTTGAAAAAGTGGTGAAATATGAGTGGAGGTTGGTTTTAGCCGCGGAAAACTATTACAGAACATCGAAAAACTAGTTTTTAATATGATAGTAAAAGAGAATACTTAAAAAAATTAGAATTATTCAAATTTTTTTTCATTTTACTTGATTTTTAATGCTGAACACGAACATTTAATTGATTTTTCAATAAAATTAATTTTACAACCCCAAAAACACTTTTTACTTACCAAACACAACCTAACTTATCCTAATCGTCTGTGTACTCAAAACAATTCGTAATTTACGTGGAATTCGAGTGCCGTAAAACAGTTGTTGGTGGCTAGTCACTGCTCCTATTAACATCGTGTATACGGTCACCATAGGTAATTTGCCGCGAACGTAGTTTTTCCGTGATTACTCGATAAATAACTGTTGTAGACCAAAATAGTTTTCCAATTCGTGTTCAGCACGAAATATTACATCAAATTAAAAAAAATATGAAAAAATCACGTAAAATAACGGAGATAAATTTAAAATACCGTTTTCAAAAATTTAGAATTTTTTATTTTTTTTATTAAAGTGTTATAAAAAAAGTGTTATGTAATTAACTATAGACTTGATTCTACCCATTGATGGCAAATAATTCAAGATTGGCGAGGCGTCTAGAAACTGCATAAATACCCAAACGTATTTAATTTTTATTCCATAAGTCATATTAGATTATTCTGTTATGCCATTGTTCATATTTTTTTTTATTTTATTGTATAATATTTATTATTAAATTCTTTTGTATATTTCTATTTTCATATTACTGTACCACAGTGGTTTTTATTATTACTTATTGTTATTTTAATACATTCATATTATAATTTTATCTGTTGCAATCATTCCTGTTTTATTCTTTTGCTGTTGTTATTATTATCATTTATTTGATGGCTTAGGTATTATTTTTAGGTTTGGTTTGGACTACCACTGGTTCTTGGAGTTAGTGAGTTTCAAACTCTTGTTGTTATTACTATCAATTTTTGTCTTCTAGTTTACTTTATTTGTATTTCATGGTAAGGTCTGCAATAACCTGTATTACTGATACTTGGTGATAATTTTGTAAAAATGGTGTATTTCGTAAATAAATAAATTACGTTATATGCCTTATTCGGATAGTTATTTTACTGTCAGAGTTTATTAGATAAGATAATTTATGTAATTTTCCAGATATTATAGTTTTTACTTGCTTTACATCCAGCCATAAAATTATTTTAGTCCAACTAAATGCTTTAAGATTTTGAATACAATTTCCACAGTCATAAGTTTTTTGTTTTCAATTATGTGTAAATATTATTATTTCATCAGTGACCCAAATATATTTTTGTTGTATCCATCTGTAGACGAGAATTGTGTATTCTTTTCGCAACTTAAAATAGTCTTAGCTTTGCTTCCATTCTTTTCACTAGACCTATTACACAAACTACAAGAATTTATAGAATTTGGTTTATTATCGTATTTATTTACATAAACCTACGTTGATAAAAATTGCCAAGATAGTTTTATAGCAACGTTTAATCGTGAATTTGAGCTGAACTAGAAGAAAAATAAAATGACCACTGTGTTATCTATATTCCACATTTTAACTTCTTTCATAAGACGCTGTGGAAAATATATATTAAATGTTTTATTTGGAGTGTTTTATTATATGGAGCGGAAACGTGGACTCACAGGAAAGAAGACAAGATTAGATGAAATATGTGGATTTGGAGAAGGAAGGAGAAAATAGGTTGGGAAGATAGAATGCGAAATGAAGTACTGAAAAGAGTTGTCGAAGAGAAGTAAATACTGAAAATTATAAGAAGACAAAAATAATTGGTTTAGGACGTGTAACGATAGAGCCTGTTGAGAACAGCTATGTAGGGAAATTTTAGAGGAAAGAGAGGAAAAGTAATAAAATGACAGCGGATGGTGAACAGTGAAAGGATCGGAGGGAAGTATGAAAAAGCAAAAAGACTTGCTTAAAACAGAGAGATTTGGTGGAAGGCTGCAGCAGTACCTGCCCTTGTTGATGATGATATAATGCTTTGGTTCGTTTACTTTCCCTTGGTTTAAGTTGGTTAACTTAAGTTTAGTGCCATTACAAGAGAATAGAAAACAAACGGATAGAGTATGTCTGACAAATGAAATGATCTCATCGGTTCCTCTATTCTCCGTACTTTCTCTTTTGCACTTCCATATCTGTGAGAAGTCAGAAACTTTGTTAGGGGTTGGTATCGATACTGGAGTTCCATTAGTTGATATCGACTTTATAATTGAGTTTGGTGTTAAACATTGTTATATGATTGGATGTGGCATTGTTACACGTAGTCGTAGGCTTCCAGGTAGTAACTGAAGTTTGACACCGTAGTCTGCGTGTGCTAGTTTGTACTGTCGTCATTGGCTTTTAGTGACCCCCTCTCCCCAATAGAGACGTATGCTGGGTGATATTATTTTTTTTACAGCATCTTTTGTAATGCTTTAACTCCAATTGTTTTTTTTTAATACCAACATAAATGAAAAAGAAAAAAAATCAAGATATTTAGCAATCATATAAATACCGTAATCAGCTAGTTTCTTCAATTATTCGCCAACGAAAAAAGTTTGCAATTTGTATCAATCTAAAGATTACTTTGTAATCAAAATCACTCCATATGGCCCTATTGTCATCCCCTAATTGAAAATATGTAAATTTTTTTCCCGTGTCACGGAACCTAGCCGGCCCAATATCCTGGCTCGATGTGATTACAGACAAAAAGGATACAGAGGTTGCATCATTAAGGCTGCAATGAGCTTCTCAGTGGAAGGTATAAATAGATTACGACTAATATAAATCTTTATACATCTATATAAGTAATTAATACATTTATCCTTGATGATCTAGAGGAAATAAATATGGGGACGGACAAGGTGCTAGCTGCTAACCGCATAGCAAACTGGAGAATTAACTACTCGACACACATTCAGTGCACAATTGGATGCGACCTCTGTTTCTCTTTTCTATGTGATTTGACTGACTGATCAACGAACCCACTCTGACTTTTAGTTTGGACTGTCGATCAATACTTTCTTCGCTTTGTTCACGAAGACGGTCTTTTATATTAGTAACCATATTCTTTTTAATTCATCAAAGGATAGTGTACGTGCTTTTTATACATATTGATTGATTTTATGGCAAACAAACCAGAGGGCGAGCGGGTCAGATAGTACTAAGGCACAATTGGGCAGGGCCGACAATCGATACGACGGTAGGAGACGCAATTTGAGCCGCGATATTGAGATGTCTGCATTTCGTATTCACCGGCATGTTGCACGTTCATATTGCGTCGAACATGTCGGCATTTCTGTATTATTAGTTCGGGGACTCCTCGATGTGTGGCTGTTCCAATCTCATTGCCGACTTTCGTAGTGTAAGCAAGTAACGCCACTCAAGACTCTCGGTAATTAACACTGTACTGAAACTGGTTAACTAAGGCTGAACAGTTCTAATGATTGGTAATTAACTACGTTACTGTTTTACTTTTAACATTAATGTATCTACAAATATTTAACAGTACCTCTTTATAGAATTAATTTCACTCGTCTAATCGCTATAAATGTAATAACCTTTAAGGCTGTACACATCTCTCAAATATGTATTTACATTTTATCATTTAATCATGTAATTCCTTTAAGTGATAAATGGTGAAATTCCTAAATAATAGCATTTATTTTCTATTTTTTTGTTTGTCGTTTAATAGTTAACGTATCGTTTGTTTACTCTGATCACATCAGATGAACATATGTGCGATATGTTTAAAATCTATATAACAGTGTTACCAGGGAGCGTTACTAGCGGGGCTATTCGTACGAAAGTTTTACAATCTCCTGCAAGTTGTGCTCCTGTACGAGGTCGGGTCACAAATGCGGATAAATGGCCGCCAAACTGGCTGGTGTAGGCGTGATGGCTGAAAGAACGGCCGGTGATTTGCATTATCCTTAACCCCCCCTGCTTCTTTCCTCGTCCTTGGGCCGATGTTGCAACCTCACCCCCACAAATATAGATAGGCCGCGTAGATTGCGACCTAATTAAAGCACTGGTGCGAGAGAAATGGACTAGTGGTGGAGAAAGAGAGAGAGAGAGAGAGAGAGAGAGAGAGAGAGAGAGGGGAGAGAGAGAGAGAGAGAGAGAGGGGAGAGAGAGAGAGAGAGAGAGAGAGAGAGAGAGAGAGAGAGAGAGAGAGAGAGAGAGAGAGAGAGAGAGAGAGAGAGAGAGAGAGAGAGAGAGAGAGAGAGAGAGAGAGAGAGAGAGAGAGAGAGAGAGAGAGAGAGAGAGAGAGAGAGAGAGAGAGAGAGAGAGAGAGAGAGAGAGGAGAGAGAGAGAGAGAGAGAGAGAGAGAGAGAGAGAGAGAGAGAGAGAGAGAGAGAGAGAGAGAGAGAGAGAGAGAGAGAGAGAGAGAGAGAGAGAGAGAGAGAGAGAGAGAGAGAGAGAGAGAGAGAGAGAGAGAGAGAGAGAGAGAGAGAGAGAGAGAGAGAGAGAGAGAGAGAGAGAGAGAGAGAGAGAGAGAGAGAGAGAGAGAGAGGAGAGAGAGAGAGAGAGAGAGAGAGAGAGAGAGAGAGAGAGAGAGAGAGAGAGAGAGAGAGAGAGAGAGAGAGAGAGAGAGAGAGAGAGAGAGAGAGAGAGAGAGAGAGAGAGAGAGAGAGAGAGAGAGAGAGAGAGAGAGAGAGAGAGAGAGAGAGAGAGAGAGAGAGAGAGAGAGAGAGAGAGAGAGAGATGAGAGAGAGAGAGAGAGAGAGAGAGAGAGAGAGAGAGAGAGAGAGAGAGAGAGAGAGAGAGAGAGAGAGAGAGAGAGAGAGAGAGAGAGAGAGAGAGAGAGAGAGAGAGAGAGAGAGAGAGAGAGAGAGAGAGAGAGAGAGAGAGAGAGAGAGAGAGAGAGAGAGAGAGAGAGAGAGAGAGAGAGAGAGAGAGAGAGAGAGAGAGAGAGAGAGAGAGAGAGAGAGAGAGAGAGAGAGAGAGAGAGAGAGAGAGAGAGAGAGAGAGAGAGAGAGAGAGAGAGAGAGAGAGAGAGAGAGAGAGAGAGAGAGAGAGAGAGAGAGAGAGAGAGAGAGAGAGAGAGAGAGAGAGAGGAGAGAGAGAGAGAGAGAGAGAGAGAGAGAGAGAGGAGAGAGAGAGAGAGAGAGAGAGAGAGAGAGAGAGAGAGAGAGAGAGAGAGAGAGAGAGAGAGAGAGAGAGAGAGAGAGAGAGAGAGAGAGAGAGAGAGAGAGAGAGAGAGAGAGAGAGAGAGAGAGAGAGAGAGAGAGAGAGAGAGAGAGAGAGAGAGAGAGAGAGAGAGAGAGAGAGAGAGAGAGAGAGAGAGAGAGAGAGAGAGAGAGAGAGAGAGAGAGAGAGAGAGAGAGAGAGAGAGAGAGAGAGAGAGAGAGAGAGAGAGAGAGAGAGAGAGAGAGAGAGAGAGAGAGAGAGAGAGAGAGAGAGAGAGAGAGAGAGAGAGAGAGAGAGAGAGAGAGAGAGAGAGAGAGAGAGAGAGAGAGAGAGAGAGAGAGAGAGAGAGAGAGAGAGAGAGAGAGAGAGAGAGAGAGAGAGAGAGAGAGAGAGAGAGAGAGAGAGAGAGAGAGAGAGAGAGAGAGAGAGAGAGAGAGAGAGAGAGAGAGAGAGAGAGAGAGAGAGAGAGAGAGAGAGAGAGAGAGAGAGAGAGAGAGAGAGAGAGAGAGAGAGAGAGAGAGAGAGAGAGAGAGAGAGAGAGAGAGAGAGAGAGAGAGAGAGAGAGAGAGAGAGAGAGAGAGAGAGAGAGAGAGAGAGAGAGAGAGAGAGAGAGAATTACTCTTCCCCCACTCACCGTGTCATTTTATTTCATGTCGCCGTAGAAACTAGATGGATGGTAGGCCGAGTGTTGAAAACGCAGTAGCAAGCCCCGCCCACTGTGTCATTAGCAACAGTGACCGTTGGCTGTCTAGCTTAATACTATTAAATTACATAATTATTATTCAAATAACAACAA
Source organism: Stictocephala bisonia (assembly GCA_035578905.1). Classification (NCBI taxonomy): domain Eukaryota; kingdom Metazoa; phylum Arthropoda; class Insecta; order Hemiptera; family Membracidae; genus Stictocephala; species Stictocephala bisonia. Next base: position 200,818 of record JAQJVL010000288.1, read on the forward strand.
TATGATTATTAAAGCTCCAATCTAGTGGAACATAAGTTGATATTGAGAGTTTTTGTTTATTTAAAATGATTAAGAGCTACTGTAAAAAGCCGTACAAAATTATAAAAATACACTCACCTCTTTACAAAAACCAAATTATCGTCCACTAGAACAGTTTCATCGATCAAATGACACTTCCAGTGTTGCGATACGATCATTGTTACGGGCCGATTCGTTGAATAGAAACGCATTATTGGCGTTTTACGTGGAGTAAAACGGCCCCCTTCACGAAGCTAAACTAAAAACATCAAACTAAGAACAACACTTTTCTGCGACACGTTAAATAACTGGAACAGTCAGTAACAATTGGAAACATGTGCTAAGTAATAAATAGATCAACCATGGAAACTAGTTTATGATCTTTTTGACGGCTTAAAGTGCAAGAACCTTTAAGCAGATTTTGTCTAACAACCAACTTCCATCAAGACGGATTTAGAGACTGATCCCTGTGTCATTTAACTCCAGCCATGAATTCGTTAAATGTAGTTGATGATGCAGTCAGTCAGATCCCCGAAACAGATTTAAATTTATCATTCTCTCTAATACCTCTCTCTGGACCCATTTAAGCTCTAACGGCGTACAATTAAATTCCTTTTTGTGTGGCAACTCATTTATCCAGTTAATAATCAATTATTCGCGGAGCTCGTACCCCTAACTTATCGCTTTGCTCACTGTTCGGAATATCAACTAGCTCCAGCGCGTGTGCGCGTGGCAATGAACATTTTAGCGATTCTCTTGTATTTCAATCTAACCGGGCCTGTACAACCGATGTTGTGTATATGCTTAGCATTTAGCTTTAAGTGGTTTGGTACCTCTGGGCCCAGCGTTCTCAAACTCCTCGTAGTTCCAGAATTTGCTGTAAGAGCGCTCTGAAGTTAAAGTCGGGTCATTCGTTTAATAAGGAATAAATCTTGATGTCAGACTCTCGTGGACAGCATGCATCTATACTCCCTGCAATAAACTAAGTATTTGTGATAAGAGGAATATAGAAAGTAAGTGGCTTGATGAAGGACTGTGGAGGTCATGTTCCAAGGTTCGAATCCCCACTGAGCCAACGGTCGGTAATTCACTATTTGAATAACGTTCACGCACAGGCCTATAGGCCCATGTGAACTGGCGAGTGAATTTTTATAAAAAATAAAAATAAATAAAATAGATAAGCAAGCAAACATTGCCTTAGCTTCACAGAAAAGGAAACGAATTACATTGGTGGAATGATTTGGGACGCTTTGCCAGAAGTACTGAATAATAGTGATAGAAAATTCTTTATCCGTCACTAGAAGAAATGGCTGCAAGATCGATTTTTTTACTATAAATATGAATTTTATTACAATAATGTATAAATCATCATGTATAATTAATAAGACACAATACTTATATTGATGATATTGTACTGAAATATAAGTAAAACATAAATTTCTATAAGGATATATTCGCAAACGTTTATCGTCCGTTGTGTTAAGAGTTTGTAAATTATTATTTCAGTGTATGTAAAGAATTCGATTTTTGTAATTATATCATTTTTAAATTTAGTAATTGTTGTCATTTACATATCACAAAGAAGTTGACTTTGTTCTTTAACTTGTTTAATCAACGGAGAGTGTTAAAAACCCTCAAATGCATTAAACAAAGAGTTGACCAACATGATTAGTAGTTAACCCCTCCCGAGGGTTGGTTAACTTAATGTACCAAGTTGTGAGACCGTGACTTGTAATGGGCTATTCTTGTCAAAAGTCAGGCTTTTGGCTGTTCCCAAAATGTGTCTTTGGGCAGAAAGAAGGAACTTTTTAATAAATTGAAGCTGCGATGTATTTTGATTACTTCTTTTTAGTTGAATGCAGATTGTTGTAGACATACATATTAATATTAAATTATTACTTTTTTTTTTAGTTAATGAAAAGGGAAAAAGTTGTATCACGAATAATTGTGCAAAATGAGTGTTTCAGTTTAGTTTCATATTTAATCTATATTTATAAAAGAGGATGTTTGTATATATATATATATATATATATATATATATATATATATATATATATATATATATATATATATGTTTGAAGTTTATGCGCTGCCAAACTATCCAACCGATCGCCATGAAACTGTAGGATGTTGTCCTGTATACTCCCGAGATGGTTTCTGTGAAGTTTGATGCAGATCCGTCCACACGGTCCCGCCCCACGGGCTCCTAAAGATCCCATGTTATTCAAATGGAGAATCTGAATTGTTTACAAAAAACATATGACTGTGTGGTTAAATGTAGTTTCACATGCCATAAGCAGATTGAAGTTCTCACAACAACAGTTCTGTATATGTTTTGATTTATTGTAGTTCTACATTTCACCTTGAGAGTGTAGCACACACTACTTTTACTTGATCAGGTGATCTGTATTTGGTGTTAACCTTTTTTCCTCGGTAATTAAAACATGTGGTGAAACGTGAAAATAAAAAATAAATAATTATTTGTTTGTTTTGCAGTTTACTTTTTATGACATGCCTCCTAAAAAATCTAATATTGGTAGAAGAAGCAAAAATGCTCGAATTCTTTCACCTATTAGGTTCTAAATCAAACTCAATATTATGACCGGCGAAGCGGGGGCGGGTACAGCTAGTGCTGTATATTTTACATAATTTCGTACTGTTGGCTGTGATTAAGGATGTATTTGTGTATAGAAATTACTCTGTTAATCATATGTAGGTCAGATTTTTTTTGATTATTATTTTGATGATTTTTAGAATTGAACTTCACAATTTTTAACATTCTCAAAAACAAGTTTTTACAAATTACATTATATTATGTAATCATTAGTACTTGAAATGGACTTTATATTATAATCCATAGATGTGTCAGGAATCTTCCTTGCATCATTAAAACGTCCGCTCAATGGTTGCCATCAACTTGGACACTAATATAGACGTCTGGGTGTCTGGTATAGTCAGTGTCCGGGTGTTATGTAGGGAAGGAGATCTGAGTCAGATTCGCCAGTTAGCTGAAACTACCACCAATATACTACGTGGTTGGATTCCACGTAAAGCAGTAGGTTTCCTATATATCCTGGCTATTGGGCCGTTGGTCTCTTTTTAAGAAACAGTCAACCTTAGTAACAATGACTTCACTCGTTTATCTACACTCATCACACACATTCGCCCCTCATAGTCACCCATATCCATAACTAGATTGGTGTGATGAATAATGAGTGAAGGTTCTCAGTGCTCTCAACACGGTAATAGTTTTGCAAACAGGAGTCCATGAGCTGGCTTAGTGTCAACCTTGGATCTACTAGGGGTTGTGTTTTACAACGAATGTTGAATTTTCGAATCTTTACAGCGTATTGTCTGCCAGAATCTCAGTGTGGTGTAATTCTAAATCTTTGATTTGGAAAGTAGAGTTACAATTAGTTTGGTTACCAGTAATGTTTACCTTGTACTATACTGGTTCTCCCCCTTGCTCGATCTGATAAGTTCCCCGTACAGAAAAAATGTTCCCTTGAAAAAATCATGTGAGTTGAGGCTTTATTGAATATTGCCATTGGTTCTATACATTCTTAGATTTCCCATCCAATGTTAAATTTTGAGTCTAAAAATATCAGCTGTGTTTTTGGTCCATTGTCGAGCGCTAGAGAAGGCCCGTGTAAATTTAATTCAGTTTAAACCAGATACAGTTGCAAACCTCATTAACTAACCAAATTGATGCATATATCTTAAATTCCTATTATATGGCATGATTACTGTAGGTGTATGTAATCAATGATATTGCGTACTACTGTTTTACTCTACGAACTCTAGTTGTTCTTGTAATGCCGTTGATTGTTCTCACATGCAGGGTCTGTAAACACTTGCAGAGTTTCTCGCCTGCACATTAGACTATTGTCCATGGTTGACAGAAGTGCTGACGTCGTTGCTTCACACCAGGGACAATAATTGATCCTTGAGGGGCACCGTACTCACGTACTCAGCCTGGCATAATTTTGAGACGTGGTTTGAAATTTGAACTCTTCACGTTCTTTGGAAGTAAGAAAGCGGTATGAGATTGTCTTGAAACGGGTTTTCAACTTCAACAAAGTCAAGTGTTTTTGATAGATCGACACATTTATATTCTTGTTTCGTAATATCTTGCCGTTAGTATTATAGCCATTGACTGACTACCTTATCCATTAAACTTATCTCTGCTCCTAGTCGATGTGTTTTTCCCGAATTATAACTGGACCAGAGGGATTTCAAAGTAAATATCTAAAAATATCAGCATTTTGTTTAAACTGTTATCAATATTGGTAAAACTAAGAAAATAATTTGACAAACTATAATTAACTGTGAACTTGATTCCTTAACATTGTGTGTTTTTTTATTTTATTTATTTATGTTTTTTAATCTAGGCTACTTGGATGGTGCTATACAATAGAGGTCATTTTGGATTTCAGGACCAGGAGTAACTAGTTCGAAATTGAACATATACTGGTTAAGCCAAAAAGCAAATAATTGTGATTTGGGCAATGTGCATCGATCTAATATGATTATCGATAGCATGAAAGGATAATCAGTATCACCAAGCATAATCATTAAACAAGCTTTTTTAGAGACTTTTGAAATTGTAACAGCATAAACTAAATGTAAACGAACGCGTAAAAGTAAATAAACACATTTTTAACGTGTAAACACGTAATAGATATTGTGTTTAATGTTTATTTTACCATCATTTTCAATCATTTTCGTATTTACATATTGATTCTATTGTGTCTCACGTTATCCGTTAGTGGATATTACCTTTATAGTTCCTTTAATTATTAAAAATTTAACAGCCTTTTTATTAGAATAAGCGTATTTATTTAGAACTGAAGAAATTCATATAGTTTTTTCGTTTATTTTCATTGCAGAATAATAATAAGTACAATATGTAGCGTTAAATACGGTGTGTCGTGTGTGACAAACTCGGAGATGCCATGTTGGTAAATATCTACTCTTACATGAAAGTGCGACTCGTTACAAGTTGGAAATACGCAGTACAAAGTGGCGGGTTGTTCTGATGATGACCGCAGAGTTAACTCTAACAAACACTGTTAAACTTACCTTAACTCGGCTTTAAGTCTACTTCAACTAGCAGGCTTGTTACAGGCTTACTTGTTTCCAACGTATTAAGAAAAGTATTTCCGAGAAAATAGTATCTCAACATTAATTGTTATTTAAATATTAGAAAAACGTATTCTCATTTACGAAAGGAATTAGGGGGAAAAGATGTACTAAAATGAAAATACATATAATTTTTTTATACTATATAAAATAACTTTAACAAAACTATCAGAGTTCAGTTAGGCCGATATTAATTAATTGTTTCTGCAATATTAACACCATTGAAAATATGTACTTAAAAATCAGTTTCACAATATAAATTATTTATCTTATAGTTTAATCTGGAAAATCCTGTTATAGGATATAACTGATCTATCTTATTTTCTAAATTGTTTCTTTATTTTTATGTATTAAATCAATGTTTTTATTCGTGCGATAACCGTTTTATATATATAATATAGATAAGGAAAAACAGAGTTTTTAGTAAAACAGTTAATGTTGATCTTTTTCATATAGTACTATAGGATGTTAGTGGGTGACCGGTATAAGGCTTCAGGACTTTGGGGCTTAGTTCGAGATAGTGCAGGTTCGAATCCTCGCCAAGTCTGAAGTATATATCCCTTGTGCTGTAACGGTTCTCCTACTTGCTCTGTCTGTATAGTTTTCAGCGCAGATCCATATTCTATTGGGAAAAGGAGATCGGCCTCTACTTTTTCCATAAAACAATCTATTTCGCGCTCATCTTATTTTAATAAACCCTATCACTATAAATTGAAACGTTTTTACATTGTATTGGAATCACTTGCTATATTGAATTTTGATTCATTATAAATATTTAAACTGAAATATTGTAAATAAATAGCCTATGTAGTTTTCTTGAAATTAATTGGCATTGTTGTGTACTTTAATTAAGATAAATCGTTTTATAAGATTTACTGCAGCTATTTCAGATTGGTTAGAGTGTGGATAAAGCGAGTTCACACTAGGAGATGGAGAGACCCAAGCCATCGTAGCAATAGTGGTGACAGGGGTGATATTGGCAAAGTTGGTCGTTGAGAACTGGGCCATGTGAAATATTGATCCTTGGCACCAATCCACCCTCTCTAGTGAACTGTTCACACTAGCATATAGATAAACCCGAGCCATCGTAGCAATAGTGGTGACAGGGGTGATATTGGCAAAGTTGGCCGTTGAGAACTGGGTCACGTGAAATATTGCTACTGGCACCTATCCATCCTCACTAGGGAACTGTTCACACTAGCAGATAGAGAAACCCGAGCCGACGTAGTAGTAGTTGGTGACAGGGGTGATATTGGCAACGTTGGCCGTTGACAACTGGGTCACGTGAAATATTGCTCCCTGGCACCGATTCACTCTCACTAGTGAACTGACCATATTACATGCAAGAAAAGTCTTTGCATATGGAAATTAGCCGTTGTAACAAACAATACGAATATTGAGAAGGTCATATTTAATGATGATGCCTTAAGCATAAAGTTAAATAAGTATAAAATGGAAAACAAAAACTTAGTATTTAAAGCTAAAACACTTACAGACTTTTTCCATAATTTTCTTTAGTTTAGTAACAAGTAGTACGAGTAGAACCCCCAAACAATCAATCTGAGATTTAGAAAAACCCGAAACCCGAACTCCCTACACACTGATTCTCGTTTGGTTAAACTATCATCTCTGGCTCGAATCCATGCTTGGATAGAATATTTTCCATTGTAGTGAACTGTAGTTATTGTAGTTAACTGTAAATTGTAGTTAACTGATGCTTGGATTAATCATATTCGGTACTTTTCCGTTGTGGCAATCCTAGCGTGAACTGATGATTGGAATCGATCGTATGCGGGTATCGTTTGTGTGGTGGATGTCCCGGTGTGAACCGATCTATCATCAGTAGATAAAGCTATGATTATCTTAGAAATACTTTATATTTTACCAAACACTATTTTGTAGGCAATGTTTTCGAGTGATAGACAACACAAATTAAATTTGTCTTCCTTATAAACAGAATATCTTAATCTAATTCTAAGACTAGAATAGTACTAATGTCATCATAGTAGAATGATACAAAGAGTATCAAACAGTTTACACTGAGTACAAGTTTTTCTAGTGATCCAAACTAAAGCCTTATACGTTAGATCTGTCCTTTGAAACTGATATATTTGCTCCGAGAGATTTGTGCCCTTTGTATTATAATGGAGGGTTACTTATGTTTAGTGTTATATCAAGGTATTATGTTTGTGAAGTTTTAGTAGTTTTATAACTAATGAAGTAGTGTAGATAATATAACGAGTTAGTGTTCAAGGCATCTATTAGTTCTAGAAAATCAGTAACTCGATCTTTCAAAATTGCATTTATTATTACTGTGTCATTTATTTTAAATATTTTCTATCCTTCAAAAATTTTGACTTATTTTTTTTGTTTGATCTGCTTTCAATTATTTTTGTTTTGTCTTTTTAAATTATGTACTTAAAACTACGTATGCTTTGTTAAACTATTTATACTTGACTCTTGTTTAAATAAATGTAATACAATGAATATTTAGTGCATAGTTTAACAAAGAGCAGAACAAGACTCATTGATAACAAACCAAAGAAGACAACCCTTCTCTCCTTTTTTGCTGACCATATGTATTTATCATGGTAGGTGCAAAATTACAATTAGTTATAGTTTGATTGAGAACTAGTTAAATTATAAACAAGTAAAAAATGACATAAAACAAGTTTATTATATTGTAAGTTTAAAGTGGTTCTATTGAGATTTTGGTGATTCAATGAAAACAATTCTCAAAAAAAGGGAAAAATCAACTTCCTCTGGTCTGAGGATGTAAAAGTGGTTTACCGAACTCGATCACCTGAAGTACGTTTCTGTACTAATAATAATAATAATGAATTAACATGTTAAGTGTTACATGTAACTAATAGTACAAATATATGAAGATACATACGTACGTTCAAAAAGAGCTAACAGTAAAGGTACATTACGTATATGTAACTGGGGGAGTAAAGGGTTCCTCTTACATAACTCTGGCATCTTTAAATCGTATTATCAGTCTGTTACAACTACCGCCATATTGGTTTTTGTCCCCCATAAGGCATTTTTATAGCTTAAATAAAGATCTTTGCCTTATTTACGAATGTACTATTTTAAACTTTATTTATTAATTTTTCTAAAGAACAACATTGTTTAGAGACCCTCACGAACAGATTGCAACGTTATCCCTTTATTTATTTTTTAAATACAAATAACTATTGTTTTAATTTAATTTTTTTCCATTTATAATCTGAAGTACATATGTTAAAAAACGTAAGCGTGAAACATTTTAAAAACGTAAGCGTAAACGCAGGCGTCAGCTATTGATAAAGACTGCCTGGTAGGCAACCTGGGAAAACGGGGAGACAACTGCCACAACTGTTCAAATCACGCAATGTTTTAGGGACGGACGGACAGATGACTACCGGTCTTATGATAGTCGACGGAGTTGCAAGTAGTTGCAACGTCAACAACCTTCAGCTGTCCCATCCATAGTCCTTTATAATCCTTTGTTATCGTTTAATCTATAAATTACATTTTCAACTACCTCAATGACTTTAACAAGGGAGTTTGTTTCTTTATTAAGTTTCTTTTATTTTAAGCAGACATTTTTATAGCAATAATATATTGTTACAAGTTCAATCTAATTTGCAGAAATACTTTTGCAATCACTAATCTAGAGCTTTGTTCAATAAGTTTCAACTTAAATCTATTCCAGCCGGATTTGACATTACTCATCGCTTGAAAGTAATTTATTGTTAACAAGTAGACTCTAAAATTGTCAGTTTTAATCAGTGTCGGTGTTAAAGACGAATGGGGGCTACAGATCAACCTGACATTTGATTGGAAACCCTCCAGCTTCCTTTGTCGGTCCCAGTAAACCCTCAGCCATTTTATCTGCCGAACCTATTAGCTTTTTTTAGGGTAATGTAAATGTGTTAGTTGGATCAAGGGGCATTTACAAACCAGTTGAATCCAAACATTTAAAAATATTTTAATAATTGCTCTCAGAGTTATTGTAGTGTTATTTGATGTAAATGCGAGAGAATCCCAAAAAAAACCCTTGTGGGTACGTCTCCCAATATTTATTTGGTGAATAGTTTTTACTTCAACATTGTATACAATTTTAAAAGTATACTGAAACAAGAAAATATGTTTGATATTTTAGATGGTGCCAGTTTGAGAATAAATTGATTGAATAGTAAATTTGATGTTGACAAGTAATATAGATCTTTTGTTTTTGTCAGTTTTGGACTTAAATACGAAAGGGGCTTGGTATTCCTAGTTGGGATTCTACAGTCTTTGTACAATCGTTTATGACCGCCCCCCTCCTAATGATCTGTGGCAGGCTTATGGTCAGGTATCGGAAGGATTTGTCAGGTGCCGTAAAAATGTATTGAGGACTACCACAATAATCTGTGGTCTTATGTATGCCTGATATGATGAATGAAACAGACAAGTTTGGCTATCATCTATGTTCTTTAAGTATGCGCTGTTATGATGCATGAAACGTACAAGTGTCGCTATCATCTATGTTCTTAGAGTATGCCCTGGGATGATGAATGCAACAGACAAGTTTCGCTATCTTCTATGTTTTTTAAGTATGCCCTGGGATGATGAATGCAACAGAGAAGTTTCGCTATCTTTGTTCTTTAAGTATGCACTGTGATGATGAATGAAACGGACAGGTGTTGCTATCATCTATGTTCTTTAAGTATGCCCTGTGATGATGAATGAAACGGACAAGTGTCGCTATCATCTATGTTCTTTAAGTATGCCCTGTGATGATGAATGCAACAGACAAGTTTCGCTATCATCTATGTTCTTTAAGTATGCCCTGTGATGATGAATGAAACGGACAAGTGTCGCTATCATTTATGTTCTTTAAGTATGCCTTGTGATGATGAATGAAACGTACAAGTGTCGCTATCATCTATATTCTTTAAGTATGCCCTGGGATGATGAATGCAACAGACAAGTTTCGCTATCATCTATGTTTTTTAAGTATGCACTGTGATGATGAATGCAACAGAGAAGTTTCGCTATCTTTGTTCTTTAAGTATGCCCTGTAATGATGAATGAAACGGACAAGTGTCGCTATCATCTATGTTCTTTAAGTATGCCCTGGGATGATGAATGCAACAGACAAGTGTCGCTATCATCTATGTTCTTTAAGTATGCCCTGGGATGATGAATGAAACGTACAAGTGTCGCTATCATCTATATTCTTTAAGTATGCCCTGGGATGATGAATGCAACAGACAAGTTTCGCTATCATCTATGTTTTTTAAGTATGCACTGGGATGATGAATGCAACAGAGAAGTTTCGCTATCTTTGTTCTTTAAGTATGCCCTGTGATGATGAATGAAACGGACAAGTGTCGCTATCATCTATGTTCTTTAAGTATGCCCTGGGATGATGAATGCAACAGACAAGTTTCGCTATCTTTGTTCTTTAAGTATGCCCTGGGATGATGAATGCAACAGAGAAGTTTCGCTATCTTTGTTCTTTAAGTATGCCCTGTGATGATGAATGAAACGGACAAGTGTCGCTATCATCTATGTTCTTTAAGTATGCCCTGTGATGACGAATGCAACAGACAAGTGTCGCTATCATCTATGTTCTTTAAGTATGCCCTGGGATGATGAATGCAACAGAGAAGTTTCGATATCTTTGTTCTTTAAGTATGCCCTGGGATGATGAATGAAACGGACAAGTGTCGCTATCATCTATGTTCTTTAAGTATGCCCTGTGATGATGAATGAAACGGACAAGTGTCGCTATCATCTATGTTCTTTAAGTATGGCCTGGGATGATAATTACTAAAATAGCAAGTGTGGTTAATGTTGTTGTTATTTGTAAGTCATGTTAAACCGTATTTTTAAGGTCTATAAATCCTTATCATTTTTATGTAACAAATTGTTCTTATCAAATTATTCTTATCACTAGGCATTATTTTGGGTAACCCAACATTTAAATACGTAAAGTTTGTATTACGACTTGTGTTGCTATTTGAAATGTTTGAGATTCGTACCTGTGACCCTCATTTGTGGGCTCATATTGTATTTGAAATGTGGAAAAAACAATTTTGAGACGTTTGCCATAAGAGGTTTATTATGTTTACAGTTTATTGCATTGCTCCATGTTAAGTGGCTCAACCACAGGAGATACTGCATGGGTGGGCTCAAACACCATGTATGAAACTTTGTTTCAATTATTTTATTTTTAATTCGTGAAAATACTATACTATTTGGGTAAATTATTCTGAAATATACCTTAGTTTATGAGAGAAATGTAACCATCTATTGACTCCACTCCCGTATCATTCTTATACAGAATAAATATTAGGAGAGTGCTTATGTAATAATGGTAATTTTTTAGTGTTCAGCAGTTCCCCCTTTTTTCTCTCCTATATGAGTGGAGCGTTAAGAAATATTATGAAATTGAGTTTTCTTGTTAAACTTTTTATATTTTGATAGAGCAATTTGTTTCCTTTAATCATATTTGTTAGCTCGAAAGATAATTTTTTAGTTAAATTATTATTAACATGATAGTGGTTTTTTGTTCAATCCTTTACTTAGTATTGTTAAAAAAATAATATAAAGCTTTTAACTAAAAGTTAATATGTTAAAAACCAATATAATTGAAGTTAATTAGTTATCAGTTTTAAACTATGAATTTATTGAATTGTAAACATGTAAAATTTCATCTATTGCTTGGAATCCCGCAAGCCTCACTAAAGTCGTACCGGAGTACGGTATATTTTAAGGGGCTTCTTTCGCCACAACCGAGGGATAAATTATTGCCACGACACAAAAACCCTCCAGAGCTTGCTGCTGCCACTTCTTGGGTAGCTCGTTGTGATTTATTAAAACGTTCTCCAGACGATGGGACTTGGAAAATATTATCTCGGTGGAAAGCGTTAATTCCAATGGCGATAATTTCGCTCAAGCGAGAGTATAAATATTTAATCCTGTCATTAGCCGTAATAACGATATGTTAATTAACTGGTGCTGGAAAAGTGTTGGAGAAAAATATTAATTTCACATCCGTTATTTAAGTAGATAACCTCTAATAGGTTTGATTGCTGATAGTGGTGGAATTATGAAACCGTATCAGAACATTTTTAATGTGTTGATAAATAGAATTAATATTAAGGTACCATATTGCCAATGAAAATAAGTTAAATTCGTAATATACAGGATTAATTTGATTCTTGTTTTATATTGATGTCGGTACGTATATGGGTCGGTAGGTAGGTCAATACCTATACGTATATCCTTGTATAGGTGAGTGAGTCTGGTACTAGAGCTCGCTTTCTTATGGCGCCACCGAACGCCTCAGAGGTACAGTAGTTATAAATAAATTGCAATTAATATACATCTTTATAAATTTGAAGTAATGATTACTACAATTTATCCTTGAGTGTTCGATGGCAATAAGGGAGTGGCTGAAAAAGTGCAACTTTTTTTGTTCTATATTTTGCCATGCAAAATATAGAACAAACTACTCGACCCACATTTACCGCACTATTGAAGTGACCTGTGTTTCCTTAAAAAAGTTTAAAATTCATGTCTCAAATATTGGTCACAAGCACTGAGAGGGAAGTCTTGCACGAAGAGGAATTGCTCATATATGGGCCGAAGACAAATGTTAAAGTTAAAACCTACGGTCTATCCGGCCTTCATGGTTCGTCTACCGTCTCAACCGGGTCGACTGTGCTTCATCCATTTACCTTTTAGTAGGTATGTTTTAAAACCCTTACCTAGTTTTTAAAATAAACTAACATAATTTTAGTTAACCAAAATATAACAACCTCTGATTCGTATCGTTTAGAATTTAAGCCGAGTAAGTTCGTACGTCACTAATTAGTTCGTGTTTTGTACGGTTGAAGTATCTATTGCGTTCAAAAAGACAATTTATTTGTGTTTTGGTTGTAGTCAAGGCGTTGTTTAGGGAAGAGAACTAAGTGTCAGGCCTGTCAGTTAGGAAAATCAGACCAATACTACGTTGTTCGGATTCCACGTGTCTGTAGGTATTTGCCCTAGCTATTGGGATACTAATAAACGGCTCTTTCTAAGGAATGGTCGACCTTAGTAACAAAGACTACACTCGTTCATCAACACTCGTAAATCACAGTCATTAGCCCCTCATATTCGCCCATATATTTCCGTTCGGCCTCTTATTAATTAACAATGTTACTTGCCACCGTAATTGTAAAAATAATAATAAAAAATATTCAGTTTTTTTATATTATTTGAATTGTAACTTTTAGAGTTATTGTATATACATTTAAAATTTACTAAAGACGTTTGGATATACTAATAAATTGCGTAGTTAGTGTATTTAATTTTAAATCAGTTGTGATAAAAGCGACCTATAAAATCTACTTAAAACATTTTTATCGTTTGAAAGTATCGTACGATAAAATCTGGTTTTATAAGTTCACTTGCCTGAAGACGATTTTAAGTTTATCGTACCCACCTAAGGTGTCCGAAGTTTCAGTAGTTCAGTAAACTAGGAAAGTACCGTCGGTAACAAGGTCCGACAACTGTTGTGTCCATACGGCTTTGCATATTTGTAGTTGGTTGTGTTGGATTAATGTTTTAAATAATGGCCTCGTTTCTGCCGCCCCATGTAAGAGTATAAAATTAAAATAACTGCATCATTATTTTAATTTAAAATTGCAATCAATTGGTTAAAATACTGTTCTGTTATAGTCTGCTTTTGTTTTTATTTCATAACAGTTTTTTTTAATTATTATTATTTTTTATGTGTATTTGGGGTTGGGCAAGTCAGGAATACATTTATTAATTTTAAGACTATTGAACAATTTAATGAAAATTTGTAGATATGTACATGGCACTATACCAAACATTTAGACCTATTTTACTCGTTTTTTACATATCCTGGGGATGGCCCGTGAACGAAGTCGTAAAAATGTTAACTGTGAGCCTACCTCAAGTTATACCTCATTTTAAAGGTCTTCGTATGTACAATACAAGAGTGCAAATCCTAGGTCCACAGGATGATTCAGTTAGAAAGTACAACCGCTCAAAGAACTTAATGTTATTTAACTAATACTTCTTAAGAACTAGTTATTATATATTACTTACAACTATAAATTAATTGATTAAATATGAGACAATAATTCATTTCCACAAAAAATATGTAGCAAATGATTATAATAATTTGTAAAAACTATTTTTAGGGTATACCTACGGTCAAAATGGTTTTAGCAGTTTGTCTTATTTTATAACGCAGTCTTCTATTACGTTTGCAAACAATCAACAACATATTCAACAATAGGGACCCCAAATAGGTATAAATAATTAGTCGTATAACTAAGTAGTATTAGTTATAGTTATATTACATTAAATCGTTTGAGTTGCTGTATTTTCTGACTGGGACATCGTTTTGAACTCAGATTTATACTTTCGTATTGTAGAAACAAAAACCTGTAAAAGAGGTATAACGAGATAGGCTTACAATTAAATTTTGTAAAACTTCCTCCGTAGATCCATTCCCTGGCAGGCCCATCCATCGTTTCTGTATAGCTTGGTGGCATTACCAAATTAAGACTTTCTATTGATTTTATTCATCCATTGATAAAAAAAGGAGTCACTTAAATAATTTTACTAATTAAAAACCTTAAAAATGAACGGAGTGGTCTCCAAGAAAATTAGCGGAAGCTTGAACTAAATAATACGTTCGGAAGATCTCGGTCCCAGTAAATAAACATTAAAACCTCATTCAAAATGTCTTTAATTCTATCCCAGGGGTTGAACTGAGATCACCACACCGTTAATGACACCTAGACGACATGCTCGTTAGAGGAACAGAATAAACATTGAATTAGTGACACTTTTTGGCAACTATTATTGGAATTGTTCTAATATTTACCTTGAATATTCAATAGGGTAGGCGAGGTTCGTTCATCATTGTGTAAAGAAACCCTCGGCACAACCGCAGTCTTTTTCAAGTATTAATAAAATTAAGTTACATTCAAAATTCAAAAAGTTCAAAATTCAAAAAGTTTTATTGCATAAAAACCAGTTCACATGGTATCACAATCGTCAAAATAAATGAATGGTAACAATTAAAATCATGGCATTCATTCGTCATCCATTCAAACATATAAGTGTAACATTCATACAGCCATTCATTCATTCTTTTGGACATCAGACCCTCCTGTTGATGTTGGAATTTTACAATGTTCTAACTCCAGTGGCTCATCATGAACTCATCAACCGAGTAAAATGCTTTTGTTACCAAATATTGTTTTAACGTTACATATGTTGAACGTATGAATTATCATACGTATTAGCTTTGGATCATACTAAAACACCTAAAGTAGAAGTGAAACTCTATCATAGGATAAGGGTGTTCGATCGAAAATGATTTTTGAACTTTTTTGAATAAAGTTGTTAGTATCCATGTAAGTAATAAATGTGTTACGGGAAAAAATGCTAAAAAATTTCTTTATTAAGATATGGCTGCCCAAATATCTCAATAAATGAGTTTACAATAAATGAGGGAGTTATGTCCTTCTGTCGAATTTGCGGGTAGGGGGGTAGGCATGGGAGAGAGGAGAGGGGAATACCTGGCCTGTTCGTCGGTGAGTCAGGATCTTTACTACTCTTAGCGGCTGTTGCGATAAAATCTAGAACAAAATTCCTTAGAGCGCTAAACTGAGCGGCCGGACGAACACCCTTAATCAGATGTAATTTGGATTTAATACTTGAAAATGACATTAGCTGTACCAAGTCGAAACGTCGTGTAGGGTTTCTTCACGCAATGATGGAAAATGTCCAACGATCCTTATTTATTTCATCAAATACTCACTCATTATTGAACTATTAAAATAAAGATGAATATTTAATTGTAATGTTTACAACTTTGTTGTAACTGTAAATGAGCCATTTTAGTCCAGGAATCCTTAGTTTAACGCAGATTTTGGTCCACAGAGATTTTCATCTGTATCGGCTGTGGAAATGTCATTATTAAGTCTGTCATTTAAACACTAATCTCACAACTTCCTTCTCCAGCTTCAACAGAAAGAAAATTATATTCTAAAGCTTTACCCAAACATATTGGACATTAAAAGAATGAAGTTTACGAAAATGTATCATAAATGTTCATTATATCCTCCATTTGCAGCACAAATGACATCTAGTCGATAGCTGGATTCGTCCCAAACTGCGGAAGGTGTCTATCAGAACTTAAGTTATCGACTAGATGTCATCCGTGCTGCAAATGGAGGACATAGTAAACATTTATGATACATTTTCGTATACTTCATTCTTTTAATATCTATTATGTTTCAGACAACATAAATCCTTGTTTCTCATAAATCTAGCTTTTTAAAATATTCTGAAACACCCTGTATGTATTAATGAGCGCATTTAAAAACCATGTTTGACTACTGGTTTATTGACTCTCTTTCGGCAACAATGCAGTCGACACTAGCGTTCTGTGGTGGAAATTTGCAGCTCGGTGATTGAAATGCGTTTGCTTTGAAGTCTGCCGGGATACGATCACGGTCTGTCGACCACTCTGATATCGGGCCGTCCATAATGCTTCGGACTTTTATAATGCATCTCTCGATTCCTCAATGCAACTTGTTCCCCCAAATATTGTGTTAGGATGATTTTCTTTAGAAGAATATATTGAAATTTTTCCATAGTAAGAAAATAAGATTTGAACGTGAAACTAAATGACTAGATATTGGATTCTTTAGAGGGCACTTATTTTTTACGTGGTTAGTTTGATGTGTTATGTATTTTTAGCGTTGCATTAAAATATGCAGCTTCGTGGCTGAGTAAAATCAACGATGGTAGTCAGTGTCCGGCTTAACAGTTAAGGAGAAAACTGAGCATTAAGCTTGTCAATCAGCTGAAAATAAGATTATAGTCTACTACGTGGTTCGAATACCACATAAAGCTGTAAGTCCTTTAGTTGTCCATGATATTGAGCTACCTGAGCAAAGTCCAACTCATTTAGTAACCAGACTACACAGGTCATCCACACTCATGTAATCATTCATATTTGTCTTAAAATACGCGCCCACCCATGTATAGACCCACCAACTATCCCATACACCACCCATTTATAGACCCACCTACTATCCCATACACCATCCATGTATAGTACCACCTACTATCCCGTACACCACCCATGTATAGATCCAGTCCTATCCCATACACGTACAGTGGTATAGAAGTATACGTACGGTGTGTTATATGTAATAATCCATTTCTATAATAAAAACGTTTTTCGATTATTAGTAAATAAATTTTAACTGAACCCATAGTTTCCGCTGTACATCAAATAAGCTTCGTAATTTTCGTAAAAACTATTGTTTTCATTAGAATATAATGGGTAACTATTAATTTGTAATAGAAAAGAAGTGCTAATTTGTTTCCAGTCCCCGTTAATGACTATTATAGATGGATGGAGTTTAATAGCTTGGATCAAACAACTTGGTGTGATGTGTTGAAATTACTTCCATAAAGTATCGGCTTCACTGGTCCTTGCCGAAGTTTGATTGGGGAATAGTTTGGGCCACAGGAAAGGCGTCAAGTTTGTCTTGGAGGATGGGTGATTGATGGTCCTCTGGACTTTGTCTACAGACAGGTATTGAAACTGGGCCTGGGTAGAACGTTTTACTCGAATAAAAATACGACGGATAGTGTGAATATTGTTGATCTTTGGTAAATTAATTAATACATTTTATTAATACAATACAAGTAAACGTCACACAACAGTTTTATCTCAATGCAAGTACAAAATGTACTAATATTATGGTGAAAGGTATCGGTAAACCACGTTTACCGTCCTCAGACCAGGGGGATTCACAGAGGAATGACGTTGGCCTTCAGCCACAGTATAATATCATACAGTAACAACACTTCCATTGCAATGCTGTGGATCTAACCTACGGGGCAAAAACGGAGGATCTATTCCGTTCTGTGAATTCCCTCCACCTACGAGAATCTCACAAAAATCCTGTTTAATGTACTTATTACTCTTAAAAAATGTATATAGCTTATAACTTATACCATTTAATTAAGCTGGTAGTCCAGAACCATGATACAGATGTGAATTTAGTGTATTTCAACGTGGTCTGGCCAGTTTGTGGCCACCGTACAGCACACAGTTAATTCTGCCCCCCCCTCCCCATCTACCGGAATCACTCCGCCACTGTGTAAAGATTAATCGTATCCCTATTGTAATAGCGGTAATTGTGTTGGTTTTGGGTTTTCCCGGACGTCCGCTGCTATTGTGTACTATGTGTTTTCCTTGTCCCTGAGTCAAGTTTTGTTGTTTCATCATAATGTAACATGAACATGATTCATTTATCAACTATCACACACATTTCAATAACTTCTATATTAGGTTCTACCTTGGACAACGGTTGTATTACGAACTGAACTATACAGATTGTTATGACAGTACCAGAAATGCGTGGAATATTGCGTTATTAATATTAAAAATGTATGTAATTAGTTTAAATAAAATAATTATTTTAAGTGAAGTACATAGGTTTTTACATTACAGAGGTTTCAGTTCTGATTACATACATAAACCATTAGCATTTAGCAGGGAATTTTTTTTTAGTTAAAATTTTCTATATTTTTTGTTCTGGGTGCTTATCATTCATTGGTTACAGTGTAGGCCTTCTTCTTACAACTAAATGGATCGATTTCATGAAGATTTTAATTAGAAGTATATACGTAACTTATTCAATTATGTGTAACTAGTTAACATGTATATGTAACGTGTTTTATTATTTTATACACTATATTAAATTTAATTCGTAATAACTTTTTAAAGAAATGTTAGTAAGAAAATAATAATTCACTACCCATAGTATTTACACTGTCACCCTTGTTTACACCGTTAGGAGTTAAAAATTAATCATATTTGAATAATTTTTTTCTCTCATGAAAATTGGTCTATTATAAATAAAATAGTAACTGTAGTTTTGTAACGAGTAGTATTGGACTTTTAGTCGAGGCCATAATATGAAGCTGTGGGTATTGTCAGGACATCACCACCCCTACAGAGTCGCGCGTTTTGTAATACTGGAGTAATACTGGACTTGTCGTTGAGGCTATAATATGAAGCTGTTGGTGTTGTCAGGATGTCACTGCCCCTACAGAGCCGCCCGTTTTGTAACGAGTAAAACTGGACTTGTCGTTGAGGCTATAATATGAAGCTGTTGGTGTTGTCAGGACGTCACTGCCCCTACAGAGTCGCGCGTTTTGTAATACTGGAGTAATACTGGACTTGTCGTTGAGGCTATAATATGAAGCTGTTGGTGTTGTCAGGATGTCACTGCCCCTACAGAGCCGCCCGTTTTGTAATACTGGAGTAATACTGGACTTGTCGTTGAGGCTATAATATGAAGCTGTGGGTATTGTCAGGACATCACCACCCCTACAGAGTCGCGCGTTTTGTAATACTGGAGTAATACTGGACTTGTCGTTGAGGCTATAATATGAAGCTGTTGGTGTTGTCAGGATGTCACTGCCCCTACAGAGCCGCCCGTTTTGTAATACTGGAGTAATACTGGACTTGTCGTTGAGGCTATAATATGAAGCTGTGGGTATTGTCAGGACATCACCACCCCTACAGAGTCGCGCGTTTTGTAATACTGGAGTAATACTGGACTTGTCGTTGAGGCTATAATATGAAGCTGTTGGTGTTGTCAGGACGTCACTGCCCCTACAGAGCCGCCAGTTTTGTAACGAGTAAAACTGGACTTGTCGTTGAGACTATAATATGAAGTTGTTGGTGTTGTCAGGACGTCACTACTCCTACAGAGCCGCCAGTTTTGTAACGAGTAAAACTGGACTTGTCGTTGAGACTATAATATGAAGCTGTTGGTGTTGTCAGGACGTCACTACCCCTACAGAGCCGCCAGTTTTGTAACGAGTAAAACTGGACTTGTCGTTGAGGCTATAATATGAAGCTGTTGGTGTTGTCAGGACGTCACTGCCCCTACAGAGCCGCCCGTTTTGTAACGAGTAAAACTGGACTTGTCGTTTAGGCTATAATATGAAGCTGTTGGTGTTTTCAGGACGTCACTGCCCCTATAGAGCCGCCAGTTTTGTAACGAGTAAAACTGGACTTGTCGTTGAGGCTATAATATGAAGCTGTGGGTATTGTCAGGACATCACCACCCCTACAGAGCCGCCAGTTTTGTAACGAGTAAAACTGGACTTGTCGTTGAGGCTATAATATGAAGCTGTTGGTGTTGTCAGGACGTCACTACTCCTACAGAGCCGCCAGTTTTGTAACGAGTAAAACTGGACTTGTCGTTGAGGCTATAATATGAAGCTGTTGGTGTTGTCAGGATGTCACTGCCCCTACAGAGCCGCCAGTTTTGTAACGAGTAAAACTGGACTTGTCGTTGAGACTATAATATTAAGCTGTTGGTGTTGTCAGGATGTCACTGCCCCTACAGAGTCGCGCGTTTTGTAATACTGGAGTAATACTGGACTTGTCGTTGAGACTATATTATGAAGCTGTTGGTGTTGTCAGGACATCACCACCCCTACAGAGCCGCCAGTTTTGTAACGAGTAAAACTGGACTTGTCGTTGAGACTATAATATTGAGCTGTTGGTGTTGTCAGGATGTCACTGCCCCTACAGAGTCGCGCGTTTTGTAATACTGGAGTAATACTGGACTTGTCGTTGAGACTATAATATTAAGCTGTTGGTGTTGTCAGGATGTCACTGCCCCTACAGAGCCGCCCGTTTTGTAACGAGTAAAACTGGACTTGTCGTTGAGACTATAATATTAAGCTGTTGGTGTTGTCAGTATGTCACTGCCCCTACAGAGTCGCGCGAATTGTAATACTGGAGTAATACTGGACTTGTCGTTGAGACTATAATATTAAGCTGTTGGTGTTGTCAGGACGTCACTGCCCCTACAGAGTCGCGCGTTTTGTAATACTGGAGTAAAACTGGACTTGTCGTTGAGACTATAATATTAAACTGTTGGTGTTGTCAGGATGTCACTGCCCCTATAGAGCCGCCCGTTTTGTAACGAGTAAAACTGGACTTGTCGTTGAGGCTATAATATAAAGCTGTTGGTGTTGTCAGGACGTCACTGCCCCTACAGAGCCGCCCGTTTTGTAACGAGTAATACTGGACATGTCGTTGAGACTATAATATGAAGCTGTTGGTGTTGTCAGGACGTCACTGCCCCTACAGAGCCGCCCGTTTTGTAACGAGTAAGACTGGACTTGTCGTTGAGACTATAATATGAAGCTGTTGGTGTTGTCAGGACGTCACAGCCCCTACAGAGCCGCCAGTTTTGTAACGAGTAAAAATGGACTTGTCGTTGAGGCTATAATATGAAGCTGTTGGTGTTTTCAGGACGTCACTACTCCTACAGAGCCGCCAGTTTTTTAACGAGTAAAACTGGACTTGTCGTTGAGGCTATAATATGAAGCTGTTGGTGTTGTCAGGACGTCACTGCCCCTACAGAGCCGCCCGTTTTGTAACGAGTAAAACTGGACTTGTCGTTGAGGCTATAATATGAAGCTGTTGGTGTTGTCAGGACGTCACTGCCCCTACAGAGCCGCCAGTTTTGTAACGAGTAAAACTGGACTTGTCGTTGAGGCTATAATATGAAGCTGTTGGTGTTGTCAGGACGTCACTACTCCTACAGAGCCGCCAGTTTTGTAACGAGTAAAACTGGACTTGTCGTTGAGGCTATAATATGAAGCTGTTGGTGTTGTCAGGACGTCACTGCCCCTACAGAGCCGCCAGTTTTGTAACGAGTAAAACTGGACTTGTCGTTGAGGCTATAATATGAAGCTGTTGGTGTTGTCAGGACGTCACTACTCCTACAGAGCCGTCAGTTTTGTAACGAGTAAAACTGGACTTGTCGTTGAGGCTATAATATGACGCTGTTGGTGTTGTCAGGACGTCACTGCCCTGACAGAGCCGCCAGTTTTGTAACGAGTAAAACTGGACTTGTCGTTGAGGCTATAATATGAAGCTGTTGGTGTTGTCAGGACGTCACTACTCCTACAGAGCCGTCAGTTTTGTAACGAGTAAAACTGGACTTGTCGTTGAGGCTATAATATGAAGCTGTTGGTGTTGTCAGGACGTCACAGCCCCTACAGAGCCGCCAGTTTTGTAACGAGTAAAACTGGACTTGTCGTTGAGGCTATAATATGAAGCTGTTGGTGTTGTCAGGACGTCACTACTCCTACAGAGGCGCCAGTTTTGTAACGAGTAAAACTGGACTTGTCGTTGAGGCTATAATATGAAGCTGTTGGTGTTGTCAGGATGTCACTGCCCCTACAGAGCCGCCAGTTTTGTAACGAGTAAAACTGGACTTGTCGTTGAGGCTATAATATGAAGCTGTTGGTGTTGTCAGGACGTCACAGCCCCTACAGAGCCGCCCGTTTTGTAACGAGTAAAACTGGACTTGTCGTTGAGGCTATAATATAAAGCTGTTGGTGTTTTCAGGACGTCACTGCCCCTACAGAGCCGCCCGTTTTGTAATGAGTAAAACTGGACTTGTCGTTGAGGCTATAATATGAAGCTGCTGGTGTTGTCAGGACGTCACTGCCCCTACAGAGCCGCCAGTTTTGTAACGAGTAATATTTTACTTGTAGTTGAGGCTATGTAATTTTCCATATATTACTATCTTATGCTACTAACCTATAAGTAATTATTTGCATAATTTCTTCACTTTACAATTTCAATTCGTAACTCAATTTGAATAATATTCTCCTTTGCTGTATATGCTACAATATATAGCTGATAATTGGATTCAACAGTCAAAATTTCTCCCATTAGAGAGAAGCTTATTTTTCATTCTATCTATATTTATTATTTTTCATTCTATCTATATTTATTATTTTTCATTCTATCTATATTTATTATTTCTTTTATCCATTGCAATATATGAAATGTTAAATGTGGATGACCTGTGTCTGGGTACTTATTGAAATGTATCTCTCAATACCTTATCTCATCAGTTATTTATTTATGATTTTTGGGGGGAGATAAATAGATCCAGAAATATGAAAAAATCCAATTTAGTAAAAAAGGTTTGTTTTATTCAACCCTATCTTTTAAGTTTATATTGTAAAGTGATATTGATGTACTCCAACCATATATACATACACATATTTGTACAATTAGTGACCGAACTAACCGTGTTTTGTATTAGCTCTCGGCCAAAAACATGGGGCCTATAAATCTTGACTCATTGTCCAGGCCAAGTATTGAAACAGTGAGAGATGGGTTTCCGATGTCACTCGCGCGCCATTGTGCCATAATGATTAAACCCGCCACGGCTACACCCTTTGATTGGCGTTTTAATTAAAATTCCGTTTTGGCTGGAGAATTTACTTTGAATTATGTTGGTTAAGTGCTGAATTGCTCAATGCATTTTTATTACATTAAACAACATTTTGTTGTTTTCAGTAAGGTTTCGGCTCTTTGCTGTTTTACACTGTAGTTGTTTTAGGGTGTTTAAAAGTATTTTTATTGAATCAGAAAGCATTCATTCTCTATTGGAAAAATAATGTTGTGTCTAAATAATTATTTCTAGCTAATATTGGAGTTTTACGTAGAGAATATGTGCAACGGTAAAGCAAACCTTTACAGATTTATATTACCAGACAAACACTATGCGCAATATCTTTTACTTTCACTTCAGGCCGAAAACAAAGTGACACTTCTAGTGGACTGACCCCAACTGACTTTGTCGGCTCAGAGTACCTTTTTTTATAAGGGCAGCTGCAAGTCTTGATGTTTCCATAAATGTTATTCGAGATGTTTCTGGACTGTGGATCTACGTCTTTCTGAGCGCTATTTCGAAAAGGTTCCGGCTCAACCTACAGACAAGTTAACTGCCATTCTAGTACCTTGTAGAAGTAACTGGGTTGGTCTAGAGGTACGGAAGTGCGAAAATACCCGAAAAGGGAGGGTGTGCGCACTGCCGATTACCGTGTTCCTAACAATGAAATTCTATTGTACCAATTATCTTTCAAAAATGTTTACGTAGAATATCTTTTTTCCGAATTTTGTGATAAACTATAAGTAAATGCTGGTTAGAGAACATTTTAACTTGTATATTTTGATTTGTTTAAGTGTTTAAAACAATACACAGACTACCTAAAATAGTATTTTTAAAATAAACAGAAACATATGCAGTAATTATTAGCTTTTATTGCTTTATTGCTATAATATTGACCATTGCATGACATGTTAAAAATTGTTACTACGCAATAAAATTAAAAAAAAATTGCTATACAATTACTAGAAATTATTACTTTAGCCAGTAGGCTCTTGCTAGTTTGCGTTCTTCAATACAGGGCGTTAAAATACTAGGATATCCATCAACAAGAGCCATTAGATGTTGCTGTTTTGTCAGATTTTCATCCCGTAAGGTCAATGTTAATTGCTGTACACTAATGTCAGTTAACAATTTGTCACTTAAACTATAATTTTCAAATTGTTTGAAAGGTCGTACAAGTTACTATTGGATTCACGTTTTAATATATATTTATTTATGATTAAATTTTAAAAAAATATAGAGTTTCTCTTTACTAGTTTATGATGTCTATAAAATATAAATGAGCAATCGAAATTTTAAAAAGTGAATACATCAGTAACTTTTACGATCTTTCAAACGATGTAAAAATTAGTATTTTCTGGCAAATCGTTTATTCACAGTGCTGTACCACATTTCAAATTGCTGTTATGGGATAACAAAAAAGACTGTAAAGTTCAAAATGCCCCTGCGTTGAAAAACGACAATTTTCCATATACGGACCATTACGAACAATACTTACACTAGTAGTTTATTTGTAATATAGTAAACACAAAAAGGGTTAACCGCTTAAGTATCCAGGAGGGTTTCGATTGTGATATTTTGGTATTTTTCATACCGTTAATTCGCTGTACAAATTTTCATTCGGGCATTTATTTTGTGTTTTTGATAATGGTATACATTATATCAAACAATTATTGGTCTGCGTTGCAAGTGAAATTACTGTACTAGTGCTACATAAGTAATAATTGGTAGTGGACGGACGCCTGAGTATTGGTAAATATAAAAACTGCAAATAAGGACTTAGTGTCTCGGGACTGTAGCGAGCAATGGCGGCCGATATTGGAAAAGTTGGGCAATTGACAACTGCGGTTGTGATAAAGTGCGGTTGGCCGCCGATATTGAACTGTTGAGTGCCGATTCTTCAGGAGGATGGCGACACCAATGTGTACATGATTGACAACACGTGTACATAAGGCACGTTCAATATACTCAGTGTAATGATGTATACAGAAATATTTATTATGAGTTACTGAGTATTAATTATAGTTTAGTTATTAAGAGTTTTTGGAAATTTAATACCACAAGTCGTCAGTGCTGGAGTGGGTGCTCCTGAAGTCGGAATACGTTAGAGACTGGAAGAACACCTCTAGGAATATGTGTGTTGAAAATAAGGCCCTAAAGTAATAGGTAAACAGGAATTCATGTGTGCAGTGTTGTGTTAAGCAATAAAAAGTAAGCCTACTATAAGAAATTTTGAAACTTTTCCGTTAATTCACTACCACTACTTTGTTTAGGTTAGGTTAGGTTTGCTTAAGTTATGTTATGTTAGCTCTGGTTTGGTTGTGTTAGGTTAATCCAAGTTGTGGTTATGTTTACATTAGTATCGACCCACCCGTACACCATACACATACATTGGTATTGTAAAATCATTACTACCCCCCCAAACATATAACCTCCAATGTTTAAATAACATAGTACCCACCCGCCCACCCATACACGTACAGTGGTATTGACACGCCCACCCATACACGTAAAGTGGTAATGATACCACTGTATGTGTATGGGTGGGCGGGTGGGTCAATACCACTGTATGTGTATGGGTGGATGAGAGGGTCAATACCACTGTACGTGTATGGGTGGATGGGTGGGTCAGTACCACTGTACGTGTATGGGTGGGTGCGTGACTGATTCTGTCAACTTCACCCCTTCCCCATTTCTAACATTTTTTATATTTTGGCCCTACACTGCTATGCCACAAACCGACCACTTTTTGAAGTTTCTTCAAAAACCACCATTCGCAGCTGGATTTGTACTCTAGTCTCTCGGCAATGCACCTGGCCACAATCCATCGTCGTTTAACACCTACAGTGGTATACGTATAATGTTAAACGTAACAAATTAACGGAAAAGATCCGAGATTTCATTTTTCGTGTAGTTTTCTTTGACATATTTAATCTTGTTTGTTAAGCATGTTTAAATCTGTAATGCATATAGTCGTAATTTAGTTATTTTTCTCCGAGATTTATCACTATAGTATAGTCGCTATAGTAATAAATTTCCTATAGCTCATATACTATACAATAAGTTTTCTGAAATTTTTATTTATATTATAAATGATATTTTGCGTGTATGACATAGACAAATGTTTAGCAAAACCTTTACATATTATGTTAATGATTAGCCCTCTATTGTATGAGAATGTTTTTACATGCACACTACTAACTAACTTGTTACTCAACTTGCCAATAAGTGTTTGTAGTAACATCATTGCCTCAAGTGTTACAGAAAAGTGAATCGTTCACTGCTGATTTATAACTAAAATAGGTAATAGAGTATGTAAAAACACCATTGTCTCAACTTGTAGATCTATACACTTCGTTATATGCTAATTTTTTCCTGAAATGGCGAATTAACGCCTTTGCCTCAAGAGAAACACACATCGTGCTCTGCTGATTTGTTACTGAAATGATCAATTTATTGTGTAAAACCACCCTTGCTTAAGTGTTAGATAAAGACAAATCGTCGCATGCAGATTTCTTTCTAAAATGACAGTAGATTGTGGCCCCAAGTGTTAGTGCGGTACACGTCGTCCTCTGCTGATTTGTTGCATCCAATAACCCAATAACACATCAGCGCTGCCATCTCCAGGATTATGTAAATGTTACTACCCTAATCCCCCTCCCCGACTCCGACCCTTAGAAGGGCGGTATTTATTTATTGAGGGGTGATTGCCGCCTTGATCTTCTTAAAGTGATGATAATTTATCTGTCCCGAGCTGTCGCGTGATATTGGTCTGACGAGAGGGGAGAATGGATCCTTGATGGATTAATCAGTCCCCAAATTGCACTTCATTATGGTAGGTCGTCAGTAAATCATACTTCGCACCGGATATACAACTGAGAATGCGCGGGGTAGGACGGAGGAAACGTCTGAAAACTGTTGAATGGGTTTTTCAATAGTTATAACTATACTCAAATAACATTTCTCTGTGCATTGTAACAAATAGTATGTATGGTTACGTGGAAGGGTCCAGTACCAGTGTAAATGTATGGCTGGAAAGATGTCTCAATACCACCGTACTTCTATGGGTAGGTGGGAGGATAGATATCACTGCTCGTATATGGGTGGGAGGGAGAATAAGTACCACTGTGCCGTATGTGTTGGGTGGGAGGGTACGTACCACTGTAAATGTATGGTTGGACGGATGTCTCAATACCACTTTACTTATATGGTTAGGTGGCAGGATAGATATCACTGCTCGTATATGGGTGGGAGGGTAAGTACCACTGTAAATGTATGGTTGGACGGATGTCTCAATACCACCGTACTTATATGGTTAGGTGGGAAGATAGATATCACTGTTCGTATATTGATGAGAGGGAGGGTAAGTACCACTGTGCCGTATGTGTTGGTGGGAGGGTAAGTACCACTGTAAATGTATGGTTGGACGGATGTCTCAATACCACTTTACTTATATGGTTAGGTGGCAGGATAGATATCACTGCTCGTATATGGGTGGGAGGGTAAGTACCACTGTAAATGTATGGTTGGACGGATGTCTCAATACCACCGTACTTATATGGTTAGGTGGGAAGATAGATATCACTGCTCGTATATTGATGGGAGGGAGGGTAACTACCACTGTGCCCTATGTGTTGGTGGGAGGGTAAGTACCACTGTAAATGTATGGTTGGACGGATGTCTCAATACCACCGTACTTATATGGGTAGGTGGGAAGATAGATATCACTGCTCGTATATGGATGGGAGGGAGGGTAAGTACCACTGTAAATGTATGGTTGGACGGATGTCTCAATACCACCGTACTTATATGGGTAGGTGGGAAGATAGATATCACTGCTCGTATATGGGTGGGAGGGAGGATAAGTACCACTGTGCCGTATGTGTTGGGTGGGAGGGTACGTACCACTGTAAATGTATGGTTGGACGGATGTCTCAATACCACCGTACTTATATGGGTAGGTGGGAAGATAGATATCACTGCTCGTATATGGATGGGAGGGAGGGTAAGTACCACTGTAAATGTATGGTTGGACGGATGTCTCAATACCACCGTACTTATATGGGTAGGTGGGAAGATAGATATCACTGCTCGTATATGGGTGGGAGGGAGGATAAGTACCACTGTGCCGTATGTGTTGGGTGGGAGGGTACGTACCACTGTAAATGTATGGTTGGACGGATGTCTCAATACCACCGTACTTATATGGGTAGGTGGGAAGATAGATATAACTGCTCGTATATGGGTGGGAGGGAGGGTAAGTACCACTGTAAATGTAAGGCTGGACGGATGTCTCAATACCACCGTACTTATATGGGTAGGTGGGAAGATAGATATCACTGCTCGTATATGGGTGGGTGGGAGGGTTAGTACCACTGTAAATGTAAGGTTGGACGGATGTCTCAATACCACCGTACTTATGTGGGTAGGTGGGAAGATAGATATCACTGCTCGTATATGGGTGGGAGGGAGGGTAAGTACCACTGTAAATGTAAGGCTGGACGGATGTCTCAATACCACCGTACTTATATGGGTAGGTGGGAAGATAGATATCACTGCTCGTATATGGGTGGGAGGGAGGGTAAGTACCACTGTAAATGTATGGTTGGACGGATGTCTCAATACCACCGTACTTATATGGGTAGGTGGGAAGATAGATATCACTGCTCGTATATGGGTGGGAGGGAGGATAAGTACCACCGTAAATCTATGGCTGGACGGAGACAGGGTCAATATCACTATACGTATATGGATAATTTGGAAGGTAAATACCAGTTTACTTGTAAGTGTGTGTGTGCGTGCGTGTGTAAATACTACTGCACTGATATGGCCTAGTAGGAGGGTAAATTACCACTGTAATCGTGTGGCAGGATGAACGAGTCAATATAATCGCACATGAATTATGTTAATATGAATTGCCTATTTCTGAATAATTAAAGGTTTTACTCGTATCTTTCTATAAAATGAAGATTCTCATGGAAGCGACATGGTCTTTGAAACCTCAATTGTTTATTTTGCAAATCATAATTCATCAGAATTTTAAAGTGATATTTTGAGAAATTGTCAATAGAAGATTGTTTTGTTAAGGTATACGCCGCACAGGAATTGAGCTTTTTGTTGTTAATCTTCTTTGTGTCTTTTCTTACTGTATTAATATTCTTTGTTTTAATCAAGTAGAATAATGAGAATGTATAAAGAAGTTCTTGTAAGTTTAAAATCAATACATCTCATAAAGTCAAAACCAAATGCAATAGTGTAGTTTTTATAACTAATGAAGTAAATGCCAATGAATACAACGGAGGGAAAGGCAATAATATGTGGTATAAAGAGTGACTGAAGCGCCATTGATTAACTGCACTACCTTGGGTACTGAGCTATGTCGGTGCTACTAAACACACTGTAGTGGGGATACGAACAGTGTTTGGTGTCTCGTCGATGGGTACTTTAGTGAGTTGCTAGAGCTTATAAAATGGAGTCTGGAAGTAATGGAGGTTTTAATAACTTTTATATTTACAATATTTTGGTAGCAAGACGAATATATCGAAATAATTTAATTATCAGTTCAATAGAATTGAATAAATAAATTTTTTGCATCTAAAATTGGGAAGAGACTGGTTTCTTGTAACAGTTAAATGGGCTAAAATTTCGACGAAGTAGATTTTTACGTTTCCATTAAATTTTTCAAAACAACTTGTAGAAATGTACTCTAATGAGGTAACGTCACTACTTTCCCAAAAGTTTAATTAGATACGAATATCTCCATTTACAAAGGAACAATCTTTATTTATTTATATTTATTATTTTGTTAGGTTTCACTGTTATTTTTTTCGATCTTTATTACGAGATATGATTTTATGATTTTTTACTCTTTAATGGTTTTATGTTTAGAGTGATTATTTATTATCCTTTGTCTTTTGTTTGGCCTTTATATGTAGTATTAGTTTTTCTAAATTGTTACATATTTCTTAGGTTATACTATGCCACTATTTTAAAATAAATATATAAACTTTTTTTATTAAGAGCATTTAAATTTTGTTATTATTATTGGTTAATTTTTATATTTCAATGATTAGGCCAAAATAAAGTTGTTTTTTTGTTTTTTTTTTATTTTTCAAAAGCTTCAAGACCAATTTAATATTTAAATGAAATTAAAAAAAATAATAGAAAATTAATGAATGCTTATATTTTTTAATAGCCGTTACGATTAAGGGGTTTGTGTGTATTTTTTATTTTGTAATAATAATAATAATTTAAAAAATCATGTTCAATTATTGCAATAAAGACTATTTTTCTTAATGACTTGTTTTTTCCCCTGTGCCCTCCTGAGTTTGTGCACTATCCCTCATTCTCGGGAGGGCTGAGTGTTGCTATGTGGGTGTTTTTCACCCGACTGTCCGGTCATTGGTAGTGTTTCATAAGTTAAATTGAAGCCGTTGGTCCCCACGTTGTGTTAGTAAGGGCTTCGTAAACCTAACTTCAACTGGTAAAATAAGACATCGGATAACTTTATCTTTAACTTGTTGACATTTTAAGTCTACCTGTGTAACACTATAATCTCCAATAGTTATTATCGTCATTGTATATAAATAAAATAAAGTAATCTATATGAAACATATTTTGTAAGATGTAAAAAAAAAAAAAAAAAAACTTGAACGCTGATTATATTCTGATAATTTTAGTATATTGACTATATTAAATACAATCAATTAAAGTTACATCTCTTTCAAAAACGTTTAATTTATTAATCAGTTTAACCTATATTGACATACATTTTTCAGGCTGATAAAATAGTAATATTTCACTATCAAGTTTAATGATCGATTTTGTTTCCGTTTCCTATTGTTTAGCCACTTAATTTAATGTGCTTTTGGTTACGTTAAATTCAAATTTAAACGTGTAAATCACGGCCACAAATTGACGCCAGTTCAAGGGTTACATTTTGGATAGAACATGGTTGTAACAATGATAACTAAACGAAGTCACTCACAGAAACAATTACTCCTCTGAAAAATAATAGTAATATCACTAATATATTTCCTCATTAAAACACGTTGAAAAATACCAAAAGAAAATTAAATTGAAATTCTTAAAATAAAAAATTGAAGGACTTAGATAGATACGACTTAGGCAGTCAAGACTTCCTTGTACATAAGAGTCTACAGAGGCTGTCGGCCATGTTGGTTTTGTTCCTATAAGAACAATGTCATTTGCGAATCCATATTTGTTCATTATCGACCAACATTTGTTCATGAGGTGTAATTTTAAACGTTACCATATTGCGCATTGGATTTGCTTTTGATATTTTGAATATATACGTCTAGTTCTGAAAAATAGGTGAAAATAAAAACTTTAAACTAAGTATACTTTATATTTTTTGTATAAAGCTAATTAGTGATTCGCAAAGCAATTCCAACGTGCAATCTGATTCTTGATCAAATGTAATGTGTTTGGAAAAAAAACTCGGCCCTGCGGGCCTCGCCAGGGGGCAAGCCCCCTGGACCCCCGGATCTTTTTGCTTAGAGCCTACGGCTAAAATTCAAGAAACATGGAACATGCTTTAGCTGCGCACTTTTAGTGAAGTGAAGTGCATTAAGAAGGTGAAGTGAAGTGAAGTGAAGTGAAGTGCATTAAGAAAGTGAAGTGAAGTGACGTGAGGTGCAGTGAAGTGAAGTGCATTAAGAAGGTGAAGTGAAGTGACGTGACGTGACGTGAAGTGAAGTGAAGTGAAGTGAGGTGAAGTGAAGTGGGTTACATTTTCATTAATTATTATCTTATATATCCCGCGTCACCCCTCCCGCGTCACCCTCCCGCGTAACGTAACGTTTTCAGGCAGTTAGGTCAAGACTAAAGCATGTTCCATGCTAAAATCTGTTAAAATATAACTGTTTAATTTGGATACGCGTGACCGTATGTCTGGTTCAAAAATAATACTGTTCTTACTGGATTAAAACCAACATGGCCGACACCTCTGTAGACTCTTGATAGTAACTGGTTTAGAGATAGTGCATGTTCGAATCCTTGCCTTGAATGTTAGTTTATGTTAGTTATATTCAACTTGTACTGGTTTTCCCCTTACTCTGTCTGTAAAGTTACCCGCTCAGATATATAATTTATTGGGAATAGGGTTGAGTACGGTTAAAGAGGAGATCGGCATCTCCTTTACAAAAAAAAGATGCTTGAACAACAAAAATAGCGTCGAACTCTCTGTCCACACACAGTTCTTATTTGGTGAAGTCCCAATTAGCCATACTTACAATAATTCGGAATTAATTGTCGGAAATCCACAAGTGGCGTCAGAAGTGTAAACAAAAACATCGGTTTGGGAGGTGTCGGCAGAGCAGAGGATGTCGCCGGAACGACAAAATCCACACCATTACTGTTAAAACAATAGTGTCGTGATTTATCTTGTGGGTGGGCGGGTTGTGGGCGGGAATGTTAAATCATCCTGTCCCTGTCCAGCGGCTGCGTCTTTATTGTGAACAATGAACACACCGTGTGTATGTGGGCTTGGCTCGTCTCTACAGTGCGATGTAACATACTTAAAAAAAAAAACTTTTTTGATTACAAAAACGTCACTCGCCCGTTCACATGGGCTTGCAGGAATGTGCGTGAACTTTATTCAACGAGTGAAGTACCGACCGTTGGCTCAGTTGGGATTCGAATCTTGGAAATTGCCCTCCGCATTACGAAGCCACTGAGCCACCACGCCGACGAAAACAATAGTAATAATAATTTGTTTTATTTTCTCAAAAGAATATGTTATTAAAATTATATGCTTCCTATCATATCCCGTTGCTCAACAGCCATTAGAAATAAATTTGAGATTAAAACTGAAATCCAAACCTGACTTGCACATCAAGAAAGAATTACCAATTTATAACATCATTTTTTATAGGTAAGTAGTTATTGAGGCTGAGAACATTAACATCTATAGTAATACTCAGAATATTATGAAGAATCACAAGTACTATTATAAAATAATTGAGAAAATAAAAGTTTAATCTCCAACTCTCAAAGGCAAAATTCTCAAAGAAAAAGCGGGGAAACAGATCTACAAAAATTATTTGAAATATATAAATAGAAAAAAGTTATAATACTGTCACAAATTAGCTCCTAAATTCTTAAACATAAAATACGAGAATATAAAAACGGGTTTAAATAGAAATTTCTCGTTAAATTTGCAGAAAAAATAGGTCTCCGAAATTTCATTAAAAAGAGTCAACTGCTTTTAGATTAACAAAAAGGCTATAGAAGGAAGCTCTCCAAGTAAGCAACATTGGAACACTATAACACAACACTTAAACCGGAATATCTTTATGGGAGTAAAATGTATGTTTTAAACAGAAAGGTTGACATCGAACAATACCAACTAAACTATTCAATAACAAAAATGTTGCATCTAATCCACTCCACATAAGAATATTACATTTCACAACTATATTCTATCCAGCGAGAGATGAGAGTGACGCCTTCAATTCAAGGGTGCTGGCCAATAAGAAAAGGGAGCCCACGTGGACCCTTGATTACAAGACTAATTAATTCATTGGCATTCCCATTCCACAGTCAGACTCTGGCAATCAATTTGCTCATACGTTCTGCTTTGTATCGTGAAAGGTTGAACTCCTGTGAACCGGCCTAGTACCTACGTCACGCCAGCAGTGGAGCTTCATTCTCAACTGTTCCTGAATAGCGTATAGTGGTGAAAGTGAGTTTTTTTCAATATGTATCAAGTTTGAAGCGCGAGTCACAAGACGAGTGAATACTTATAAACCTCATTTTCACGCGAGTTTTGAACGATATTTTTCACAATACTACACAGTAAATCTTATTAAATAGTTATTTCAGAAAATAAAATAAAAATAAATGTTTTTGGCACTCTTTATTGAAAACCAATCAATGGTGCTGTAATCCAGATACTTGGGGACAAAGTGTTGAATAGATTGTAGGCGATAGGTTCTATGCTCGGTCCTCTTAATACCGACACGGCGTCCGCTCAATAGTTGCCATCGACGTGGAAACTACTAGAGAAATCTGGGGTGTCCATGTTTGATAGTAGTCAAGGTTCTGATGTTGTGTGGGGAAGAGAACTGAGTACCCAGACAACAACCAGGCTTGTCAGTTAGCTGAAAATCAGGCTAACACTACGTGGTTTGGACTCCACGTAAATCTGTGTCTTAGTTGCTTTGACTATTGGGCTATTAATAAATAATTCTTTCTGAGGAACAATCGACCTTAGTTAGTAACAATGATTACACCCGTTCGTCTACACTCATAACACTCATTCGTGCATCACATTCGTCCATCTTAACGATCGACGAATATAAATAATCCAATAATAACGAAAATATCGTAAATTTTTCTGTTAAAGTATCATTATTGCTCGATTATTTCTTCATTGTTTTGATAATGTTTTCACGGGTAGTAGTTATTACAAACTTTCTCATATAGTACAAAAGGTGAAAAAAACAGCTTATATCTTGGTAGTATTGAGAAAATATCGTTTTTAGTGCTCAATAATATTTTCCTCCTGTTTATTAAATCATAAAGGTTTAGTTCATTTAATAAAGGTGGCGAATATCTTACAAGTTTCACTTCTTACATCCAATAATTACCGTTTTGAGAGTGAAGTGTGAAAATAAAGAAGTGCTGCATATCATATCCGTCCGGGAGTGTACACATCGATGGTTCGGTTCAGCGCTGTATTACTCCACAGCCGTTCACGCCTCATTCTTTCCTTTTGATTAATTACACACCTGAAAACACCTGAATTAAACCATTCATATGAACTTTGCAACAATTTAGATGGACTCACTTACTTAGTAGTTTAGTTTCTTTCTGAACGCTCTTAGGGATGAAATGAACGGCTCTAGATTATTCCATGTAGATGATTTCTTTTACAAAATTATAATACAATTACAAATTTATATATTAATTTCGAGATTTTCAATTAGCACTGTTATTTTAACGTTACTCTTATACAAAAATGCTTTTTTATGTATATTTATTTCTTTAGAAATTTAATTTTTATGTATTATAAAATCAATTATTACAAAAAATATTATATTTGTTCTTTTGTAACAACACTGAAGGAACAATTCTTCTTTTTTTCAAAAAAATTGATCTTTTTTACAAATTGATGCCTTATTCAACACTTATATCAAAGGATATTCTTGAAAACATTAGTCAGTGTGTACATTATATATCAATGCTGTGAAACATTCTATGTGATTCATTTAATAATTATGAATCATCTATTGTGAATAAAACTTCTGAGTTGAAAATGTTCTATTGTCAGTATCATCAATTACCGGACGTTCTAAAAATGGAATTTTTCAATAAGAGCTCCAAACTGACTCTTTATTTGCTAAAAGTGTTTCTATCCGCTGGATTTGTTCAGTGCATTACACGAGTCGTGCCTAATGAACGGCAACATCAGTTCTGGAATACATTCGGAGTATCAGAAATTGTTCAGTTGAGTTTTAGGTTAGAACAATAACGGTGTGGGGCGGGTGGGTCCGTCCCGATGGATAACTGTTTGCACTTGTATAAATACGCCCACAATAGTTCTGGGGTCTGTGTTTAGTGAATTAAACTTTTTTATTTGTCAATTTATGTTTGTAGGTTAGTTATATGTTTTGTGAATATTGATTAGTTTTCCATTAGAAGTTCTTTTCGTTATTTATTTTCTTAGGTAGTTAACCATTATTGAACTAATTACAAATCTTGTGCATATTAATTAGAGGGGGTTCATCAATTTTTTTCTAATTAAAAGTTTAGTTAAGAAGTATTTGTAACAATCTTAAAAATAAAATAAAAACTCTATAAATAGTTTATACAGACTGTAATGTAAAAAGCAAACAAGCTGTAATTACTCCGGACACCCCCTTCTGTAATAGATAGCAACTCGAGCGGAGTGCTTTCTCCCGAGGATTCCGTCATTCTTGTTCAATTATAGTGTTTTTCTCTCTACTGTACTACGCCATTATAATTGGTACTTAAAGATCTTAATATTAATAGAAGTTGTTCACTTGTTCATTATTGTTATTCATTGTTCATCATTAAGACGTCGATCTTAGTGATGTGGGTGAATATTAGGAGTGAATTAGTATAGATGAACGAGTGTAGTCATTGTAACTAACCAAGGTCGAGTGTTCCTTAGCAAACACCATTTATTAATAACCCAATATCCAGGGCATCGAAGCGACCTACAGCTTTACGTGGAATCCGAACTACGTAGTATTGGTTTGATTTTCAACTAATGACAAACCTAATACTCAGTTCTCAACCCCTACACAACATCCGGATCTTGACTACCACCCAACACGGACACCCCAGACTTGTCCAGTAGTGTCCATGCCTTGAGCGCACACCGTGCCAGTATCCATCGCCTACGTGTCTACAACAATGTATAGCATGCATATTATTTGTGTAGTTTAAATATGTACAACTGGAACAGAGTAGTTCCTGTTAAGTGCTGACTTTTAAAAAACAATGTTAGTGTAATTAAATAATAAATAAAACTATTACAACCAAATACAAACCTCAGTGATTTTATAACCCTTACAAGAGCTGATTATTGTTTTCTCTCATATTGATCTTGTTCACAAGAGGCAGTAAATCACACTCTACCTTCTCTTTCGTACACAGATCTATAGACGTATCGTAGTTGGGCTTAGGCGGTGGCTTGCCACGAAGGTAGGCCGGGTTAGTTTCCCAGTGTGACCATTAACAGATTTCATCCCTATTTCACTCCCGTTTTTCGGAAGCCACGCTAAGCATCTAGTCCAACGGTCCATATATAAAAAAAATTGACTAGTCTAAATAGGCGATGGGAACTTATGTCTTGATTGGGCATTTCTCCCTCTTAAAGCAGTACGACATTTATTTTTACTAGGCCCCTTATTTGCCCTAGCTCTTGAGCTATTAATAAATGCCTCTTACTAAGGATCAGTCGACCTTAGTAACAATGTTTTTTTACTATTAATTCTATTACTATTTAATTCTTTCATCTACATTCGCCCCTCACGTTCGTCCATTTCTCTATGGTCGGCGTTTTACTCATTTGATTATTTTACATCAATTGTATTTTCAAACCCACCGCATTATTGTCTTACATTTATTTGTAAAATTTTTATCAATATATTTCTACAATCCACACGCAAGTATTTCATATTATAATAACAAACTTGACATAAAACAAGAATGTGTAATGATTTTTTCAAATGTTATATGCCTT
Source organism: Stictocephala bisonia (assembly GCA_035578905.1). NCBI lineage: Eukaryota > Metazoa > Arthropoda > Insecta > Hemiptera > Membracidae > Stictocephala > Stictocephala bisonia. The sequence continues at coordinate 238,531 of JAQJVL010000288.1, forward strand.
GCATCTTTTTTTATGTGAACAGTTACTATAAATGTACTTCAAGTTTTATAGTTGTAATCAGCATTTTACAATAATACTTGTTTAAACAGTGATAAAATTAGATGACATCTGACTAAAAAAGTTGTCCCCAATAATATGGGTGACATTCTTTTGTGTGAAAGCCCTTTGTGTCGGCCGCACTGGCCGCTCGTCTCAGGATTATGGTAATAAGGGACTCACGCCCACCAATGACGTCATGGTTATTTATGGCCACGCCCACTGTCCAAATGATTACTTCGCAGTGGTTATTGTTTTGATAACTATTGTTCTCGTATTGTTTGATTTCCTAAAACTGTATTTCTAACTGACCTCGATGGTCTCAGTAATTCCTAACATGACACACACGTAAATGCACAAAGTTAGCTTTATGAAAAGGGTTTATTTACTTATTACCATATTTATTATTTTTCTTTACCAATTCAAATAATTTATTACGTTGGCAGAGAAGTATACAGGCATACTGGTTCTGATTGTCTTAGGTCTACAGCACTTTTAGTTCCTCAATCGTAGTTAGGTGTTTTTTCTCCTTTTTATATATGAGTGATGTGTAAATGAAAGTAACTACTGTACTGTCTACAATTGAATTAAACAGTAATCAACTGAAGCCTGCTTATAGAGTCTAATATCACCCTTTCCCCACAGTTCATGAACTGAGTTTATTGTTTGTAACCAGAATAGGCATTACATCGGAACCGAACATCGCCTGACCAAACTCGCCATTACGTTTTGCTCTCAATTTTCAGCATGTAGGCGTTTGATAATTTCGTATTATTAGAATAATTATGCGTTCTAGTTTCGTTTGTATGTACGTAGGAGTACCGTACAACCTAAAAAAAAAAACCTGCTCTCCCAGGTTGAGAACCACTGCAGTAAGGTAATAATAAAATACTAAATACATTTTTGTATCACGCAATATAAACAATAATGATCTAAGATAGTAGGAATTTTTTTAATATAAGTCTAAATTAATTACCAATTAGTTTGGTCAATTAGCTGAAAATCACTGAAATACTACGTGGTTTGGATTCCACGTAAAGCTGTAGGTCCCTTAGTAGTCCTGGTTCTTGGGCTGACTCTTTCTGAAGAACAGTAGATTCTTAGTGAGTAACAACAACTACACTTGTTCATCTACACTCATCAGATTCACTCGCCCCTCATATTCGCCCATATCTATATGATTGGCGTCTTACTGAATGTATTCAAAAATAAAAATTAATTTAAATTTAGTTTCTAGATTTTATGATATTCGGAAGTTAATCCTTTCCTGTTAAGTTGGTGCAATCGGTTTTCGTTTAGTAAATTATTTACAAATTTTATAATCAAAATTATTAATAGCTGTATTGTGAGTCGCTGCAAACAAACGCCACGTAACACCTTGGTTACGTGCTAAAGCTCACACTTACATTATCGCAGGTGTATATTGTATAAAGCAACAACACCTCAGTTGAACGGATTTGAAAACTCGCTTGGTTCTGGTAATTTAAGTTTATTTGCAGAATCTGTCAGTGGAGTGCTTTTAATTTGATTAAATTCAATTCATTAGTGAAAACCCAATTAACGGGATTAAATATAAACAGCGTAGAATGGAGGCGGAGTTTGTTCAGCCACCTTCATCACAGAAGTGTGTAAGAATGTATTTCAATGTTGTTTGTTACCAATAAATTGTTTAATGATAACAGTTTATGCAAGGAAACAGCTGGTGGTGTTTTATGTTTGAACGAAAAATAATTTATAATTGTAATAATATCAACTGTTGCCTTTACGAATTAAGATTTTGTCGTTCGTCTACTGTAAAAATAAATGTTCAATACATAGTATAATTAGTGTTAAAAAGTCGCAAATGACCCAGTAACCAGCTATTAACTATTATTATCAATTATTGCTAAGACGCTGATCGTAGAGATTTGGCGAATATGAGGGGTGAATGTATGTAGATGAGCGAGTGTTCACCGTTCCTTAGAAAGAGGCATTAATTAATAGCCCAATGGCCAGGACAACTAAGGAACTTTGATCTTTACTTGGAATCCGAACCTCATATTGCTGATCTGATTTACACCTAATTTAAAAATCTAATACTCAGTTCTCTTTCCCCAGTCTACACCCGGACTCTGACTACCATCCAACATGGACACCCCAGATTTTGTAGTACTATCAACGCCGATAGTAACTAATTAGCGGGACACTTTGTCCTCAAGTAATTTGGGCTACAATGTAGGATTCCTAAGACTAGAACTTTAATTTTTGAATGCTATTATTGACCGGATAATGCACACAAAGAAATGGTGCACTTCTACTATGTTGCTAACACTAACTTACGTAAATGTCAGTACTGTATAAGTTTGTTTTAATTTAATTTAATTTAATTTTAATTGTTTAATTTGATTTGTTTAGCAAATTAACTTATTAATTTTTTTGTTAATTAATAGTTTAACAAATAATAGTTTAAAATTCAATTAATAGTGTAAAAAATTAATAGTTTAACAAATTAATTTAATTTGTTTAATTTAATTTAATTGCATACAACATTCCATCCTTAGTATCCCTAGGGATAGAGCTCCTCGGGGAATAAAGGGGCAGATGAGTTTCTAAGGAGATTTACATTTATTAGCGATCTCTGTGAACTCCACACCCCCTGAGTTATTGATAAGTCGGCTATAATCCGATAACAGTAAACATGGTCTTTCTGGCAGGTAGCACCAACAAGGCTGGGTTGTATTAAAGGCCAACGCGTTATTTACGTTGTACCACTTGTGTTATATACACAGGGATAGATTTATCATTCAATGCTGTTATGTGATTCAAATTATAAGCTGTTTTTGGAGTCCAGCAGAACAGCGCTACAGATAGGGCGCTTAGATTTCTACCTAGTGGAAACACCGGTGCGATAGAGATGCACTGAGTGGTGGAAGTGAGAAAGAGAACTAATATTTCCCCTCTGTCATTCTATTTAAAATTTACCATCGACAGTAGGCCACGTGGTGACAGCTCTGCTCATTTTGTAATCAGCACTTATTTACCTTTGGTTGTTTTTATTACCACTAACAAAAATTAATCTCAGAACAATTACATCAAATTAATATTTAACATTTAATAATAAAAACAAGAACACAATGAACAATATTATAAATAACAATAAAACAGTTTTGTATAGTTCAAAACCGTTATTTTTTTGCAAATGACACATTTTACGGAAGTTAAAGATAAACCGTAGTTTGATGGAGGAAGTTAGTCACTCCTAAAATGTATGGCAGTGGAACGTTCACTCCGTTGCTGAACCCTGATATGCGCTATATATAACACGTAGATCGCAATCTGTCCGGCCCAATTGTAGTGTAGTCCCATGTAAATTAATGAAGATTAAGCTACATGTAGCAGCAGATCCTCACTTTCGTAATCCAATCACTTGTAGAATTACATGATATATCTATTTGATATACAATAGTTCAATTACATGATATATATATATATATATATATATATATATATATATATATATATATATATATATATATTTGCGAGTAATAAAATTAAGGGTTTTAGTTGTTGTACGGTTGCTGTAATTGAACAGTTGTTGAGTGCGATGTAATAAGATTTTCTTTGTAGAATTAATGACAGTGTGTACATTGAAATGTCGTAATAACAAAGTAGTTTTCATTACTGCCTTGCGTTCAGAGTGTTAGTGCTTTCATTTAGCAAACACAATATCTCTCTACCACTTTAGTTGCATAGTTCCGATTGTTTGTACAGTTTCACTGCTCTATTTACGTAACAAATACACCTAGTTTATTAGCAAATCTGACTGAAAAGCTGAGCATTGATTACTATCTGTAACTCCAGGTTATTTATTATTGTTTTATAGGGTCCATGGTTCACGATATTCTTTGTTAGTTTCAAACAAGATTTAATTTAAAAAAAGTTTTATTGAGTTTTTGCAATTTTATACCAACGTCTGGCTCTAAAATCGAAAATATCGGAGAATTAGATTATTATTCTAAACCCTGCGTTAAGACGATGTTTTTTTTAATATTATTGTAGTGAATGCTCTTCACGTGTGAAGTTCCAGATATGATCTAATGTGAAGTAAATTTATGTACATTTTTATTAAATCCATGTTAAATTGTACAATTTAGGTACATGTTTTGAACTTTAAAGACGAAACTTGAAGAATAACTTCAGATAATGCCAACAACTTTAAACAAAGAATACTATGTAATTTCAACTCGTGTTTGTTAAATGACGTTTATTATGTTTTATTCAGCGAGAAATGACTGTGAAGCCTCACCAACTGCTGGTGTGACGTAGGCGCTAGGCCGATTCACAGGCGTCCACATGTTTCTGTAGTGATGAACTGTCCTATCTGCCTGGGTCTAACTAACTGACTGGCTGCTGACTGGGGGTTTCAATGAATCAGTCTTGTTGTAAATCAATGGTCCACGTGGACGCCTTGGCCGGAGCCTTTGTGACAACGACAGTCTAGGCGGAGCCTCACTCTCTCGGCGAACAGAATATAGTTGACCGCGGTTGCCAAGTGGCGCAGTGTGTTCGCCTATCAGGAGATAACCTCCCGTTGTGTAAAACACTCGTTAACTGTATGTTCGAGTTACCTTGAGAAAAGACATGATTTCCTTTACTTCCACCTTTCTTGAACCATAACAGTGGTTTAAGTTGTGTTTTTTGCAATTCTGTAATAGGCCTATATATATATATATATATATATATATATATATATATATATATATATATATATATATATATATATTGTATGGCTTTCAAAGCCAGCTACCAAATTAACTGTGTGAGGGGTGGAAAAATCAAAACTATATTGACAATAAAAAATATGTAAATAAAAAAGTACTTTCTTCTTAGTGTTTAAATATCTATTTCACATCTCATAGCCAAATTGAGGTTTCGTAACCATCGAATACCTGCTTCTCCTATTGAATGAAAACCAGTGGAAGTTTTTCCCCTGAAAAGAACGCAATGAGTAATCATTAACTATGTGATCTGTACTTGGAACTTCGATTCCTCGATGTCATGACATATAATTTACTATTCCCCACGTATATTCCGCGATGTCATGACATATAATTTACTATTCCCCACGTATATTTCCATTAGTTGCATCTTCCCTTCCCCCGTGCAAAAGTGACTTAACAAATTCCATTCCTTACGAGGAAGGGGATATGATAGTCCTTTATTACCATAATCCTGTGACAACTAGACACTGCGGCCGTCACAAAGGACAAAAGGCTCACACAAAGGAGACGCGTGAATCGTGTTATTGAAGACAAGTTATTGCTGCCCGTTATTGGGCTTATTTTTCATTACTAAGCCGTGTGAAGTGTTAAGACAATATTACTTGTTCACTGTATATAAATAACATGTGAATAACTTTGACAAGTTGACAAAGGTAACATGGGTCCTTAGTTAAATGTTTAAATTTGAATTACCAAATTGTGATATTTAACTGTAAATTATTCATCCCCCAATCATCTATATGTGTATATATCTATTCAGTTCTATACTAATGGTTTGTTTTCGTTTGTTACAGGTAAGGAAATTCATCAATCGTTGCTTGTGAGTAATTCCAAAATCTATAAGATTGTATTTTTGCTTAGCATTAGCCTTTTGTACAAAAGAAGTAAATACGTCGGTGGTTTATGAAGCATTGTACACCTAAACACATCAGATCCTAAATTATCTTGTTGATTGTTTTAGTTAATAAAAAATGAGAAATTTGTAATAGAAAACAATTTAAGTTAGTTCTGTTTTTATAATGTTGGCACTTTATAAGCTGTTTGTCTAAGAAACTTGGTACTTTTGACAATTTTACTTCTAATTCATTACATTTTTGGAACTTTCTTTAATTATTATTTTTTAAATAATGCGGATTAAAAAAAGGCATTTAAATATTTAACTATAAAAGAGTTATAAAAAACAATGTTTTTACAAAAATCATGTTATGGACTACTAGGACAGTTTCTGATGCATCAAAAGACGCTTCAAGAATTACGATACGATAATTATTACGGTTCACGATAAGCGAAGCGGCCTTCTTAAGAAAGTAAAATATTAACACTAGCGACGTAACTTATTTATTATTTAGTTTATTAATAGGAAAACGGCGTTATTATTAATGAAATCTCCGATTGCAAAATGTTAGGTGATTTCCCTCTCAAAACATTACCTGAACTACGCTATCACACACATTGTAAAGTCTCAAACCTGCGTAAACCTGCTCCTAAACAGGAAATCTTCATAACGTAGTATTGCTCACATGCGATATGATCTTCTTCTTTTTATGGATAATTAAGATATGGGTTCTGAAGTATGTGAGCACTACGGATGAGTGAATGTTGTCTTTGATACAAACTAACATTGACGTATCCTTAGAAAGTGATATTAATTATTAAGCTAGTGGCAAATAAACAACAGAGGTCTCATAACAAAATCTCTTTCCAACCCTTTGAGTATGAACTTGTTTCGAAATCGGGACCTATAGATATGATGGTGGTATTTAACCAAATCTACTTACCCAGCCAGCTTACTACGAGAAACGTGTATGTCCTGTGTTACAATAATTCTTGTAGTAATATTGTAGAATCTATAAGTACTTTCCTATTTCTGTATGTAACAAACAAACGTGATTTTCCACGAGAGGTAGCTGATCAGTATTCCAAATGTATTGCCGACGAATGATCCAATAACCTGCAGTCTCGTGTTACATACAAGTCCCGTTCTGTTTTGTATCTTGTCTACACGGAGTACTGAATACATCCTACATCGGACCGAGTAGTGGATTTTAGTTATTCAGTGTAGAGAAAAAAATGTATAGAAGATTGTATTTTTGTGTGAAATTTTGCATGGAATTGATGTTAAGAAAGGTCAAAAGTCTAAGGAAAAACTTCTTTTCTTTTGAAGATTTTTGAGCCTGTAGGCATGTGCGTGAACTTTATTCAACAAGTGAAGTAGGCCTACCGACCGTTATCTCAGTTAGGGATCCGAACCTTGTACTCCGCAGCCACCACTCCGGGAGTTTAAAGATTGATTTTGTTACATATTACAAAATGAATACAGTGGAACAAGCAATAATAGTGGGTGATTAAATATGACCCGGTAGCAGAATGGAAATGAGATCTGCGTCTGGCGATGGTTGACTTTCACTCACTCAAGATAAGTCGGAACAGTGTGTTAAAGTTAGTGGTATTATATAATAGTAGAATTTAAAATTCTAAAATTTTACTAACGATTTTCTAAATATGCTGCCTAACTTGTGAGAGTTATTTTTTAATAGATAAGTTTCCAAGTGGGGCTCCCACACACCGACAGTTGAACTTTCCAGTGTCTGTACAGCCTAGAGAGTTTTTTTGCTTAAATACGAGCAATGCTATTTTCATCTATTACAAAGAAAATTTATTAAAATTCGAATTGGCAAGCGCTATTGAATCATATCAACACACTTACTTACTGACTACAAAAATGTTATGTAGCTGTCCAGAAAGATTATGTTCAAAAACGTGTTATGTTTAATGTTTGGTTTCTTAAGCACTGTCTACTCCTAGTCATTTCTGTTTTTAAACGATTTTAATTACTCGTAACGGAGAATGTACGTTCCAAGTGAGTCTCAGGTTCAGCTGTGTGGTAATTACATTACGGATTACACGACGTAATTAGCAATTACACGAGAGAGATGTGTTGAACCTCTGCCAAGGGCGCAACAAACACTGGCCGACAATAGGACGTGTTGTGTCGGTAACTGACAGTCCTGTGTGAAGACAGTTTAGCTGATTATGAACTTAATGTTATTTCGATAATATATATTATTACGTTTGTTATTTTCAATTTATTAGTTATTTATGTTATTCATTTTGAAAATCAAATCAAACCAAAAAATAATTTATTTTACTGTACCATTTCTTTGTACATATACAAATTGTTCAAATACAACTGGAAAGTATAATTTGATTGTTTATACAATTTCTTATCTATCAACAAACAAAAAAAGAAACAAATGTCTACATGGAAATTACAACTGTTGGTAAAATAAATAAGCACTCCAGAGTAAAAACTGTTTTGGGGTTGCTATTACTTAAATAAACTAAAACTAAAGGTAGCGAGCTGACTGAAATTCAGATTCAATATTAGTAAGACAAAAAATACATACAAAATTTGTTCTATATTTTTCAAGGAATATTAGAATTTTAGTAAATTTAGTAAATGAAATATTTGTTACCACTATGAATTAGGAAAGTAGATTTAATAAACAAATTAATTATACGCAAACTAATCTAATATGTTTTCAATATTGTGGCAAGACACAAGCCATTTCTTAACCATTATTTTAAATCTTGTCCTAGAAGTAGAATTTTTTATTTTCACGGGTAGTACATTAAAAATTCTAGGAGCATTGAAAAAAAGCATTTCTGGAACAATGTCAGGTTAGGCTGTGGCACTGTAACTACTCTAGGATTCCTAAGGCCCATACGATTATATTCTGTATTAACTGTATTTTCTGCATTTTTCTGTTGTACATTAAACTGATTTCTTAGAAGCTTATAAACATAAAGCATTCTTACTGGTAGAATGTTTAATTGTTTAAAAAGTGGTTCAGTATGTTCAAATCTATTTCTATGCATCATTACTCTGACAATTCTTTTCTGTAGATTTAAAACTTGTCTCAAGTTAGTTATACAGGGTGTTCGGTAAAAGTGTTCCAATAATTTATGATGTTATTGTACACATTAAAATAAACAAAAAAAGTTCCTATAAACATAGGTCCTAAAACCTATAGTTTTCCGTCTATCTGTCTGTATGTGTTTTTTACATAAAAATTTATAAATTGAGAACCACTTATAGTACTGTTATGAAATTTTGTAGTTATGTTTACCTTTTGTATTCCCACTTGAGAAAAAAATATGAACAAAATATCTTTACCCGTTTCAAAATAATGGCCAACCGAAAATTTTGATGTTTAATTACGCAAAAACCACACCCTGTATAAAAATGTTACAAGAATAATAAAAATTTGGAAATGTTTTTCTAAAACTAATGGTGTTTGTTTCATTCAAATCAGATAAAAAACAACTGAGCTGTACTAAAACACATAAAATCATGTTTTACATTAGTACACAACAGGAAGTATACTTTTCTAGACTGTTGTACTCTGAACAGCTGATTTAAAGCCAATGATCTGATTATTGTGGCACAATAATCTGTCTTCACACAAGACTCCGATCGTACAAATAAAGGTGAATATTAGTATGATGAGTATAGTAATTGTTCTAAGGTCGACTGTTCCTCAGGGCAACTAAGGGACCTACAGCATCACATGGAATCCGAACTGAGCAGTATTGGTATGATTTTCAGCTAACGAACAAGCATGATACTTAGTTTCTTACCTGCTCAACAACCGGACTTAAACTAACACCCACTTGTACTTCAAGTGATGTCCTCGTCGATGGCAACGATGCCACGGCTGAAACCGTGTTGCATTAAGGGGACCGAGCATGGAACATATCGCCTACAAACTCCACAACACTTTGTCTCCAACTAGCTGGGTTACAGCACTGTGCCACTAGTATCGTCATTTTTAATAGTACATATTTGACCTCAAAAGTTAATTTAGTAAGCAACTTTAAATTTTTAGAAAAGAGTACATAGATAACTGATAACGGTCAAGCATTTTAGAAGACGCAAATCGATACAACTGTAATAGTGGTCAAGTACTTACAGAATACAATATTTTATCTGAATGAACAATATTTTTTATTTCCCATTAAAATGATGGATTTGTTCATTGTTCGAAATGTAATTTGGTCAAAACAGATTATTTTGTCAACATTCAGAAATTAAACCTAAAAATTACTGAACGTAAGGTTTGTTTTAAGCTCATCAACTAGCAGTTTTTGATCAACAACTGGGAGACCGTTTAGTTTGTAAGCTGACACCGATGTTGGAAGTGGGATTAATTGGAAGTGTTTGTTTGTATGTATGAATGTTATGTATGAATATATGTTATGTATGAATGAATATTGTAGAGTGATTGATGACTAAATTAAGGTTATTACTATTGTTATTTATTATTACCATTGTTATTCATTATTTGTTATGAATTTACATAGTCTATTCAAGAATGTTTTATTCGTATGCAGGTTATTACTATTGTTATTTATTATTACCATTGTTATTTATTATTTGTTATTAATTTACATCGTCTAGTCCAAGATGTTTTATTCGTATGTAGGGTATTTTTATTGTTATTTATTATTATTATTTATTTTCGTATCTATTTATGAGAAAGTATTAATATTTTTAATCCATAAGAAAATGAAATGAGCTCAAAGACCTCCACAGTGAACTTAATATTGAAATGGACTGCTTTGGGTAAATGATCTATTAACTGTATCAAAGCATGTAAATAAAATAAAATTATAGTTCATTTTAGAATATTTTGACTTTTGCAATGCAAAACGTATATGTAAACTGCAATAAAAACTGATTTGGTTTAATTTCAACATGACCTTAACGTTTACTATTTTAAAATGTACATTTTTAGCAACGTATAATCCGCCTCTGAATTTAGTTTTTTAGACAATTTATAAAGTTTATTTTTACTTGTTTCGTCATTGTTATTAAACAAAATTGTATTAATAACAATAATTATTACACTGAAATTATCCTGCCTTGTATTGCCAAGTGTTACATTAATAACATTAAGTGTTTTTAATACATGTTATGTTAATTTAACGATATTGTGTACACAGAAATGTGGAAAGCAGTAACAAAGTAGTTTCCATTACTGCCTTGCGTCTAGTGTGTTAGTGCTTTCATTAAGTCAGCACATATATCCTTTCACCACTTCAGTTCAGTGCAGTTGTATTGCTTTATCTAGGATAATATAACTGAAGATATTGCAGTTTTGCCGAATAATGTAAATGGCCGAAAATATATTTACCACATTTTGACAATTAACAATAATAATTAAATCCTATTAGCCCTGAAGGATTTCCACATATATCTCCCGTAGACGGGATAATCGCAACTGACTAAATGTCGAGCTCATGTCCTCAATCTTATTATCCCTGAGGGATTCTCACACATATCTCTCCTGCAGACGGGATAATCGCAACTGACTAAATGTCGAGCTCATGTCCTCAATCTTATTATCCCTGAGGGATTCTCACACATATCTCTCCTGCAGACGGGATAATCGCAACTGACTAAATACACCAACCTGCTGTCCGTGTAGTGGACCTACTTATGTAATTACCCAGGAGTGTGTTCTGTGTTGGTCTGGCCACGACTTTGTCGAGCTCATCTCCTCAATCTTATTAGCCCTGAGGGATCCTCACACATATATCTCCTGTAGACAGGATAATCGCAACTGACTAAATACACCAACCTGCTGTCCGTGTAATGGACCTACTTATGTAATTAACCGGGAGTGTGTTCTGTGTCTGTCTGGCCATGACTTTGTCGAGCTCATGTCCTCAATCCTATTAGCCCTGAAGGATTTCCACATATATCTCCCGCAGACGGGATAATCGCAACTGTTTGAATACACCAACCCGCTCACTCACTCCGTCGATAATGTTAATACCCGTATCTTTGAAGCACACACGCAGTCCACCATTTCAGATTATCCTTGTGGTTAATAATCTAGTAGTTGCACTGGGTCATTGAAGCCTTATACTCATTGTTACTGTGGCTCAATGGCTTGGCTGCGCTCTGGTGGCTAATTTCTACACTATCAAAAGTTAACAAAAATCGGCTGTTTAAGGCACTTTGTGTAGGTTGTTATAAACTTATACTAGGGAATGTTTTTATTTATCATTGAGACCTCGTTCGTCAAGATATGGTTGAATATGGTTCGTCAAGCATATAACGGGGTTGGCACGCGAAACGTTCAGGAGTATCACTTTGTTTTCTATTACTCTTGCTGGGATCGAACTGAGAACCGTTGGGTTATGAAGCTGTACATTAACCAACTACTATACTGACCAATTAGTTTTTTTTTCGGTTATTAATAAAAAAAAACCTAAAAAATTACAAACTGTTCAACCATATTCAGCAAATATAATTGGCCTAAATAATTCAAAACGTTTTCCTAAAATTTGAAGGTGTGTTATAAAAATATTTTTGCGTAGTTATTTACGCATAATGTAAAATCATCAATTAACAGTTTTGTCAAAGGGTTTTACAACTATTCTTTAATTTTTGTCGTAATTAAATCTTCAATAGACGAGTTGCATCATTTACCCCAATTACTGACTCGGTGTTTACAAGTTATGAAAAGGGAAAATGTCCTCACTGTTATCAAATATGCGTGCAATGGCCTATGTTACTGTTTTTGAAATTTTGTAACTATGTTGTAAAAACCGCATGATGGCGTCAAAAGACTTGACTGTCGTAAAAATGATTCTTAAATTTATTTTGTGAATACCATACGGAGGATATATTTGAGTCAGATTCTGACATATGTTTAAACAATTATGTCTTTTTTATTTTTCAATCAAGTTATCTTACTAAGTGCGTGAGAATGTTCTGACCTGTATAATGCAACAAAATGCGCAGCTTAACTGGATCCAGGAAATTACAGGAATGAGACAAAACAAGCCTGGATTATCGCTGAGGTAATAAGATAGGAACCCAATCCGCTTGGTAGAACAAAATACACCCGAAATCTAGCCAAGTGTTTCTAGTTTTACATTTATGATTTGAATAGTATAAATTAAAAGAGTACAATTTGTAACATATGGATAATAGAATATTGGACATCCTTATATGTATTATACGTAAAGTAGTTTTTTTTCAACGCAAATCCTCCCTTATTTATTCGCCGGTTGAGGTGTCAAAAATTTGCCTCTATTCTTAGTTGTGCAATAAGGTCTTAGTTTTCAATTTGTTATCCTAAAGGGAACGGGAAGTCCTTTAGGTGCGTGTGATGTTATGTTCATTGTAACATTAGTTTAGGAAACGTTAATGAAGGAAGACCATTAGAAATTACTATTACCATTAGCTCAGCAATTAAAAATGACATCAAAATTAATCTAGTAATGTTTAAATGAAGAAAACAACACGACAACGGTCGTTATTTATGGAAAGCAAGTAGAAGGAATTTCATCGGTATACAGACTTCCCTGATCTGAGATCTCCAGCGGTGTAGTTTATCTATTTCGTTTACTATAATGTTTATTCCTAAAGAGAATTTTCTAACGTAAATTTAATTAAGATGTTATTTTACGTTAGCCCTTACGGGTTGTGTTAACGAGGACATAGACTGGCTTAACTTGTAGACTGTCGTGTTGTATAGGCCTAACAATAACGATCTCTAGTGTGTGGTGTTGTAAACGTGCAGGCTCACTAAAATGTACCGTTAATGTTTTGAATTTCAGTCGTGATTTTCGAACAATCATTAATTGTTAATGAGTCAATAACTTTTATAAAAGTAAAAATTAATAAGTTTTTCTAAATATTATGTATATTTTCCTTGTTCTGATTGAATAATTATTTCATGATTTTATAATTTTATTTTCCCTTCTTATCTCGAATAAATAGAGACTTACATAAGCCTTTTCGGCTGAATGTTTGTTTATTGTTCATAATTCATTAATTTTTGAATTATTTAATTTACAGCTAAGAATGATAACTGATTAATCACCGGGAATTAGCGATGATGTAATGTCAGGGTTACTAATGAGACTGTTTCAACTCAACAGTAAGCTTTTTACTAACATAGATGAAAGTCAAAAATAGTCACACGAAAATGTATGATATAAATTAAATAAAAAATGCATACAGCTATCAACATAGTCCTTTTTGGTTGATCAAAATTCCTAATTTTACGTTTGGAAGTAGTTATTAAAAATTTAATTTCGTTGTTGTATCTTAATTTGAAATAATATTTAAGAAATCAAGCTGTTGTTACGTATACAAAGATTTATATTTTACAAATAATTTGTGAACAAATCTCACCTGGGCTTAAACCTGTGAGTGGGACCAGTCTTAATAGTTTTTTCTTTTTATATCCTACAAATTAAAAGTTAATATTGAAATAATTCATAGTCTATTGTTGTTAGTTAAGGGTGGAAAATTGATCGTAATTATTTAATTTAATTTTTTACGGAGACAGCTTGACAAAAAATGAACTTTTTGAGTTTTTTATACCGAACTACATATCTTTCAGTTGTAACTACAAAGGTCGCCCTTAGATGGGCCTGGTTGTATGATAGGAGGAGTTTGAAGTCCCTTATAACCGTAATCTCGTATTACGGTCACAAGTTGGCACTGCGGCCAACATTGAGCGAAAATGGACTCGCATACAAAAATTGTGTCAAAAACTTTGTTAAAGAAGTTACCCAACACGAAGTACCGGCACTCGAAAATATATCAAAATTTTGTTCAATATAACTCGATCATAAATACATCGCAAACACTTGTGATTTTTTCAGTAATAAAATGTGTTCAGCAATAATATGTTGCTTTCACTGAGTGTGTTTACTATACATAGACTACTAGTAATTCAAGCATCTTTCATTATTTTAAACACCTATTTATTTATATTCAAGGGTTCCGTTTCACTTCACGAAAATCATAAAAACGATAGGCGAAACAGTGTTATAGTGGACCATAAATTGATTTTTTTCTTAAATATTGAATAGTTTTACATTTGTGTACAGCTAAAGGTATGAAACATCAAATGTAATTTTTGACGATTTTAAATTAAAAAACGTATAATATCAACTTATAGTCCACTAGATTGGACCATTAAAGATGATGCAGTGTTCATGATAACTTATTAAAGCATGTTTCAGTCCGCTGACGACTAGATCGTATGTCTTCTACAGGGCCGTCGACTTTCCAACTGTACTAAGAAATATATACTTCTTACTGTCACTAACAAAAATATTTCTGTGATTTCCCGAACCGTTAAAATACATATAATTTTAATTTTAATTGGTTCAAAATAAAAATGACGAGTTGGGAGTGACTCGTCAGTATTATAAAACTCATGGACGGTTCTTCTAACAACACATTTGTCGAAATCGTCTAGTTCTGTCGCTGTTCTTTTTCTCTTGTATTTTTTGAGTTGTGAACGAATACTCTCTCTCCGCTGAAGTGTTCAATAAACACTTTTCACGCTGAATTTCCTTTATAAGAGTTTTTGAAACGCCACATGCAACTGCAGTTCGTTCTAACGATATTTTTACGGGGATTCGTTGTTCATCTCTTAATTTGGCCTCATTCGCCTTTAACTCACTTACTCTCCAAATAATGTCCCTACCCTGACTTCTAGTAGTTTTTCCTTGAGCTAATTTAGGAATAAAGTAGCCATAGTTGAGGCAGGAACCACTAAAGGAATAAACTATTTAGGATTTACGTTCACTAATTTTACAACCTTAAGAGTCTGCAGAGGCTGTCGGCCATGTTGGTTTTAATCTCATTAGAACGATGTTTTTTCGAACCGGACAAATGATCACGCGTGTCCAAATTTAGCAGTTCTTTTTAAACGGTCTTTTCCAAACAAATTGTATTTGATCAAGAGTAAAATTACTCGTTGAACTGCTTTGTGGATTCATAATTAGTTTAATATAATAAATACAAAATTATTTAGTTTGAATTTTTTATTTTCATCTGTTTTTCAAAACTATGCGTATATATTCATAATATCAAAAGCAAACCCAATGCGCAATATGATAGCATTTTAAATGACACCTCATACACAACTTTTAATAAAAAAATAATGATAAAAAATATGGATTCAAAATAACGTTGTTTTAATGAGAATTAAACCAGTATGGCCGACAGACTCTGCAGACTCTTAACACACTTAAGGGACACACACAAAATTACAAACTGACTTATTACCTTGGTAGTTTGGGTTTTGGCCACCTTAACACCAATCGCCTTTGAGTAGGCTTTTAATATATTATTAACA
Source organism: Stictocephala bisonia (assembly GCA_035578905.1). NCBI lineage: Eukaryota > Metazoa > Arthropoda > Insecta > Hemiptera > Membracidae > Stictocephala > Stictocephala bisonia. The sequence goes on from JAQJVL010000288.1 coordinate 254,507, forward strand.
GCGACTGACTATTTATAATACTAGTTTAGTATAACACATGTTACACACATTAAATTATGATTAAATATTACAATTTAATAATGTGCTAAAAGGTATAGTATACACTTAAATTTTATTTTTTATTAGCTAATTGAAATTGTTAATGATTTTGTATATTTTGTTCCAGGTATGAAACGTCCTCTATTATTGTTTGTGAGTACTTATAAATAATTTGAACATAAATTTGTTCACACAATCTATTTTTTTAACTTTACATAACAGTTTGCTGATCTACGAATTGCACGCAGGCCAATACAAAAATGTAAATACATACGAATTATTTAATGATACTTAAGTAGTTACACTAGTTTCTCAATTAGCATGCTAAGTGTTGGTATAAATTAAAACAAGTGAAAGTCACACAACACAATTTATTATAAGTAAAAAATATTATGGTGATCAATTTAGATAATCCACGTACTTTCTGAATCCCCTCAGTCTGAGGAAAGTAAACGTGGTTTACCGAAATCGATAACCATAATATTTTGTACATGTTGTTCTCAAAATGAATTTGTGTTGTGCGACGTTCACTTGTTTTAAATCAATATTTTACGCTGTAGAAAATCTATTTGTTCCACAACACCTCGAACCGTGTTACGTTGAGACTTGTAGAGTTAATTTGTTTCCCTAATAACATGGAATTCTTTTTTACCACCCATTATTGTGATGCTTTTATGTCGTGTAGCATTTGAACGTAGTTTTTTATTTGAAGGGCAGAAAAAGAGAATTAAAATAATTTTAGCACCTCATTAGCTATTTATTTGTTGTTGCTACAGAATTATTTGTGTAAGAAGCAAATTTTTTCTTTTAAATCTTCCAATTTTGAACCTGTAAATAATTTTCCTTTTTGAACCAAGACTACTGTAGTTGTTGATTTTATGTCCAAACAGTTGTTTAAATCAATACTATTTCCAATAGTGATTATGTTTCGAAACCGTTTTCATTACTCGTGACGGAAAATATTGTTATGTTCTTTGTTGTTATTATTCAAAAATAATGTTACTATTGAGCTGTTAATATTTATTGTCTTTTCATTTGTTATTTAATTATTAATGTTTATATTTGTTAGTTATTTTATTTTTTAAAAATATAGTTTGTTATTTGTTCATTTTATTGTTTGTTGCTTTTATTATATCGATTTTCAACATTATTTATAATTTAATTAAAACATCAATCTAAACATTACCAATGGTTGCGTTAATCATATATTAGACATTGTTTCAAGTATTAATTATTTTCAAATTGTAGCACAACGCATGTCTTTAGTGTTTTTATTTTATTTACTGTATTTGTTATTAGTATGTTTGAAGTAATTTGTACATTTGGAGAGTGATAATGGACTTGGACTCTATCCACAAGTTAAATATTGTGCTACATGTTTGTACTGGCCCAATAATATTAGGTTTATAACTTGTTTTGTGGCAAGAAAAGAAAATATACGTTCCAAGTGAGAGTCTCAGGTTCAGCTGTGTGTTAATTACATTACGGATTACACGACGTAATTAGCAATTACATGTGAGAGATGTGTTGAACCTCAGCCAAGGGCGCGACAAACACTGGCCGACAACAGGACGTGTTGTGTCGGTAACTGACGGTCTTGTGTGAAGACAATTTAGCTAATTAGAGTTTAACATGTTGTTCATCTTAACGCTGTGTGTAATGCATTGCACTGATTATGTTTGTAAAAATAACACCATCAACAGTCATAATTTACATGGAGACGCTTACTTTCTGAATTAAAAAAAGGTAGTACCGTATATAAACGTTAAATATTATTTAATGAAAATTAAATATCGAAAAACTTTATTTATTATAAACATTATTTGTTTACTTATTACTGTTACTGTAATTTTTTCAACTATTATATTCTTCAATTACATTGAATTACTAACCAGAACATGTAGGTTAGGTTAATAATCTAGGAATAGGATAATAGGAATAATCTATGACGAAAAAGTATTTTGAACAATTTGAAACTATTGAAACTAAGTTAGTAATATAACCAATGGTAAACTATAAATATCACTTTGCTCTATTGGTGTTTCTTGTTTCAAACGGTTTCGAGTTAAATATAAAACGATGGCCTAAAGTAATGCAAGAAAACGTAGCTTGGCGTCTACAGTAGTAATGACACAATGCTATTTGGTCGCGTGACAATAAAACAGAAGGCCTATCACACCACCTTGCGGATATCCTTATTGCATAATTCAAGTGTTTTACGGTGCTCATTTTCACCTTTAGCTCACTTCGGTCCGTAGTTGTTACTAGTTTTATGCCCCCAGTTTGTCTTGTTTGGGTTTAGTATATTTTTTTTTTTATACATGACCCTTAATCTCTTCGAAAAGAGTACGTTTTTAGGTTTTGCTGAATTTACAGTGCAGTTTTTTTTCTGAAGGGCAATTTGGTAATCTGATTGTAAAGGGTGATATTTATTGTCGCAAATACACCACTTGTGGGCTGTATTTAAGTATTTTTGGGTTATTTGGGTAAGTTAGTGTGCAATAGCAATCGTCACAGATGCGGTATATTTTGATGTTCGACTTAAGTTATACTTCTACCTTTAATAATCTTGTTAGATGTTCTTGTTCATGGTAACGTTTTACTTTATCACTTCCAAAATTCATATTGAAATTGTGCTATGACAAAAGTCACTTTTTGATGTATGAGGGATTGTTAAAATAAAACTAAAACTATGAAATACTTAAATGTTCCTTAAAAAATCTAATAAAAATCGTATAAAGACACTTTTGTTACAGTTAACATCTTTGCCCCTTGTACAAAAAAATTTACTTCGAAATCCAGTAAAAGGGATTTATTACGTGAACTGTAGATTACAGAAATTCTTACTTCACCACAACAGTCGTACACAATTTATTAGTATTAATAATTTCACATGATTCGGACCAAATTATGGAAGTAGTTAAGTATTTTGTTACAATGGCGTTCAATTTATTTATTGGTCATTAGTTCAAAACTTAGATGATTTTAATAACATATTTCGTTTTTACTCTCGATGAAAGATTATTTCGTCACATTGGTAAAAATACTGAATACACTTGAAATTGACTGCTTTTCTTGAATTCATATTGTTTTATTAACGGATATTATTTGTGGATCTTAATGTAGATAACGTATTAAAATTAATTATTTTTAATTTTATTAAAATTTGTTTTGCTCATCAAATGCACGTTATTTATATATTGTGTTGATTCCTTATTTCGTACCGCTGGAAAACATCATTCGTCTTGCACATAAGATGCCTAAAGCAGCGTGTTTGTATGTGTACTTGTGCGGAGGTACAAGCGGAGGCTTGTGCGTGTAGCTGTTGAATAATGATGTGCTGATTTGTTAAAAACTCTCCCTAAGCACCAGAAAGCCTCTGCAGAGTGTCTAGACTGAATCCCTCTTTACCTGATTGGTCTGGAAACTCGAATGGAAAAGCTGAAAAACGGATCAGCTGAGCTTAACTTGTCACACTAAAGGTGTTCCTTTACTTAAGCTTAAACTTTAGATCTTTGATTTCTTTTCACGAAAAAGGAGCGAAAGTTCAATATTAAGGTGTTTATGTTAAATTATACTTTTCCTTATACGAAATAACAAAATTTAACCAAATTACGATCTAATTATAACTCAGACAATTTCTCAATAGGGTTTTATTAATTTATATTATTAAGTTTATTACATTTATAGTTTTAACAACCATTTCATATGGAGAACTCAAATTGTAAGTGCATTAATGATCTAATATGGTAAACGTGCTTTCACTCTTGGTTTTTAAATAAATTATAACAAAATATTATATTTCTCCTTAAATATTTCCACATTTGTTGATATCTGACTAATATAGTATTTTTTTAACTAAGTATTATCAATCGTTGCTAGAAAAAATGAATTAATAAAATTTATCAGAAACTATGTGGATAGTTCCCTAGCTACCCTTTCTGAGGAGGGTCTTTGGAGTTAGGACGATCCCTCCTCCCCTCTCACTGCACCACAGCTGTGCCACTTAAGTGACAGACAATTTAGGCCTAACCTGTTGTCTGTTCCTGACAACATACATCTAGAAGTAAATTACATAAGCTCACTCCGCTGACTGGCTCTAGTATGGTTGGAGGTTGGACGATCTCTCCTTCCCCTCCAACTGCACCAAAGTTGTTCCACTTGAGTGACAAGACAATTTAGGCCTAACCTCTGTTCCTGACAACATACATCTAGAAGTAAACTACATAAGCTCACTCTGCTGACTGGCTCTCGTATGGTTGGAGGTTGGACGATCTCTCCTTCCCCTCCAACTGCACCAAAGTTGTTCCACTTGAGTGACAGACAATTTAGGCCTAACCTCTGTTCTTGACAACATACAACTAGAAGTAAATTACATAAGCTCACTCCGCTGACTGGCTCTCGTATGGTTGGAGGTTGGACGATCTCTCCTTCCCCTCCAACTGCACCAAAGTTGTTCCACTTGAGTGACAGACAATTTAGGCCTAACCTCTGTTCTTGACAACATACAACTAGAAGTAAATTACATAAGCTCACTCCGCTGACTCACTCCGCTGACTGGCTCTAGTATGGTTGGAGGTTGGACGATCTCTCCTTCCCCTCCAACTGCACCAAAGTTGTTCCACTTGAGTGACAGACAATTTAGGCCTAACCTCTGTTCTTGACAACATACAACTAGAAGTAAATTACATAAGCTCACTCCGCTGACTGGCTCTCGTATGGTTGGAGGTTGGACGATCTCTCCTTCCCCTCCAACTGCATCAAAGTTGTTCCACTTGAGTAACAGACAATTTAGGCCTAACCTCTGTTCTTGACAACATACAACTAGAAGTAAATTACATAAGCTCACTCCGCTGACTGGCTCTCGTATGGTTGGAGGTTGGACGATCTCTCCTTCCCCTCCAACTGCACCAAAGTTGTTCCACTTGAGTGACAGACAATTTAGGCCTAACCTCTGTTCTTGACAACATACAACTAGAAGTAAATTACATAAGCTCACTCCGCTGACTGGCTCTCGTATGGTTGGAGGTTGGACGATCTCTCCTTCCCCTCCAACTGCATCAAAGTTGTTCCACTTGAGTGACAGACAATTTAGGCCTAACCTCTGTTCTTGACAACATACATCTAGAAGTAAATTACATAAGCTCACTCCGCTGTTTGGCTCTCGTATGGTTGGAGGTTGGACGATCTCTCCTTCCCCTCCAACTGCACCAAAGTTGTTCCACTTGAGTGACAGACAATTTAGGCCTAACATCTGTTCTTGACAACATACATCTAGAAGTAAATTACATAAGCTCACTCCGCTGACTGGCTCTCGTATTGTTGGAGGTTGGACGATCTCTCCTTCCCCTCCAACTGCACCAAAGTTGTTCCACTTGAGTGACAGACAATTTAGGCCTAACCTCTGTTCCTGACAACATACATCTAGAAGTAAATTACATAAGCTCACTCCGCTGACTGGCTCTCGTATGGTTGGAGGTTGGACGATCTCTCCTTCCCCTCCAACTGCATCAAAGTTGTTCCACTTGAGTGACAGACAATTTAGGCCTAACCTCTGTTCTTGACAACATACATCTAGAAGTAAATTACATAAGCTCACTCCGCTGACTGGCTCTCGTATGGTTGGAGGTTGGACGATCTCTCCTTCCCCTCCAACTGCACCAAAGTTGTTCCACTTGAGTGACAGACAATTTAGGCCTAACATCTGTTCTTGACAACATACATCTAGAAGTAAATTACATAAGCTCACTCCGCTGACTGGCTCTCGTATTGTTGGAGGTTGGACGATCTCTCCTTCCCCTCCAACTGCACCAAAGTTGTTCCACTTGAGTGACAGACAATTTAGGCCTAACCTCTGTTCCTGACAACATACATCTAGAAGTAAATTACATAAGCTCACTCCGCTGTTTGGCTCTCGAATGGTTGGAGGTTGGACGATCTATCCTTCCCCTCCAACTGCACCAAAGTTGTTCCACTTGAGTGACAGACAATTTAGGCCTAACCTCTGTTCCTGACAACATACATCTAGAAGTAAATTACATAAGCTCACTTCGCTGACTGGCTCTCGTATGGTTGGAGGTTGGACGATCTCTCCTTCCCCTCCAACTGCATCAAAGTTGTGCCACTTGAGTGACAGACAATTTAGGCCCAACCTCTTCTGACAACATACAACTAGAAGTAAATTACATATGCTTTTATTTCTTATTATTTATTAATAAAAGTATTTTAATACACATTTTAGATCAATAAATTTGACAATATTATATTTAGGGGGAAAATGAAAACCAAAAGTACATTTTTTGTATTTAAATATGTTTAAGAAAATTAATTTATTTTTAAGGAAACAAAAGTTTATTTTTATCATTGTTTATAGTAACCATAATACATATAAACAAGAAATGTTCCTAAGGGTCCCGCAAGGTGTGTTTTTTTTTTTTTTTAATGTATTATTTTGTTTTAGTTTTAAGTTAGCATTTAACATTTTTATTATGTTTTCAGCATTCTTTAAGTTCTTTTCTTTCTAGTTTCATATAATTTCAGATACCTGTAGTACCTGGTTTAGTTTCACATAGTAAGACAATGTTTGTGAAATTGATAATAGATGTGCTTAGATACCTATGTCAGCTTTCATAAAACAAATGTGAATTCCTTAGTAGAGGGATATTCTGATTTCACGTATTAATATTTTTTAATAGTGATCCTCCAAACGATAACAGCTTTGACAAGTGATCCCTAAAACTTTATTATAAGTTGGCCTTTTAAATTTTTCTTTAGTACAACACATGCCTAATGCCAGTATTATTAATTGTCTTTGTCTTTGGTTACCTTTTTGAACCGTCTTCTGTCATAGTGTCAAATGTAGACCTACATATTCATACTTACCCATTGTATAAAATATATGTCTTTTCTAGAATCAACATTGGATCATGTCATTATGTATTCTTAGTTAAAATATTCAACAAGTCTAAAAATACAACTTTTAGGTTTTTAAGTATACCATAACCCAATGATTTTAGTTTTACAATAGAACTTTAATTGTATGAATCCTAAGTTAAAATTTACCAATAGTTTTTACTATACAGTACCTTTAAGTAACAAATTTACCATCATAAAACATTCTGAAAATATAAAAATATTGTAATGATTTTTAATTTAGGAAAACTCAAGTTTCCTTGTTGGTGCGTATTCTGTTGTATGCTTTATTTTTGTTAACCGATTGAACAAACACGTAGTATATTGGGTATATACATATACTACACGCAACAAACATTCATAAACGAAGGATGGTTTCTGGTAAAATGAATGAATATAAATATTACGTTAAAAAAGGTTACATATTAAAGAGATATCATATGTTGTCGACTAATTAAAAACGAAGCAATAAAACGAATTCAACAATGTTGTATAGTCAGTAATACTTCTACTCGCTGGTTAGAAAAAAAAACGTCGCAATACAAAGCTTGTTATTGTAGTTATAACGTTTACTTGTTATTTTTCGGTGTTTATATAAATATAAAACACAATCACAACCGATGATATTGCAGAATAAATAAACAGAGAGAGTTTTGTATTGTCTGTTGTGTTTTGATATATTTACTTCTCTTTTTTGAATCACTCTTGTTTGAGTGAATAATCAAGACGGAGTTGTCTTCATCAGAAATTAGCATTTTTTTCATTAAAAATGTTACCGTGAATTTAAAAGAAATGTCTAGTTCTTTTATAATTTGATATGGTATTGAATATTTGTTTGACTGAAAATACTTCTTTTCAGTCAAACAATACTTAACGAATGTTCAAAATGATTGATCCTTTAAGGCCTTAAACATTTCTCCTTTTGTTTAAGTTATTTTGTGCCTACAAAGTATTTTATTTTCATAAAGTATTTCCTTAGTGAAGCTATAAACACCATGTATAAACTCCTCCAATAACAACCACGTATAAACGCCATGTATAAACTCCTCCTATAACAACCACGTATAAACACCATGTATAATCATGACGTATAAACACCACGCATAAAAACCACTTACTCGTATAAACACAATGTATAATATACCCAACTTTTGTGGTGCACAGTATATGACAGTCGAAAAAATGTTGTATTAATGTCTAATTTAAGGATGTTGTTAGTTTTGTAGCAATTTTACTACCATATACTCATAAATAATAATTAATTATAACGTACCACAATAGTGAAAATATTTTGAAATGATAAAATAAATGTCGTTGGCGTATAGATACAAATGAAGATAAAACGGATCTAATATAGTAATGGTTTTTTTTTGTAACTTTGGAATAATATTTACGAAAAGTATGATCAATTACTAATAAATAAAGTGGGTTGTTAATTCATTAAAAAATGCATATACTTACCAAGAACGTAGCTCTTAACATTCAGCATTCAAGCTAACAAAAAGCGATTATTTCTATTGGAAACATAATAATGTTATTAAATATTACTTAATTTTTCTCAAGTTTAGTATCATCTGTGCTTACAGGTAAATTACAATTATGAATAGAATACAAAGCGTCCAATTTTTATACTAAGCAAAATTGACAAAGGTAATAGTATTATAAATACAATATTAGTGCTGTGTGTATTTATTTATATAGGCCTAATTTATGTTTTGTAATTGTTCTAATACATTTTAATTTGATTACACAAATTTTATTTTACAAACATTCTAACTGCATAATCCTCACTGCTATAAAAAGTAAACTTTTCACTAATTTTTGTTTGTCAATTGTATAACTAAATATTTAGTTAAACTGTTCATTTATTTCACTAGTGTTTGAACGTCAAAATTCACGTTTCATAGTAAAATAAATCTATGTAAATGTATTTATTTATTAGTTTTTTAAAAGCGAATTAATTGCGAATATTATAAATCAGTTACAATTTAGATGTCATTGAATTTATCTGAGAACAGGTTTCATCAAGTGGAGACGCACAAAGGACGTACCTGTCAAATAATCACGCGCCACAAAGGGCTGTGCTCGTTTACTGCATGAATAGACAGTGGACATGATTTCAGTGTAAGTTTACTAGTAATACTTGTTAAATGTGAATACATAACAATTGCTCGAATTGCATATTTAGTGTTAGTTTTGTGAAATTTCAGCAACGGTGAAAAATTCGTTAAAAATGTTCAATATGAATGGAAATAATTATCTGTTGATAATTAAACCGTTCACAGCGAGGTCTGTTTCATAAATAGTTGTACTAAGTTTGTTTATATACAAGGATTAGGTTGTAATTGTGATAATATTTACTTCACCTTTCATCAATGGAAATAATTATCTGTTGATAATTAAACCGTTCACAGCGAGGTCTGTTTCATAAATAGTTGTACTAAGTTTGTTTATATACAAGGATTAGGTTGTAATTGTGATAATATTTACTTCACCTTACATCAATGGAAATAATTATCTGTTGATAATTAAACCGTTCACAGCGAGGTCTGTTTCATAAATAGTTGTACTAAGTTTGTTTATATACAAGGATTAGGTTGTAATTGTGATAATATTTACTTCACCTTACATCAAAGGAAATAAATGATACGTTTCCTTTGGTTCATAATAAAGGATTACGAGTTCTGTCTGATATAGAAACGCCTAAGTCATTAATTTATTAGCCTTAGTAATAACACACTTATATTTCGTAGGCTTCAGCGGCCGTTGGCATTACTAAGTACGAACGCGTCATAGTACGACGGTGTTCTTAACAAGTGTTCTTACGTTGTAGATACCACCTCTTGACGCGGCCATTACCGGAAGATTTAGTTATCAGTAATATTTCGTTAGATTATCTGATAAACAATTTTTATTTAATGTTTTTTTACTATCCAAGTTTGAGAGAATATATCCGTTGAATTTTCTAAACTTTACATTTAGAAGACTCAAACATCCGTTTGTGAAAAAAAAAAAAAAAAAAAAAAAAATAGTAAAGAAATACTTGGACATTTTAACATAACATTTCATTTATATTCTAGAATGTTATTTATTTTTTATTTATTCATAAGACGCCGATCGTCAAGATATGGGCGAATATGGATTTCGAATGAGTGTGATGAGTGTAGATGAGCGAATGTAGTCATTGTTACAAACTAAGGCCGACTATTCCTTAGAAAGTGTCATTAATTAATAGCCCAATGACAAATGAACAGCCGGTTGTTATCAGCTGATCATTCTCATAATAATTAGTTCCTAAAATTGTAATTGTATTTCAAGCAATTCTCGACCTACCTAAATTTTATAAAATTTACCTAATTTGAGGTCGTGTGTGTGTAATAAATTGTACCTTGCGAAAAACATCTGAGTGCATTTCGTTGTTGGAAGCTAAGCCTGTCTGTCCACAGTCTCCGGTGAGCTTAGACCTCGCCCGCCTCGTTAGTGGATTGTTCTCAGTCGACCTTCAGTATAGGTACAGCGGTTAGTTTGTGTAAGATAAATTGTACCTTGCGAAGAACCTCTGAGTTCATTTCGTTGTAGGAAGTTTCCGGTGAGGTTACACCTCGCCAACCCGGTGAGTCGACGTACTTATAGTGGCAAGTAAACCAACTATAAGAAAAAAGTTCAAAATTTCAACAACCGTATCCTATAATTTCTACAGTTTTACGTTGTTGTTTACTATCCAGCAACATTTCCCCTGTAGGTTCTCCACTTGTACAGTTATTAGGTCAGTGAATGATTACTGTACATATTATATAAAGTATAATAATTAATCCGAGAACACTAATAGCCATATGGGTATGAATCATAATTCTTCAGATGTGATTGTTATATATAATATTTACTTGTTGTATCTTGCAGGTTATTCAAATAGAGAGCACAATTGTGACCCGGTACTATTGCAGAATAAACAAACGGAGAGAGAATTTTGCATCGACAGCTATGTTTGTTATTATTTTCTACTATATTTGTATTAAGCGCAAAAGGCATTACGCTGTGTTATATTTTTAATGAAAATTACATTAAGTAACAAATCAACTACAGCAACATTATAAATCCTTGTTTGTTTTTTTTTAATAAATGCTCATTTTTTTAAATTTGTTTTTAACACTAATATAGCAACTATATTTTAATCATTTAAAATGAAACAACAAAGTAATATCTTTTTTATACTTGGATGCAAGAATAACTTTAGTTCCAACTTTAGTGTGATGGTTCCTGTTTGTTATTTTCTGTATTAAATCATTCAATGTAATGTTTTCATGGTATGATTCATAGTTATAATGTTTCAAGAAAATGGGTAATTAATAATTGTAATATGCAGTGCTAATTACAATAAAAATATTTGAGTTTTTACCGTATATTTAAAACTTATTTACTAGAGAAAGTCGTAAAGTAGTGAACAACACTACTTTTTAATTGTTAACATAATTCGATACAACAAGAAATGTACATTGCTATCGCAAAAATAATATTTGTATTACTGCGACATTACGCCTGTTTATGTAATTAAACCTGATGTTATTTTTGTGTCTGATATATTACAGCAAGAAAAAATATACAAAAGACACGATAGCTAAATTACCTTGTTTAGTCGATTGATTTTAATAACAGTAACAATGAATTATTACGCACTTCCCTTTATTACGTTTATGTTTAATTGTTACTAAATTAGTCGATTAAATTAATATTTTGGCAATGTAATATAAATGTATCATACATAATGTTGGCGAGGCTTCGGACTGCGGAGTCCAGTCCAAGGTTCGAAGCCCCAACTGAACTAACGGTCGGTACTTCAGTCGTGGAGTAAAGTTAACGCACAGGCCAAGAGGCTCATGTGAAATGGTGAGTAAAGTTTTCATAAAAAGAAAAGAAGTACATTCAAACATTTGTTATAATGTTTAAAAGGAATTATCGTTTGTGTTAAAGCTTTATAGTTCTAAGTTACAGTAAGTTCTTAAGCTTGATTACTTGTAAATATTTATTTCGGACCTTGTTTTGTATAAAGGCTTTAAGACTACTCATAACTGTTTGTAGTTGTTTGAATAATATATTTAATTAATTGTTGTCCAGCTTTGTTTCATTTCACCATCAACTTACTTTAAACTTTTAGTCGGTTAAATCGCTAATCAAGAAAAGGTATTATATTCTTGCAAAGTGTTCAAAACGAAAAAAGTACTTAAACTGTAAAAGATAGTAAAATTATTGGAATAAAGCTTTCATCAAAATTGTAGAACACAAAGGAAAGACGTGTCGAATAGTGAGTGACTGATCACGACTGAAGGTTTGATCGTTGAATGCACCAGAGAGTTTTAATATAAAACTTCTTTAAATCCCGTCTTACAGAAGTGAAATATTTAAAATAATTTTATACAATTTTAAAATGAAATCACTTCTAAGAAATAATTGATCCTTAACAGAGTAATTAATTGTACTAGGACTGTCATCTCGTACCTACATGAATTATGTTGAGCCCTTTTCAAACGAATATTAATGTTTAACAAACAAGTAACATTGTAACTAATCTTTTATACCAAAGATAACATTTAACAGTGTTTTACTTTAGATTTGCGTAAATAAAGATGCTCAAGTGGTTTGTTGATGTAGACTATTATCATTTCTGTAATATGATAATAGTTGACTTTAATTGTTTAGAAGTTATTTAATATTATTATTATTATTTTTTAAACTTTTATAGTAATAATAATTTTAATAAATTATGATACTCATTTCTCAATTTTAATTGGCCAGAAAGGCTAAATTGAGGTCTTAGATGAGAAAATGAGCTAATGGTTCAAGGAAAGGAAAATTAAAATTTTATTATCGTATTGAGCAGTAATTAAACTTACAACTAGGCGTAATCATATTAAATAATGATCACCCTCGCTATACTGGTAGTCATACAACCAAAGTAATGGACCGTAGAGGGGAGGTATTGTTCCCCTCCAGTGGCAATGGGCTGCAAGATGTCACGTACAAAACATATAAAGTCGTTAAGGTAAAATATTTTTACTATGGTTAGAACAAATTTAACTAAGGTTGGTGAAACAATTACTGTCATTCAAACTATTAAGAATACTTCAATACAACTCGGTTGAATAAACATCACAATAGACGTCCAATGTGAACACTGTAGCGAGGTGGTGATTGAGATTATAGTTCGAATAAAATAACTTTGGTACTGGCGGAACGCCCTCGCTCCACTGGTCTGAAATGACAAAACTCTGAGCTTTAATTTGCTGTCAAACTTAAAATAAGTAAGCAATAATTTTCAAACTAATTGTATAGTGTCCACCAGTTTATATTCTTTAAGGAAAAATTATGCCGGAGATTTTTCTTGAGCTAAATTGCTTTTTATAGCGATATTTGTATTTAAAAACACGGTTTTATGAGTGAAATTGGGCGTGAGTCGTCTTCAACCTGTCACTGTAGCAAAAATAATAATAATAAAATAATGTATTGTGGATGGATGACAGTTTGATTCATTGTGATTAGTTTGGTAAAAGTCTCATTTAATAATTCAAACAGGTTAATGAGAAATTAATTTTTTTGTAAAACCTTGCAAACTCGGAAACGAAAAACGCTAGACAAAATTTATTTGAGCAAACATTAACTGTGTTATTTATGTATAGTTAAAATAATACTGTGGTACTAATAAAACATGTGGAAAAATAATGAAGAGTTGTTGAAGTAAACTCATAGTTCGTTTACATCGAGGCTGTGTCGGACGCGTAAGGTATACTCTGCTCAAGGGAAAGTGTAGACTGAATATTCAGTCCAAGCGTAAAACGAATTCCGATCGACAATATTTCCAGATAAGAAATGTTTCTCCAGTAAGAAATAAGGTAAGTTAGTTGACTTTTGACTTTGAGGTGTGTTCGTGTTCAGTTTTTTATCGATTTGACAGTGCTTAGTATAGTTTAATCACTAGTTTGTTTTTATTACAGTTATTTAGTTTTAGTGATGTAACACGTTTTTATTTATTTAGTTGTGACAATAATGCTATAGGATTCAGTGTGTATATAATTATCAGTGTTTATTACAATTATAATATTTAGGCTCTTTCAAATTTTAGGAAGTGTTCTATTAGTAATTGACAAGAAATGTTTGCAATGGAAGAGGCAAGACCTGAGCCAGTGACTGTACATTGTGCGAGTGGTATCACTGCCGCCTTGTTGACAATCGAGTTTTGAAAACTTCTGAATCTTTCTTCTTAATTCAAGAAAATTCTATTTAATACGAGAGTACGATTTTAGTGTCACTTAAATAACACAATTAATTTAGGTCTAAAGACATTTTATCTAGCGTTTGTCATTATCGAATTTACAAAGGTTTACAAAAAAATTAATTTCTCATTAACCTGTTTGAATTATTAAATGAGACTTATACCAAACTAATCACAATGAATCAAACTGTCATCCATCCACAAGAAATTATTTTATTATTATTACTCTCGCTACAGTAACAGGTTAAAGACGACTCACGTGCAATTTCACTCATAAAACCGTATTCTTAAACACAAATTTCACAATAAAAAAGCAAATTAGTTTAAGCAAAATATCCAGAATATTTTTTTCTTAAAGAATATAACATGGTGGACACTATACAAGTAGTTTGAAAATTATTGCTTACTTATTCTAAGTTTGACAGCAAATTAAAGCTCAGAGTTTTGTCATTTCAGACCAGTGGAGCGAGGGCGTTCCGCCAGTACCAAAGTTATTTTATTCGGACTATTTGTTGTAATGACAGATCCATACTTTTAGCAGTGACTGTACTAAGAACACGTGACAGTGCTTGGTGGGGGACAAAATCTGTCGCGCATGCGCTGTTCGCAGGCCATTAACCATGGGTCGGAAACTACTCGCTGCTATTTCTCCATACATAAGAACATCGTGTATTCCAGCTTCCCTCCCGGAGAGGAGGGGTGGTTGGGGGTTGGACAATCCCTCCTCCACTCCCACTGCACCAGAGTAGTACCACTTGAGTGACAGACAATTTAGGCCCAACCTCTGTTCCTGACAACATACAACTAGAATTAAATTATTTTAATCTCCCTGACTAACTCGTATGTTAATCACTAGACTATCGTTATGCTATGTTTTGGAATCAATGTTTTTGCAGACATTAATTATTTTATGAAATAATCGCTTGCTTAAAGGATTACGTACCATAAACATGTAATAACATAAATTCATTATGATTTAACGGAATTGACAGTAGTTTAACATTTTTGTTTTTTCCATTTGGCTATTTTTTCGTAATGTTTGTTTCAACGCCATGAATAATGAAGCATGGCAATAACTTTTATACAGAAATCTGGAATATTTAGATTTTTTTATAATGTCATTTATGGAATAAGATAACGAACTATCTTTAGTGAGGTAAAAGATTGTAAAACGGAATAAATTATTTATAATTGTTGTTCATGTTTCATTCACTTATAACGGAATACATTAAAAAGCATGTAACTAGGCAGTAAAGTAGCTAAGGATTGAAGTAAACCATAGCCATGACACTTAAATGCATTGATCTAACCATAGGAAATGTGTTAGACTTTTATTACACAACAGGAAGGGAATATTGTCTGTAGCCAACTTGACATGTCATACAAAAGCCTCAGACTGATCAATACCGTTGGAATAACATAATCGGCGTAGTTTGCCAAATAAAGTATCAAGTTACTACAAAGTCTGGCTGAAATCTAAATACAAGAGTACATCACTTATATAAATAATCCTTTATATAAAATATTAGTTATACCATAACATAATTTACCATAAAATGTAACAAATATAAAATTACACAGGTACTGTGAAAAGATGGAATTTGCAAACTAAAATTGTAAATAATAACGAATACAAATTTTGTTCCTAAAAATAATTTAATAACACGTTAAGCCATTAGAAAACATATTTACTATGATAAAATAAAAATAAAAGGCTTTAATATTAATTTTAGGATATTCTTTACTTGAATTTGTTTAATTCGGGAATATTTAAAATTTACTTTTATCTCCAAATTATAGATTGTATAATTAATTTTATAATGAAACATCATTGCAGATTAATATAGTGTCAAAGTAAAGCGGACTTAAATGGATATCAACGGCTGGAGAATGTCTTTTGTTATGTGGAAGAAAGCAACATGTCCTGGTGCGGGATTCGTTACTTTTGTATCTATGCATAAAACATGAGATTTAGAAGATGTACGAGGCCGTGTAATGCTGTTAAAGAGGCAAATCGGCTGCCATAAGCTTAGCGCGGGGAGGGGGTAGGCAGTTAGTAGTGTGTGAGATAAATTGTGCCGTGCGAAGAACCTCTGAGTGCATTTCGTTGTAGGAAGCTCAGCCTGTCTGTCCACAGTCTCCGGTGAGCTTAGACCTCGCCAACCCCGTGAGTCGATTGTTGGAAATCGACGTTATTTTTTACTTTGTCATTGAAGAAACTGTAAATTTTGAATATTTATAATTCTGTTTGGTTATTATATATGTGGAGGTGTAGATTGTAAGTTGTTTTTATTTAATAATTAAGTTGGTTTTTTGAAATTTCTGTTATTTATTAATTTATTTTTGTTTTCTTAGATAATTGATTACATTGGTTGAAGTAAAAACGATCATATAGTATAACGGATCTAAAATGATACAATCCGTCGATACAATGACCAAATCAAACAACGTGGATTCTCTTTGTAATTTATCTACAGTAAAGATATTTTTTAGCTATGATTTTGTAATTGGTTTAAGTGACAATGTTATAAGTGAATATATGTTTTAGTTTTTCTTTTTCAAAAATATACCCAAACATTTCATAGAACATTCATTGAAGAACTTGCGTAACATTTGAAGGTACGAACTGATTTCTATCAGACACATCCATAAAGGCACACGTGTTTATTACTAGGCAATATTGTTAGTCACTTGCTATTACTTTGTTGCATACAAGCTTTGGTCCTCAGCTTTGTACATTTATTTGATCAATACTCGAGTCCAGAAAAGGTGTACTTAACTTAATGATTCAGTGAAGATTTGCCAGTTAATATTAAATGTGTACTTGTATTGACCAACAACAATTTGTTAGGGAAATAAAATGTAATAACAATCTACATTTTCCTTGATTGGTAGGTGCAATGTTTTGCCGTAATTAGTTATGACTACAAAGGCCTAGTACAAGATTTAAAGCCGAAGTCTTGTTTCGTCTTACTTATCCAAGGACTTAAGGAATATTTACTGTCTCACTGGTAGGAAATAGAAAAGGAGATGACTGAAGTATCCTCTCTCTTATAGTTAACTCGAGAGTAATGGCTCTTCATGACCAACGAATCACGCGGTACATTGAGACTAGGGGAAGGGGATACCAGGCGAGCGACAGTGGAGCACCTGTCAAAAACACACCAAACTGTCAGGCAAGAAATTGCACAACTACGACAGTGGAGCGCCTGGCCGTGAGGCGCTCCACTGTCGTACCCTCGCGGGTCGAGTGTGACAAGGGTTCAAAAACTAAGGGGTCTTGATATCTATGATGAGATTGTGTTTAACTTGAGAGCAATCTAATTGTAGGTGATACATATGTTTATTAAAATAAGCATACATGTTACAGTATGTACATTAATCCGGGTTCGATTCCGGGTTTGTTCACAAATTTTACACTTCAAATTTCTTTAGAAATAAAAAAGCTGTCTGGCATTGAAATTGTTAATGTGAGCTATATTAAAATAAGCTGTTATAGTCCGATTCTTTGACACGCTTCTAAGTCATAGAAAAGGTGAATAGTATTAGACGTAAAATCGTGGATTTATTGGCGTTTTTGACATATTCCTAAGTAACTACTTTTCATAGTCCTTTCTAATAAAAAAAAGCTAAACAGGTTGAACCGTCAATAATGTATAAAATCTGCATTTAAACTGAGTAATAAGTTGATAAACATGTGTTTGCGGTATATATTTTCAGTTTTGTAATAAAACAAAATACCTTTAACATATACTGTAGTTATAAAATTAATTTAAATAGTATTTAGTCATCATTGAGACACATCCAATACATTATTTTTATACCAACCGACAAGTAGATGACAACCAAATATTTCAAACCTTTGAAGTCTTTCGATAGCATAAATTATCAAAAGGCGTTTATTAGCAAGTGATAATTCAATATGCATGACAATACAGTAACTTCAAATTAAATTATAAAATAATTTATATTGTCCTGCAGTCTCAGAACATGTTACACCTGAACAATAAATGCTTGATTTAATTAGATAAAACTGATGAATTAGTTATTTATCTTCTTTCAAATGTAAAACTTATTTTTTATTTTTAAATAAGTTACACCACATTTTATAACAGTTATATTATTATATTTTGGAAACAAATTTATCTCCTTTGATTTTTGTCCAATGATGTCTACCTGGTAGGGGTAATACCTCAAGTAAATAACACATTTATTTGAAAATTCTGATAATGTACAGTTTAATAGTACATTTTATTAAAGTTATTAGTATCTATTATGTCTCATAGAACAGTGAACAAAATGCAAACAACTATATAATAGAATTATGCTAACTAATTGTTTTAAACTTACGTACATAGTAACGTTTTTAACATAGATTTCAGTATATTAAAAGTAATAATTTCTTCTTAAATAAAGTAACTAAACCTTAAAGTAACTAAATATTTCACAAGGAAAAAGCAATATTTTTGTTTTAAGATAAGCAATATCTTTGTTGGACACTAGATTTAATAAACCACGGCGGATGGTATCATGGCCGGCGGGATGTGATGTGATGGATAGGCTTCCACGGTCGTCACTATCACTAACAAATTCTAGGTCTTCGGGGTTCGATCGCGTCACTGGGCTATGTACAAACATTTCCGAAGTTTCGGCCACATTACAGTAAGCAATCCTCAGGGCGAGACGATCTTCACTGTATCACAGAACTCGACTGGCAGAGACGGCAAGCAGGCAGGGAGCTACGACTGTTGTAGGCCACTAGGGCCTCTTCAACCTAGGATAGGGAGTTTGAGGGTATTGGGCAGCAATCATCATGACTGTACGAGGACCGGGCTGGTAGGTTATATGGGACGGGTGTCTCGTAGTGGAGGGGGTGTTCTGGTAACTTCCATACCATTCCAGTCCTTCTTGGCTCCGGCCGCTTCTGGAATGTTCTAGATTATTTTTGATGCGTGGGAACTGCTGGCCTCCCGTTATGCATTGTACTTTTAATTTGCTTAACATTGGTTTCCACTTATTACTTAATTCTATTCCAAATATGACAACCCTTCAGGTAGGTAAAAGGCGCTCCTGTGTTGCTGAATCGGGGATATACCAGTCTTGGTTAGCCCTGGTGAAGTACAACAGCGAGTTGTGTTTATGTTTTGTATCTATTACGTTATTATCAAGATAAGTAAAGTGTCTCCAGTAACGCATGACGTCTTACAATTTATGATCGAACAATTTCTTTATGGTCTAAGAGGGTTGATCTTGTAGCCATTTATTCAAATCTCTTGAAACGAACTTCTCATCACGATCTTTCAGTACATTTGTTAAGGAGTTGTTCATCTTTGCTCTGTTTTAGCTCGTCTTGTCTGTAAGGTCTCTATGAGTACGCAGCTACTTTGTGTACTTCGGAGACTGTTACTTTTATTTTATAATTAAACGGAAGATCCACTTAACTAATTTGCTATCAGTAATTACTAAAGTTCCAGGATTTGAATAACAGGAAAAATAATTTGAGAACGTTGTGCTCATCCATGTGTATAAGTCCTTGGAACATATTTCGTCGAAATGATCTTAAGGAGTCAGTATATAGAGGTCTTGACTAACTGCTGCATCGTGTCTTAAACAGTTTATTTGACGTCATCGATGGACATCAATGCAAGCTCTCGAGATCTTGTGCCGTTTGAAATCTTAAAACAGTTTCGAACAACCATTGATGCTTCGTATCATTTTAATAGAAACACAAGATAAGAAAGAGCCATCCTTGGTTAAATCGGCTGAAATTCAAATAATAGTATATTATAATGCAGACAGTCTATTGGTTAAAACATACCTTGTCCATCAGATCATTTTAAAATCTCATGCTATGACACTGTTTATAATTGCTTTGTGTTTACACTGTCAGACGAATTAATAAGCAACTTTACCTCTACATCCAGTGGCTGTACAGTATATAGACTACATGCACACTGTAATTATTAAGAAAATGGTGTATACTTCTTTCTCTTTGTGGCAAGATCCACTCAGTGTCTTGTCTTCAATATCCTCCGTCTAGTATATTCAATCACACATCTTGAATGTTATTTTGCCAACATCTTCATTTTTTTTTCCTTTCAAGGAAAATAAGAACAATTGAGACTTAACTGTGATTTTTTCTGAGGTACTGATTTTTGTCTCACATTTGTAACCTGTCTTTTTAAAAAAATAAGTAATTTATAGACAGGTATTTACATATTTTCACTGCATACAGTCTTTCAAACATGGGCATCCATGTTAAGCCATCGGAATACGATGTTTTGGTGTAAAGGAGAAGCCAGTCATCTCGGATTCCGCTCAGCTCCGCCTCAAGTATTCCGCATCCGTGAGTTTGCTTTTTAGCTTTCCGGAATCTTTTGCGTGCGCGAATCGCACGTGGCATCTTTTCCCGACAGTTCTTGTTTTGATATCCCAACGTCTTTGAACAACAAACGCTTCATATATCAACATATCGAATGCAATACGTTTCGAGGAGGACACTCAACATAAAAGCAGGTTCTCTAACTCAATTTCGTTTGACAATTTTACTCGTTTGGAGACTGATTCATAACATACAAGACAGTATTTTGGTATACTAGTGTTATTAGTAGCTTCTTTATTTGTAACACTGACTGACAGTCAAGTAACAAGTCAAAAGGTTTTATGGTTTTGTATTGTTATATTTATGTAGGAAGTGCAATTTTATTCCAAACCATTTAAGAATAAACTAACGTAGAAATAATCCTGTACCGACAGTTGTTTTTTAATTGCATCGCTTAATATAGTAATGGCTGCAATTTTTATAGTGAAATTAAAAAAAAAATAATAATAATAAGACTAATATTTATAACCAAGACAGTGGGAGAATAAGTACATTAGCGTTCACTATTTTGGTGTGAAATGTAACGCGATAGTTTTTTCGTTTAGCAGTTCAATTATTTTTGCTCATTAATTCTTTAATAAAGTGATGTTGATTCCTCTGATCGATTCCTTTTGTTGTTGTAATCATATTTAATAGTTTAAGTTAGCTTTTCACTAAAAAAAAAAAAAAAACTAATCTTATCTAATATAAATAAAAACAATTTTTTAGTTTTTTGTTTGTCGAAGCTATGAATAAAATCAAAATATGAGAAAATCATGGACTTATGACGTATGTTTCAAGTGAACAAAAATATGTATTTTTGTACTTATTTTGTTCTGATTATAAATCAGTTATTTAAACTCCAATTACATCAATGTCTACAATGTGTCAAAGTAAATTTCCCGGCCGGACTCAAGGTGTCTCAGACTTTATTGTAGTGTGCTCTGCAATGAGGTTTTCTACCTGGTATGTTAGACATTTTACAACAGTTCTATAAATATATTATCTATACGGTGACCTTTTTGTTAAAAAGACTAACTAAATGTAGGCCACTGTCTAGAAAATGTATCTATAAAATGAAATGAAATTAAATTTAGCACTTCTTTTCGTTCTCAAGCTAAATCCTATCGAAATTTGTGAAAACTCTAAACATGTCTTTTCCCAGGAGAGGGAGCCCACTTCTACAAATAACTGATGATAGTCATACTGTCCGTCTGCTTTTAGCAATCTGCATAAAGAAATTTGCCGTGTCTGTTTTCAGTTGATCGTTATCTCTCCCCTAATATACTTCCCTGGAAGAATGCGATCTAGAATAATCGTTAGAAACTAATTAATTGTGACTGCCTTTCAAAAACGACCTTAAGAAAATCAGTGTTTATATTTATTATGTGAAAACTGTTTTAAACATTACATGGGAATTGTCATTAATGGTATTTACCATTTCACAAAGAATTCCCATGAGCGCGTCATTGGTAACTATATGAATATATTTATAAGCAAAGACAAATTACCACTGACATCCAGTTGATTGGACACTTTGTGGTAAACCTGTTTTTAACAATATCATGGTGTTTATTACTAGGTTGCTCTACGGTAATACACGTTTATCCGATCATTTGTGTCCATTTATATGTTTTGAATTTTTAAGAGTAATCTTAATTTTAAAAAATTAAAAAGATATGTGTAAAGATTGATTAATGACCCCAGTCGCCCATTTATTTTGATACTGTAGTCTAACCAACCAGCAAGAAGAACATCATGTGTTAACTAAAAGGTTCTTCAGGTACCCCCCGGAAAAGAGTCCATCCGAGGAGGTCTCACGATTCCTCATCCTCTCCCATAGCACCAGAGTTGTGCCACTTAAGTGACAGACAATTTTGGCCAACCTCTGCTCCTGACAACATACATCTAGAAGTAAATTACATAACCTCGCCCCGCTAACTGGCTCGCGTACGGTTAGAGATAGGACGACCCCTCCTCCCCTCCCGCTGCACCAGAGTTGTTCTCTTGAGTGACAGACAATTTTGACCAACCTCTGATCCTGATAACATACATCTAGAAGTAAACTACATAAGCTCACTCTGCTGACTGGCTCTCGTATTGTTGGAGGTTGAACGATCCATCCTCCACTCCCACTGCACCAGAGTTGTTCCACTTGAGTGACAGACAATTTAGGCCTGTTTCTGACAACATACTACTAGAATTAATTTAAAGTCATCTCGCTGACTGACTCTCATAGGGTTGGTATTCATGTTTAATAACCGGTAGTATACAAATACATTTTAATGCTGGTTAACTAAACATCCTTGTGATTTTTTAAACAGTATTTATATTTGCCAGACAATAGTAAACAAGCAAAATATAATTCGCAATAACTATCGCTGTGTCGCTCTGACTCGTTGAATGTTGTTTCTTATTATGTTTATTTTAAAGTCTGGCTCACTTTATTTAAACTTTTGTTAGTAAAGAAAATTAAATGTTTAACATTTTTCTTATCCTCAAAACACGACTTGTAATATCGCCAAAAAGAAGTTCGGCGATTTTTTTCTGTACAAAAAAATATAAAACTTATTCCAGGCTTATGACTCAATTGGTCATTTATTTAAATTATTGTGGTAATTTATTTGCTAATTTATGTCACTTTAGTTGGTGATTTAGTTACCATTTTCTCCGTATAGTAAACGTACTCAGTGAACAACATGTTTTGAAACAGTTTTTGTGTTCTATCCGCATTCAAGATTTACTAAACCTCTCGTCGTCAAACAATTTTTAGGCAACACTAATGATACATTTTAAAAAGAGGTTTAATGATACTATAGCAGTAATTATTAAAGAACTGTGGCAATTGAAGGTTTGCTTGGTTATGTTCTTTACCATATTATTAAAATTAGTAAAAATATAAATTAATATGTTGTAAAACTTTCGTACCCTTAAAAACATAATGATAGAGACCTCGTTTTATTTTGTTTCCGATTAAATTCAAATAATGAAACATATAGTTTTAGTTTTTATAAATATATTATCAATCATAAGAGCATTTATAGTGAAGTTGAGAAGGGTACAGGAAAGTGTAATGTATACATCATTACACGTGTTATTGAAATAACAATTAATAATCTTGCATTCTTTAGAAAATATGCTTTTAAATAAAAAGCTGTACACTGTTAAGGTATTGTTAAAACCTAAGCAACATGTCCTGGTGCGGGATTCGTTACTTTTGTATTTATGCATAAAACATGAGATTTAGAAGATGTACGATGCCGTGTAATGCTGTTAAAGAGGCAAATCGGCTGCCATAAGCTTAGCGCGGGGAGGGGGTAGGCAGTTAGTAGTGTGTGAGATAAATTGAGCCGTGCGAAGAACCTCTGAGTGCATTTCGTTGTAGAAAGCTCAGTCTGTCTGTCCACAGTCTCCGGTGAGCTTAGACCTCGCCTACCCCGTTAGTTGATTGTTCTTGAGTCTTCTTGTAGTTTGATTATACAACGTATTATTATGATTGATTCAGTTACAAAGGACTGATTATCGATGTCAAGTTGAATATTCTGTGTCTTGTTGGATGTTTGAGCTCATTGTCTAGTTGGATATACTCGATGTCTAGTTGGATGTTGTGTGTACGATGTCTTTTTGAATGTTTGTACGCAATGTTTAGTTGGAAGTATTCGATGTCTAGTTGGACGTTGTGTATTCAATGTCTTGTTGGAATTTTGAACTCAATGTCCAGTTTGATGTTGTGTATTGGATGTCTTGTTGGATGTTTATACTTAAGTGTAGTTAGAAGTATTCGATGTCCAGTTGAACGTTGTGTATTTAATGTCTGTTGGATGTTTGAACTCAATGTCTTGTTGGATGTTTAAACTCGATGTCTTGTTGGATGTTTGAACTCAGAGTCTAGTTGGATGTACTCGATTTATTATATTTGGATATTATGTATTAAACGTCTTGTTGGACGTTTGAACTCAATGTTGAATGTACTCACTGTCCAGTTGGACGATGTGTATTCAATATCTAGTTGGATGTTTGAACTCAATGTCTTGTTGGATGTTTAAACTCGATGTCTTGTTAGATGTTTGAACTCAATGTCTTGTTGGATGTACTCGATGTCTTGTTGGATGTTTGAACTCAATGTCTAGTTGGATGTCCAGTTGGACGTTGTTTATTCAATGTCTAGTTGGATGTCCTCGATGTCTAGTTGGATACTTGAACAATGCCTTGTTGTATGTACTCTATGTCTTGTTGGATGTTTAAACTCGATGTATTGTAGGATTTTTGAACTCATTTTATAGTTGGATCTACTCAATGTCTTGTTGGATGTACTCGATGTCTTGTTGGATGTGTAAACTCGATGTCTTGTTGGATGTTTGAACTTAATATCTAGTTGGATGTACTCTCGATGTCTTGTTGAATGTACTCTCGATGTCTTGTTGGATGTACTCTCAATATCTAGTTGGATGTACTCGATGTCTTGTTGGACGTTTGAACTCAATATCTAGTTGGATGTACTCGATGTCTTGTTGGACGTTTGAACTCAATATCTAGTTGGATGTACACAAGTTGGATAACTACTACATTTCTAGTTAGTGAGATTCGAAGTGCCGCGGTTGGATTGTCCAGCTCTGGCTTGTTGAAATCAATGAGAACGGGAAGGAGAGAGTTAAGAGCCCGCAAATCCACGCCTTAAGACTTGCGAGTGCGTCGCGTAATCATACATCTTTCCGAACATCATTTACATAGTTAAACCCCAATGTATTTGTGTAAACGGATTTCGTTAAAGTGAATTTTAATTATTTGTATACATTGAGGTTTACTTTATTTATTAATATTTTGTAGCAATGAAGTTTTTTTTGAATTTCCGCCAAGATGTGACGCGGCTGGCCTGCAACTCATTCCAATTTATATATTGTCGATCTACAAATAACCGTTCAGTTCTGCTAAAGCATTATTCACAATTATAGATTTAATTTTATCGCTGTCCTTTTCCACTGACTACTAACAGGTTCTTTGTTGTTCGTCAACAAAGCCGTTTAATGTAGTTGTTGAAAGCCATTTTGCGATACGGCGAGAGGTGACATCTCTGCGGAGACGAAGAACTTTGTTAATCACGTTATCGCCTTGTATTGTGCGCCACAAGTCTTGTGTCATGAACACCTCACCAGATCAGGCGATGATTACCAGATAGGAGAAAACAAGAACACTAATTTTCCTAAATTACCAATACATATTATAAATAAATTATGTCGTTAAATTTTTATGAAGTATTATGATACAAGATTCACTTATACAATATCTATAAAAAATGCTTAAAGGTTTTTCAAATATTTCAGAAATATATTTTGTATGAATAAAAAAACATTCTTCATCACGTTTAAAAATTATTTAAATTGTAGTTTTATCTCGAAATTTTCGTAGATAGTTTATTTAAATTATATAGATTTTTACTTATCATTAATGTGTTGAATTTTATTACTTTATTTTTTAACGTTTCATGAAATATGTGTATTGACCTCACAACGTTAGCGTAACAAAAACGTCAAGTAGCTTTTTTATACTTTCGTTGAACATTATTTTTTTGTATTTCTTTCGTGTGGTATGAACCACGGGATCATTTTCGGAATGTCCCCGCATATTGTAAAGATTGTCTACCAAGTTTAGAACTAAAGTAAACTTACAAACAATGTACCTTTGATATTGGCCACGTGGTTTTGACCAGCAACAAAATAATAAGCTTGATCGCTTTAATTATGTCTCAACGCCTTCTGGTATTTAGGTAAACACATTTATTCTGCAATACCCTGAATTCTCTTAACGAAATTGAACTATTATAATGTATACTGACAATTTAATTGTAGTTTAGCATTGATCGATCGCACATTAAAGGGTTTAGGTTTAAATCTAACACATGTTACCATTTAAAAATAAATATAAAACGTATATTTATTTAATATCGTGTAAAACTGAAAATGTACTGCTCCCCATGTCGTAAGTTACGGCGTTCACCAGAGATCAGCAGTTAGGTTTGGTATTCAGCAGCACTGGGTTGCAGAACTGGCGAAAACGCCGGCTCAGCAGAACACCAATGCACTGTAATTGGCAATTATCCCAGTAATTGTTAAAAGTGCCGCTAGGCAGAGCTGCGTTGTTAATCGTTGCCAATTTATCTGCACACGTCAAATTACAATTACGACTCTGTGTAAGCGGATTGGGTCCTACCTCATATTCGGTCTGTCACTTTATCGGTAAATGTTGGAATGGTGGAAATGAAATATGTATATACATGTGTAAAAAATACACTAGAAAACCCCGTTTACAGTTTGTGTAATCTTTCAGTTGATGATGTTTTGTGTTCCTGTGTTGGTACATTGTTTACTATATTATTGCTTTTTATCCATTTATATTTTATTTTTTATTGTTATTATTACTTTTAAAGAGTTTTATAACTATAGAAAAGTTAGAAATCCATCCACGAATATAAAATAACACTTGTCGTAGTTTCTACTGCTTATATCCGATCTCGGTAGTTCTTTTTCACATATCACTCTAACCCTCCACAATTTCCTTTGTATGAAAACTGTAACAAAACTGAATAAAATTCCTGCCTTTTAAGGTATGAACTGATATGAATCTTTGTCTGTACAAGGTATAACAGTTCATACTCTTGTCTTGAAAGCTGTTTATTGCTTGGTGACGGTTAAACAGATATGAAGTCAATATAAATAGAGAGGACTTTTTCCCTGATGAAGTTGGGGTTAAGAACTTCAAAATTTTAAAATTACTGCATGTACTTACGCATATAAAAGCATTGTATTCTTACTAAAAATTTCATAAGGACTACAACGTGGCCAAGTAATTCATTTTACGAGCTCTAGAAGCTAAGAAAACGTTGTTTCAGGAAATCGATAAGAACTTTTTTTCTTGAACAGCTAAAATGCTGGCATTTAAGAAACGTATGGAAACTATTCCTGTCAACCAGGTATTATAATATAAATGTACTACATTCCTTTTTTTTAGTAATAAAAGTGTGAAGATGATGTACAGTGAAAACTAGTTGAAATTCCGGTACTGGTTTTTTGTTCCAAGTAGTATACAGATTACTAAAACTTCAGTAAAATTAAAAATACATATGTATTAATGTATAACTAAACGAGGAAATTATGGTGTGATTGGATTCATCAAAGACCTTAGTAAAGAACCAGTTCACAATCAGGTACCCACATTTCTGCGTCACCAGTAGGAAGCTTATTTATAGGCAACGCCGTACCGCAAGAGACCGTGATCTGATTGCTCCTGTGTACTGCAAATGTTGCCTACTCGTAATACGTTACGGCGCGTTCATAGATTTAATGGGCAACGTCAAGCCGTGATTTGGTTGTTGAAGAGTATTGTAGCATTGCCCACTCATGAAATATTCGTTGAGGAGCCACTATTGTATGTGTGTAATACAGTGATATAAGATGTATGAGGCACCTTATACTGCAAAACAATTCCATTTCGAACTAAACGAGATATAAAGTATACCTAAGTACTGTTTGGCTTTTTGTAACCACAAAGAAAAAGAACGACAGCAAAAAAGGCGCTGCAGTGAACGCCTCGGTGGAAGTTGGAATAAATAAATTTCATCTAATTTACACATTTATGCAAGTGTATTAATAACGAATATTGTCTGGTCAAGGAAGCTGTGTATACAAGGCGATGAATGAAACACACGCGTAGCTAGACTCGTTCGTAAACACTGCTGAATATAAAGGTACTTTGTGAATCGCTTATCTATAATAAGCTTTGTATAAAAAACAAAACAAAAAAAACAAAAAAAAAACTATATATGCTGGATGTATGGGCTTCAAAAAAGGATCAAGATGTTGTAACTTGACGGGTCCACCCATTTTCAAAACCACAATTTAATTAAAACAAATATAGCATCACACTTTAAACCACGAACCGAACGTTATTTTGTAAATGCAAACATAATCTACTTTAGCAAAATTCCTTCTAATGTGTTAAGTTTAAGAACGAAAAATACAATCGATCAATTTTTGGGCTAAAATAAAAAAATAAAAACTTAATTTTATTAATAAGCAATAACACAGCAATTTATTTATTAATTTGACTATCATAGACGATACCATTAAACACAGTATCAACTTCCAGACCAGTTGGTATCTAACCAACACTTAAAATATATGCATGTTAATGTTACTCAAGTTGGTACTGGTGGCACAGTCCTTGGGAAAGTGTGTCGGATATTGTAGGCTCGGCCCTCTTAATACCGTCCGCTCAATGGTTGCTGTAGAGATGTTCGGGGTGTCCATGTTGGGTGGTGGTCAAGGTATCAGATGTTGTGTAGGGGAGAGAACTGAGTATTATGTTTGTCAATTAGCTGGTTCGTATTCCACGTTAATCTGTAGATCCTTAGTTGACCTGGATATTTCGCTATTTATAAATGGTCCTTTCTGAGCATACGTCTGGAACTGACCCAGTAACCATACTACACAGGTCATTTAAACTCATCCTACACTCATACATTCCTACATTCAAATTCGCCTTAAAATACGCACAAAGGTTTTAATTTAAAATACGCCTTAAAATTTAAGGTTAAGTGGAAGAGAGGACTTAATAGTCCTAACTCCGCTGAATAAATACAGTTTTCGTTTTTATTTTCATTTTCAAGTTCTGTCGTCGTCTCATATCTTAGAGAATAAGACGTGATTGTCAGGCCTATTAATAAACTAAAAAACACCAAGTTTAGTCTCGTTATTTTCCCAAAACAGTTAACTATAAGCAGCTAATTTAGTACATATCCCTGGGGGATAAAAACCAGAAGAGGATCCTGAAGTTTGTCAGAAGTTATCTAAAACTCGTCAGGTCAACTTTCCGCCAGAGGAAGGGCTAGCTGCCAGAGAAGATTGATCGCAGTCCTCAAACTATGTGGATTAAATTACCCCGGCCAGGCAATCGTGTTTTTACGGTTATTAAGGGAAAACAGTAAGTAACTTACGTGTAAAATTCTTAAATCTACCAACAAAATATAACAACTTTACGTCTATATAATATGTCATCGAATTGTAAAGATTTCATCCAGGAACGTTTGAAGATTAAAAGTAGTTAGTGACCAAGTGTTTATTTATTAAAATAATTTTGAATCTGGAAATAAAAGTTGTACATTTTTGAGTGGTCATCATCTACCTGACAATAATGAAGTTAGAGAATTTACATTTGGACTTGATCTTCGTCACAAAGTGAAAGTTGCAATAATAAATTATGTTTAAGAATTTAAAATGTAAATTAAAAGTTTAAAATGGAATAAATACGTTCGCTAGAAAGTGTTATTCATGACACACAATACAAGGCGATAATGTCGTTAACAAAGTTGTTCATCTCCACTTCTAGATGTGTCGCAGAGTGTCTCCAAGTATGTGTAACTCAAAGAAGCAGTGGTATCTTTTATGGCATTGATCTTATAATTATTGTTGTTGATTAGTTGGAAAATATTTTTAATGCTATAATGAATTAACTAATATAAAGACGTATTATTGTATTACAATACTTCCATGTACTGATTAAAAGGTAGATGGAAATATTGTATACATCCATATATATAAAAGGTAGAGTATAGGTTCTTACAATTGTATTATGCTACTTATCTGATATGTGCATGGTTTATATATTTCTAAGTAAACACATAAATTAATTGTACAAAATATCCCATGTAATAGAGTTATTGTTTATTGCTAACAACTATTGTCTACCTTATTATCTCCTAATGATTTCACTGTTGAACAGTTGTTAACATTTTGAGAAGAGGATTTATACTGAAACGTAGCAATGCCCTTAATTTGTTTCAAAAGAAATTATTTCTAATTCAGCTTTATTAACTTGTGTTTGTCAAGTTTCAACGTATGTTGTACTGCTATTTATTTCAGTTTAGTTATAGTTTATAGTTGTTGCCGTCAGGGTAAAGCATGTAGTTCAGGTGTAGCATACCCACCCACTCATTTGGTTGCGTAGTTTTAGTCCTTTAAACTATGCAGGTGTTCCACATCTAGCATACTCACCTACTCATTTGGTGGTTGCGTAGTTTTAGTCCTTTAAACTATGTAGGTGTTCCACATCTAGCATACTTACCCACTCATTTGGTGGTTGCATAGTTTTAGTCCAGTAAACTAAGCAGGTGTTCCACATTTAGCATACTCACCCACTCATTTGGTGGTTGCGTAGTTTTAGTCCTGTAAACTATGCAGGTGTTCCACATCAAGCATACTCACCCACTCATTTGGTGGTTGCGTAGTTTTAGTCCAAAACTAAGCAGGTGTTCCACATTTACCATACTCACCCACTCATTTGGTGGTTGCGTAGTTTTAGTCCAAAACTAAGCAGGTGTTCCACATTTACCATACTCACCCACTCATTTGGTGGTTGCGTAGTTTTAGTCCTTTAAACTATGTAGGTGTTTCACATTTACCATACTCACCCACTCATTTGGTGGTTGCGTAGTTTTAGTCCTGTAAACTATGTAGGTGTTCCACATCTAGCATACTTACCCACTCATTTGGTGGTTGCGTAGTTTTAGTCCAAAACTAAGCAGGTGTTCCACATTTACCATACTCACCCACTCATTTGGTGGTTGCGTAGTTTTAGTCCTTTAAACTATGTAGGTGTTTCACATTTACCATACTCACCCACTCATTTGGTGGTTGCGTAGTTTTAGTCCAGTAAACTAAGCAAGTGTTCCACATTTACCATACTCACCCACTCATTTGGTGGTTGCGTAGTTTTAGTCCAGTAAACTAAGCAGGTGTTCCACATTTACCATACTCACCCACTCATTTGGTGGTTGCGTAGTTTTAGTCCTTTAAACTATGTAGGTGTTTCACATTTACCATACTCACCCACTCATTTGGTGGTTGCGTAGTTTTAGTCCAGTAAACTAAGCAAGTGTTCCACATTTACCATACTCACCCACTCATTTGGTGGTTGCGTAGTTTTAGTCCAGTAAACTAAGCAGGTGTTCCACATTTACCATACTCACCCACTCATTTGGTGGTTGCGTAGTTTTAGTCCTGTAAACTATGCAGGTGTTCCACATCAAGCATACTCACCCACTCATTTGGTGGTTGCGTAGTTTTAGTCCAAAACTAAGCAGGTGTTCCACATTTACCATACTCACCCACTCATTTGGTGGTTGCGTAGTTTTAGTCCAAAACTAAGCAGGTGTTCCACATTTACCATACTCACCCACTCATTTGGTGGTTGCGTAGTTTTAGTCCAGTAAACTAAGCAGGTGTTCCACATTTACCATACTCACCCACTCATTTGGTGGTTGCGTAGTTTTAGTCTAGTAAACTATGCAATGTGGTGACTGATTATTCCAGTTAAAAAATAATATTATATGTCTACGACAAATTAAATGCTTTTGTTTTTTATTCAGATCCACATATTTTTACCAATTTGCTTATTTCGTCAATGAATATGAGTTCTGTGGGTTTCAATTTGTCAATTCAACTACGATTAATCAAATAGTACAAACATATATTACATATGTTTTCAGTTTTTTAGATGTTTAACTAGGAAACAGATTCCTGCCCGCAGATACACCAGGTTTGTTCTACCAACCCCCGGAGACCTGTAGGGAATAGCTACAGTATGTAGGGCGTGCCAATGTCATGTCCCTCGTATTATATTATAGCTATGTTGAATATATTTCAATTGACTAGTGTGGTTTGACGAAATGTCAAGAATGTCTATAATTTATGTTACGGTTTGAATGTGTGGCGATATTTACAATATTGAAGAGTTTAACTATTGCCACCGTCCAACTCAGAGGTATCAACTATTCTCAGTGAAACTTGTACGGTAAGCCAAATGTAATGCAAATCGTGCGGGGAACGTGTCAGTAGGTAGTTAGACATTGTTCACCTGTCAGTGAGACACTCCTTATTGACATTAAGTTAGTTGAGTACTCGTAAGTGTGCTTCTGTCGCACCTTGACGCCTATCTCTACATCATTAGCTAGGCCTAGTGAATGTGCTACACAAGAAACTAGCTTAACACGACTTGTTGTGGCTCAATATGATAGTTTAACTGTTATTTTTTACTTTAGTTGTTAGAAAAATAAAGGTTGACAGTTTACTCGATTTATCTGAAATAAAGTAACGTATAGTTGTTTACAAAAACAATCATCATTCTGATCACAACTTCAGGTTATAGATATAATATGTACATAAATCAGCTGGTCACAGCAGCACTTTTTCAGCACTGACATTGATTTTCATTTTTAACATGGTAGGTAGTAGGTCGGGAAATGCATGACTGACATGAAATTCCCTGTTCCCGTTTAGAAATTTAGGAATTACGTATTAAAAAACTCTTGCATGTAAATTCAATGTTGTGTAAAAATGTCAATTGAATCCGTATCTACTTGTGGAGTTTTGTGGACAAAAACATACTGAACTTTTATCTATACATAATATATGGATTGTAACCAGTCCATAACGGATTAATGTTTTGATATGATTTGTAAGTATGGGAGTCACACTGGCAAGAGATACACGATAGTAATGTTCTATGTACATAAGAAATAATATTTAATTCTATTTTTAATACTATTATTAGTTATTAATTTCAAAGACGCCGATCGTAGATATATGGGAGAATATGAGGGTTGAACGAGTGTAGATGAACGAGTGTAGTAATTGTTACTATCTGAGTTTTACTTACCTCAGAAAGGACTATTTATTAATATCCCAATAGACAGGGCAACTATGGCACCTACAGTTTTACGTGGAATCTGAACCACGTAGTGTTGGTCTGATTTTCAGTTAACTGACAAGTCTGACACTCAGTTCTCTTCCTTACACAACATCTAAACCTTGACTACCAACCAACATGGGCACTCCAGACTTCTCTGGGTAGTGTCCATGTCAAAGATAAATTATAACGTCTTTGACACGCCTCGTTAATCTTTTAAGTTACAACAAAAAGTAATTTGAAATTCATGTTGAAATTGGACATATGGTGGGGTAACTGGCTTTCATATATCACTGTGGTATTAGTAATTAATTAATCATGGCATATAATAAAAATGAGAAGTTAGATTTTAGTCATTCATTGAACATAATCGCAGTTTTACATTGTATTGCTGTAAACAAAAGAAAAAAATTACTTCTATTAATAAATTCAGTCTGTGATAACTCGATTCGTTTACTGAAGTGGAAATGAAGTAGATGAGAATAGGGTTGTTAAATTTCTTTTCGCGAACGGACATCTACCAGTAATAACAGCGACATGGAAAGTGCACTCCGAGAGGAATACTGACGAAGTTGGTCTAACAGCGGCGTGCCTTGGCCCATTAGCCCATGACGGACTTGATAAAAGGGCAAGTAATTGTAAAGAATTCAATAAAGAACGTCTAACAGCTCGCCGCTCGCATTCCTGCCGGATCTTAACGGCTCTCATTATTGAGACGTCTGCCTCGATGGCAGTCTGATGTCTCAAGTAATGTGGAACTACATTACCGGCGATTGTCAATTACACGTCCCATTAAATTGGTATTCAACCGCGTTTATTTACTTACGTACAAATAATAACTGCTTATAAATGCCACTTATATTAAATTACAGAATCTGTATGAAATCAAAAAGATTCTTTTAAGTTTGATTCTCAATATTTTAATTTACTTGGTAGAGAAATCAATTTAAATTAGTTTCTCTCTTTGTTATACAGTATATATGAGAAAACTGTGTCGAAATAAAATAATGATTACTTATCTATATTGAATCTCCATCATTAAACGTTTAAAGGTTATAAACTCGTTGTAAACTGTATTTGATTAGATATACTTTTTAAGTACTACATATAGAGAACTTAGATGTGTACGTGCAGGAACATAGTGAACACGGTCTGAGTACACGCCGCAATTTACCCAAATCGATCGCCGTAACATGTATTATTCTTTGCTTTCACGATGTGCGATGTTTTAATTTGTACGCAAATTAAAATGTACGAAAAACCTCTTTAAAAGAATTGTTGTATACTTCAATAAATAATTTCTGTCGGTCGTATGTCAGATGCAGTACTCATGGCATCACCGCTCGCCTCAGATTCACTAAAACGCCACTAAGCAGCCTCATCATGCCCAGTCGGGAGAACCTTAAAAAAGATGAAGGTATATTTAAGAATGTTTGTTACTAGACTGCGAATTTGTCCTCTGAATCTTAGAAGAGTATATAGAATTGCCTCACCCCAACATGACACCCTATATGATTCACCAGCTACACGTACAGTTGCAGATAGAAGATAAGCCCCAGCCCGCCGCGTAAGTGCACAATCCAAAATATGATGGAACACTTCCAGAGTGAATCATAAAGAATTTTACTAATACTGGTATGGGTCATCTCAACTGACATTTCTCAGAATTATTACCGCCAGTACAATTATTGTTACGATTTTTTCAACCGATTCGTAGCAAGTTATTAAAACAATACTTTAAGATAAAATAATAATTAAGAAAACAATCAAACCATGAAATGAATTACGAACGTCCAACTCTGTGACAAGTTAGTAAAAGGCTTGTCAATACACGTTAAGTTGCGTTACATCGTGCAAGTTTAATGTGATACGCCACATTAGTTGTTAGTTCACACCGTGTCTCACCACATGTTGAGACCCATCCCCCCCACCAGACCTGGTAAGCGTGCCAACCGGGGGATGGCTCAAACCAAGTCGAGCGATGGGATCACGGGTGGCAGTTGGAGGGTCAAAAATAAAACTCGGCAGCTGAGCAAAACTAATTTTATTATCATGAAAACCAAAAAAAAAATTAATTAATCAAACTTGGCAGAAGGCCACAACAAAAGGAGGCAGAAGGCCGCAATATAAATTCCACTTAAATAAATAACAAGATAACTAACATTAACAAATTAACACACAATAATAACAAACGCTATAAATACCACAAACTCTACAAATACCAAGGTGAACAATTACCAACTACAGGGTGTATGGCCTATCTGCAGTTTTGGCCTGAGACACCCAAAACGTAAGACAAATTATTAAAGAAACAAATAAAAGTGAAAAGAAAATTTATAAAAATTTTGATAACCCCAATTAAGCCGGCAATTTGGCCCACATCCCTTGATTCCACCGAGGCCAGGGAGTAAGCCGGATTCCCTGGGCAGCTCCGAATAGAAGTTAACTAAAAGCACAATAATCCCCTTTTGGTGAGTTTAAAAATTAAACAATTTAAAAAAAAATATAACACGGTACCGTTCTATTATCCCCGGACATCAATAATACAATTAACAACGAAAAAATAAATAACGATCACTAGGCCTAAACATAACAATAAATAACAACAAAACTTAACCATAGGGACCTAACAAAATATAAAATCCAAAAAATATAACAATAAAATAAACTAATTAAATAAATAACAATAAATATCAACGTTTTCTTCTTTTTTTTCTTAAATTGTAATGTTTGAAATGTCCCCATGGCTGTTTCTTCACTTTGTCCAAACAGTTTTAGGCCTAGGCACAAATATATCCACAAACTTTTTTTTTCTTCTTTTTTCTTTTTTATATCAGCAACCCCCAGCTCAGCCGCCGGGAAAATAAGAAAGAAAGCACTGACCTGAGGACAGAAGACTCATACCCAAAGATGTAGCTGGGGCAGAAGAGTCACCAATGGCCTCTATACATGGTCCTCAGGCCAGGCTGGCAGCGCAGATGGTAGAAAATCCCCGGACGGCAGGCCGAGGGTAGAAGCGTCCTACTCGAGGACCCTGGACTGAAAGGTCAAACACAGCCATTAAACACAGTCCAGCCATCACAACAACATATTACACATAACCACTAAACATAAGGGTGCCTGCTTTAACAAAACTTAACATGAAGAGACAAACAAGAACAGGAGTGGAGCAAACAATACAGTGAAAAATTAACTTTAGGCTATGAATAATTATGTAGGAAACTCAGATTTAAAACAAATTACAACTTAACAAATTATAAAAAAACGTAATTACGTATATGGAACTAAAAAAAATGACAAACTGAATACTAGGCTATGGATACATGAGCAATAGGTTATAACATGAAAATCAAAGTGTACAGCTAGGCTAGGTTATTGGCAAGGAACAAAAAAATGGTAAATCGGTAACTACAACTGTAAAAAGGCTCAACAAAACATTATACAGAACTACTATTGACAATAAAGGCAGATATAAAAAGCATTAACGGTAATTAACGGTAAAAATTAACATGGAGCACATGGGTCAAACCTAGGTTAACACATCTAGACAAAGAATATAAATTAGACAAAACCCTGAAAACACCAGTAAGCCCGTTGAATATTATTTAAACAAAGTATTTTCACCAAAAGGGTGATTAAATATTAAAACTTACAAAATTAACACTTACGTTTTAGTTTGTCTAGCCACTCATCGTCAAGTTGATCGGCAGCAGAGACTGAACAGACAGGACCACCTGACCGAGGCTGGAACCAGGAACGAAACGGATCGAAACCAACGGCCACCAACTACGCGAAACGCAAGGCAAAAGCGAATCTCAGGCAGCCTGGCAGACAACGACGAAAAAAACGAAACTGTACCGGTCCAAGACCCGGTACAATGTTCAAGTACGGCCGATATACTTTCACACCTCTGACGTAATTGATAGAAGTAGTTTGGTCAACTTTGCATACATTGTAGGCCTATTGAAGATAATTACAAAAGTAAAACTTAAAAACACAAAAAAACTGTTACAAAATTTGCACATATTAAATACGTTATGAATGATCGTACGATCTTGTCGACAATTGTGGGTTGACAGAAATCCACCTCATAATACTTAAAATGAAAACTGCCCTTTTGGTTTCAAGCACTGCCTGTTAAACACAATCTGTCAACGTTCCGTTCATCTTCAGGGCAAGACTTATGGGGATGTGTTTAGAGGTTTCAGTCTCCTTTTTTTATTTTCAGTGAATACCGACTCGCCCTGAAGAGGTAGACTGCAACATGGACGAAACGTTGGCACCTTATGTTCAACGGACAGAGCTTTGTAACCCAAGACGCTGATCGTAGATATATCGGTGAATTGAGGGGCGAACAAATAACATGAGTTTAAAAGAATTACTGTAGTCACTGGTACTAAGGGACAATGTTCCTTAGAAAGAGCAATTTATTAGTTGCCCAATAGCATGGGAAACTAAGGGACCTACTGATTTACGTGTAATCCGAACCACGTAGTGCTGGTTTCATTTTCAGTTAGTTAACAATACTCATCTTGTTGTCTTCTCTAACAATATCCGGACTCTGTCTACCACCCAAAATGTACACCCCAGACTTCTCTAATGGTGTCCACGCCGATGGCATACATTGAGCGGTCCCCCTGTCCAGTGCTGTGTTCCGTCCGGGGAACTACAGCTGATCGATCAACCCTAGTTCCAGAAGACAGCCAGGTGCAGCAAAGTAGATTAGGTTGGAGGGATGTGTATGTATGAGATTAAGTCAGTTTCCCAGTGAGTGAGTCCTCCTTCGGGTCTAGTGATATAAGACCGTATGGTTAACACTACTTCAACATTTACTAAATAACATACACTGTATAATCTATCGTTTGTTTATTTATTATTAAAGTTTATAATTATTGCAGTGCAAGCTTACTAAATTACATTAGTATTTAACGATGATTTGTTTTTGGGTTCTCCGTAAAAATCTATCCCCCTTTTTTTTATCATGCGATCCCTTACTGATTATAAGTAATGCAACCGACTTGGTATTTATGCATTTTCATTGTTATACTTTCTATATGTCTGCTACGTCTTTCCATAAGTTAGATACTTGAAATTAGCAAGTAAATGGACATTAGGCCTAAATAAACAGAATCGTCTTGTTTTTCTCTTAAGGCCTCATATTTGTTGCAGTATTTTTTCAGACAATTTTGTTTATATTTGCCCAAATTAAATTCACACCTAAGATAAGATTTTCAACTTTGCAATTAAACAATTTGAAGTTTCCACTAGCTGCAAGATTAAAATAAAAAAAAGTTAAAGAGTTAATTCTAATATGGTGTACAAAGATAATCTACACCATATTAGGATACTTTTATGAATCTTAATACTCCTTGGGTTTTGGAAAAATTACTACATTAAGACCTTAATTATTTGTAAATAAAAATCCCAGAAATCAGCTGAGGATTTAAGTAACCAGACGCCCAGTACAGTCGCTGGAGACTAAATGGATGGATCAATTTAAGTAACCAGACGCCCAGTACAGTCGCTGGAGACCAAATGGATGGATCAAATTTTTAAGAAATTTGGTTTGAAGGTGTATTTAGCCAATATCTCCAACAGATTTTTCGCTTTTTTTAAATTGTAGTTTTTTTTATTTTTATGGGCAAAAAATACATAAATGGAATTTTCTCAAACACGGCTCTAACGATTTTGATTAAATTTTCAGGAACGATGTAAATTACAATTCAAAATATTTCAGTAAAAACTGCATGTCTCTAACTTGACTGGTTTTTGAGATATGACAAAAAAATTTGGGAATCAAACTGGTAATTTTCAAAGTTGTGATTGTTTAATTTGCGTAAAAGTTTGTGCCAGTTCTTTGTAACCAAATATTGGATTTCATATTTATTTAGATTATTATAATCAAAATATAAACAATTTTTTATAATAAAGTAATAAGAGCTGTTTGTTGCTGTTGTGTAAAATGTAAGTCGCAGATAGAGAATCGTTCTGTACAAGCAGAAAGCCAGGGATGAAGGGGCTTGGGGCACAGAATTGGCACATAACTCATCAGACGTAAGAGCCATTGTAGGGAAAATTACAAGAACTCGGGCTGAGGTGATTCTATTTGATAGCGACCAATGAGTTATCTTTCATAGCAAAACATATAATAAAAAAAGAGACAGATTATTCCATATGTTAATTATATTTGTAATCCAATTTGTTATGTTATATTTATAGTAACATTTAGTTAGTTTAAAACTCATTATATTTTAATTTTTTTAAATATTATGTTTTTTTTTCGAGAGAGATCAATTTACCCCATTTAAATTATGACCTGTAGTTTGATTAAAACTACTAATTCATATACGCTGATATGTTTTTACATGTGCTGTAACAGTTTTGGAATAGCTTCTTTTATATTACAGTATTTTATTGTTACCATAATTCAACTAATTATTTGTGTTATTACTTGAGACTATATAAATGGAAAAACGTATAATTACATTACTGCTTATATACAAGTAATGTATGTCGTAATGAACTCATTACTGTTCCCTCACACCGGAAATGCTTCTCTCCCCGTCGTCTGCAGTATTACTGGCCAACGTGGCGGCGCTAAAACCGTTTATTGACTTCTCTTCAATGTACTTTTTATTGGAGCCATATAACCACTCCCCTCCCGCCTTGACAGATCTGCAGTATCTCCCAATATTAGCTAGTTCAGTTTCTTCCGTTTCAGATTGAGTCACTATTTCTTACGCCTTCAATACGATACATTATACGGATTAATTTTTAATTGGGTGTTTTTCATTAGTTAAAACTGTCCATTTTTAATTACTCTAGTGGTTTTGTTTTTCTTTGAAACAGATGGATTCTGTTGTAAGTAGCCGTTCCTTAGTCCAATTATAGTGGAAAAGCAAAACTTTGAAGTCTGCTTAAAAATTTTAATTTTCTTTAATATTTTATATAAACTTTAATAAGGCTTGTTAGATCAACACTATGTGGTTCAGATTACACGTAAAGCTGTAGGTCCCTTAGTTGCCCTGTCAGCGTTCTATTATAAAATAGCTCTTTCTGAAGTTCATTCGACCTTAGTTAATGACAATAACCGCACTTGTTCATCTACACTCATCACATTCTTTCACCCCTCATATTCGCCAATATCTTGATGATCGGCGTCTTAATAATGAATAATGAATTTTACTAATCACTTCTGATAAAAGCCTAGATCCTTCTTAAGATTAAGATTCCAGTTTGATTCCAGTCTACGACATTTTGATAGGGGTAGACTTAACCACTAACTGTCATTTAACTATTAGGCCTAATTAATAACATTTTCTGAGGAACAGTTGATCTTCGTTTGTAACTAAACTAACATTAACTCTTTCACACTCATCACACCCATCCAAAAACCATATTCGCCCATAATATTGTGTTTGATCGGTGGCTTTGGAATAACAGTTAATAACTTATTCATTGAAATTACTTATAAAGCAACGATTCAAAACACATTTTGGTTATGTATGTATATGCATTTTAATCATACACGGTGGTGTGGCAAATGTATAACAATTTCAAAGTATTTTCTAAAATCTTTAATACAACCTTTGATCAAGTTCAAAAATGTTGTTGTGAAGCCTTCGGGCGAGCGTAGTCTCCATTAGACGGCATGGGAACGCACCATCCGCAGATCAGCCCCCCACCACCCTTATGATCCCGACCAATTCCCTATCGATCTCCGCCACCCTAAAGGAGAAGGCTTATACGGAAGTCATATTGAGAGGAAGTGTTTCATATCCGGCCTGAAATTATTTCACTCTCAGATCGTTTAGTGTAGAAATTGGTAAAAGCGTAAATTGGCAAATGTATTTTTTACGCAGTCTTAATTGCTTTAATTTTCAACCACCAGGAACTCGATACTTACCGACAGAAGTGTTTGAAATATAATTTTCACACAATTTCATATCGTTTTCACCGATGAGTCAATGAGGAGTACAGCGATTATATAAGGTAAATTACGTTAATACTAGGGATGGCAAATATTTTCAACGTATCGATATATCGAATTATCGGTTTATCTTAACCATCGATCTAATGATAATATCGAAAGAAAAAATATCGAAAATATCGGATAACCTTCAAAATTATACACTAACTCTTTTATGTCATGACCGAAAATACACTCACGTTTTGCTGTTACTATTTAGAATAACCTACTGAATGTAAAAATATATACATTTATCTACACGAAACAAGTTGTGGTCTGTGGAGTTGAATGAAACAAATTCAAAATAAGCATAATTATACTTTTAATTATTATGTTAATTATAAAAGAATAATGTAATAACATTTTTATTTTTGTATTGTGACGTTTTTTACTGTCCTAATCTATAAATAATTAATCACTATGTGGGTTTTACAAATAAGCAACACGATATACTAAACAATTACTAAATTTATTGAATATATAAAATTAACTTATTATATTTAAATGGATTAATTCCTTAACTTTAACTATTGTGAAAAGTACAATTTACTATTAGGCCTACTGTTACAGTTAAACTAATTTATATTTACAATCTTAGATGGCATCAATAATTACAACTACTAATTGCAAAGTGACTTTACTAAATTCCTTTCTTTTAATTACAATTCCTAGCTCTATAAAGTGGCTTTCCTAGATTCTCTACTATTATTTACAATTACTAACTATAAAGTGACTCTACTAGATTCCCTACTATTATTTACAATTACTGACTACTAAATGACTTTACTAGATTCCCTACTACCTACAGTCCAAAGCTAACAGTTCACTCACAGTTTCTTCAGTGTCCCTTCAGAAGTCGTCCACAAGTACCGCACTGCTCCTTCGTTGATCCCCACAACGAACCACTCACCGGTAACTTCTCCGTAGACCACTTCACTATACTCGGACACTTCACTCGCACTGTAGAACTGTCTCACTGTCGCTGCAAACACCCGGGCTGTAGACTCTAGACTCACTGACTGACTGACTGACTGACTGACTGACTGGCTGACTGGCTGACTGGCTGACTAGCGCTGGTATCCGGGCCGTATATATCACCTGCAGGTCTCCATCTAGAAGCTTCTTGAATTCCCCTGCGTCCGAAGTTCCATGACAGAGCTGGCTCGTCAACCCAGAAGATTCTAGAAGTTCATTGAAGAGGTAAAGGGGCGTTCATGCGTAAGCCATTGTGCCCCAAAGGTTGTAAACAAGCAGGGCAGGTGGTCAGCGACCCATCTATTACTTCCGCATCACCAGTTCCCAGGATTGAGGCCACTTTGGATGTTACACTATTCACATTTTAAAATGCCATTACGCTTCTTATAAACACTAAACTTTCATTCGCTGGTTTACCATAAACTACAACTGCGCTAACCTCACATAAAAAAATGAAAAAAGTTACTTTATTATTTTAATGCATGTTTTGTACGTTTAAGAGGCAATTTAAATGTGTTTTTCTCGAATCATGATGGTTTTGAGGAAAGAGAATAACGTGAAAGGTTAGTGATATGATGTATCGAACGAAAATATCGAAATGGCCGATATTATCAAAAGAATATCGATATTAATATATCGATACTTAAAAACATATGTATCGATGTTTTCGATATATCGTCGCTATCCATAGTCTATACTACACCACAAAAATGTCGATGTATTTTTGTTCACGGAGTTATGTTCAACCCTTATTGACTAGGATACTTCCTGTAAAACACAGGGACGTCGTTTTATCGTTGCAAACTACTTCTGACCGTATTACCGCAATGTTTTCCTCCCCCGGAATACTGATTTCCGCACAACGAGCTCCCCTATCTCAAGCTTAACGCCGAGATTGTGAAAAGCTATGAAAATATCGTTATCGATATGATGTTTAAAGCCTGTTACAACTGACGATGGTCTTGGAACTTAAGGCAACGTTTATTTTCCGTTTTGTATACCTTATTTTATTTTGTTTTATATTACTTTATTTTGTATTGGTTGTAACAATTAATAATTTCGAGAGCAACAGTTAATTTATTATTAATATGAGGATAACGTGCTTATTGTTATTATTTATTTTTAAGACGCCGATCTTAGACATACGGAAAAATATAAGAGGTAAATGAGTGTATTCATTGGTTTTTTTTTTTTTTTTTATTTTATACTAAGAATTCCTCAGAAAGAGCCATTAATAATAGCAAATAGCCAGTTCTATTAAGGTGAGTATTTACATGGAATCCGAACCACGAAGTATTGGTCTGATTCGCAGCTAATTGACAGGCCCTATACTCGTTTCTCTTCTTTACACAACATCCGGACACTGACTACCATCCGACATGGACACTCCAGACTTCTCTAGAAGTGTTCATATCGATGGCAACCACTGAGCGGACTGTGTGTCAGTATTTAGAGGACCAAGCTTAGAACCTATTGCCTACAATCTCCACACTTTAACAAGAAACATACGGTTACAGTATTTATAGTGTCCAGATGTAATTGACGGTTATTGATTATTTTGATCGTTTGTAACGTCAAAGGCACGACACGTGTTTAAGGCCGTAAACAGTACAAATCAAGTTGAATCCGTTGTAACTCCAACTAGCTGACAATATACACTCCCTAATTCAGGTCC
Source organism: Stictocephala bisonia (assembly GCA_035578905.1). Classification (NCBI taxonomy): domain Eukaryota; kingdom Metazoa; phylum Arthropoda; class Insecta; order Hemiptera; family Membracidae; genus Stictocephala; species Stictocephala bisonia. The sequence goes on from JAQJVL010000288.1 coordinate 298,440, forward strand.
ACTATAGACATGCAGGCAGTGAGAACTGAATTTCCTAAAATTACAAACAATCAATCCAATGTATACAGTAAAATTTATTAATTCATATTTCATCTTTATTACTTCAAACATAATACAAATCTGTTATAAACACAGAATGTAGGCAACTCTTAAGACTAAAACTAAACTAACATAATATTAAAAATACAACAAGACTCTTAAATTATAATAAGTTTGTATCGAAGAACTGTTCTTCTAATTTCATATCTACAGCGTGTAATAAAAAGGTGTCCTGGCTTTACGGCATCTACACGTAATTTAGACCAGAACATGAAGAATAAAGTTTGACTGATTTCCACTCCGTTTAGTGTACATCTGTCTGCTTGTGTTTAAAAAATAAATAAATAATACTAACTTAAGAACGGTTTTGTGGCCTGAAACTATACGTGGTTTTTTTTACATTAACACTATTGCACTGTAAAAAAATAAGCATGAAATTATCTTTAGCTCTTTTAAAAATGGCGGTCGTTTAAAACTATTGAATCAAATCATCTTGTAAACTGTTCATAAAGTTTCATCCACTTTACCTAAATCCAACAATTTAACAGTTTTAAACGACTGCCATTTTAAAATGTATAAAGATAATTTAATTGCTAAAACCAACTCAGTTAAAGTTAATCACACTAGAAAGCCCCAAAATATAATGACGTGTCACAAAATCGATTTTGAATATGAAAAATATGTAGTACGTAAAACTCTCGACTGCATAACTTGTTAGACTGAGTAAGAGCAGAAAGACTCCTTCGGAGCTTCTTGAAAACATGATCGAAATGGTCATTCCAGTTGATGACGTACAGTATGTCATAACACTTAGTGCATGCGTAATGCATTTACATTGTATGTAACTGTCGATTGTTGTATTGTATGAAGCACTCGACTTAAATCCGCTAGTGTTCATTACTATGTTACACAGTACCAATAGTCTCTGCTCCTTACAAACAATGTAACGCGGCAAGTTTTGTGACAGACAAAGTTATACCGAAAAATAAATGTTAATACTTCCTCCAAATCCACGATGGTGATTCAGTAAACAAAGGCCGTTATGACGTCAGACGAACTATGACGTAATGTCAGGTGGACATTTTTATTGCATGAAGATATGGTCTAGAAAGTAAGCCAATTTTGTTAGGTAGTTTATATTATGTATATTTACATAATTGAAAACGTAACTGTAATATGTTATGTATGTATGTATAAAAGGAACATGTTTACAATCGTTTCATGATATCCCTCTTTGTTGCAGGTACGTTGATGCCCAGATCTAATGAAGTATGTAACTGTACGTACTCGTGGTAAGTGTACATCAAGACCACATAAATGATTTTTTAAATCATTAAAATTTGGTTTTATAATCTTTTTTATTTACGAACTGTTAATATATATATATATATATATATATATATATATATATATATATATATATATATATATATATATATATATATATTAGCCAAATACCACTGACTGACTCACCTACTCATCACGAAATCTCAAAACCACCGAAAGAATTTACAAGACATTTTAAAAGAAGTTAGCTTTAGCATTGAAGTGACCCACTAAGAAAGGATTTTTCTAAATTCCATTCCTAAAAGGTAAAAACATCCCCTCAAAATATCCTTTTTTCCATAAGAATAACTTTGGGTTGATTTTAGTAAATCAATAACATCTGTTTTGTAAATAAATAAACATGTTTATTTTGTATGCTTGACATTATCCTATTGATGTATAACGAGTTTAATCTTCAGCTGTTAAAAACAAATGAAATGATCACGTTTTAAATAGATTATACAAGGGTAATACCATTGGGTATTTACAATAATAATAAGGTACTGTACAGAAATTTAATTTTGTGATTTTACTTTGCACAGTTAATCTACTATTATTTGTAGTCAAACGCCACATGCTGAGGCCGAAGGCCGAGGTGTATCGAGCGCAGCGAGAGCCGGGGTTGGCAAGTGAAGCGTGCAGGGGTGTTCCCTAGTATATTATAAATACAAATTTTCAATACTTCAAACATGTTCATATACGCACTCGTATATAACAAGAATCGTACATAAGCAGACCCCTCACAGGTTAGAGATGGCGGGTTCACGTCCTCAAAATATCGGTCCTGAAGTAATCAATAAATTACTGGACCACATAAAATTTGATAAAAACTTCATAAATAAAAAAAAAAAAACTTTAAATGTATTTAATGGTAAGGATTTTTAGTCCGTTCAAGATTATTTGATAGGGCAGTAAATGTAATTTAATTAGGTCGTTAAAGCATAATATATCATTACTTTGTTTTTATTTTATACTATTATTTCTGATTATAATATTTTTAGTAGTATATTAGACCAAGATAATTCCGTTCGTAACACAAGTGAACAATAAATATATTTGAATATACGGTAGTGATTGTATGTTTACTTGTGAGTGGGGTAACCCAAGTGTGCAAAGTGCCGCTCTGCCGTAAAGTGGGTCGTCAACGTATTGTCGGGTAAGACCCTTCTAAGTATGAAGTGGTTTACAGCGATATGCGCTGAATACAAATCTGAAATGATAAATAAGGTGATATCAGTGGCTGTGTACAATTCCCCCCTCTCATACACAGATACGGTAACGACGTGGTGTGTTGGCGTCTGTGGATTATCACCCTTGCGATAAAGAGCCTTATCATTTTGCGCGCCGCGCCATTCCCGATAAATGCGCTCAAATCGATGCCATCCCCTACTTCTCTCTCTTTTTGGTCGTAATGCACCTTCTCCTCGCCCACCCCTTCTTCAGCAGACTTCGGGATTACGCATTTTGCTGAAATTTGGTCTGAGCGAAGGATAATTTTTAGTTGCAAAAGAAGCAATTACTACAAAATTAGTATTTCAGGAATGTTGGTGAGTTTAGTAAGGAGGTTATTCTCTATTTGACATTTAAATGTACTGTTATTGGTAATGTTAATGTTTTCACATGGCCACTAAGTAAGACTGTGTAAATTTAATTTCAATCAGGGAATATTCAAATATAAGTTAACGATTTGTTTGGAAAGATATTACAATAAATCAACTCAAATATCCCATATTAAAAATTATCTTTGATCTATTAAATACGCTGACATTGATCTTAACTATCGTAAATCTCGCTATTTACCGCCTCGATTAGAGCGATAATGGTAGCTCGCCTGAATTTACTTGTTGTACCTCTCTGTACGCATTTGCTAGAATGAGACGCCTGAGATCCACCGTGGTTCTCGGTTCATGACGTCCATGTCAATATACACCGTGTCGGACAGTTGGTGGTGAAAGAGTTTTTGCGTCGCGAAGGCAAAATGAATTATTAATATAGGGGATACGTTTTGGGCCACAAGGGTCCTCTTACCAGGACGCCCAATTTCTCGTTAATATTCAATAGTTGCCGTTCCTGTACATCGTGAAGTGAACGTCGGATTCGGTTTGGGATATTCATGAACCTGCGGTGGCAGTCACACACGATTTGCCCTGCCCTTGCTGTTACACTCGGCGTGTTACAAGTTCCCTCCCAATACCACCTTTAACCCCAGTTTCTGTTTTGTACCTTTTTTACTTTATTTTAATGTAAATTCCATCGATATTGGTTATTTTAGCGTGAGTTGCGTCTATTAATATCTTAACCATTTGCTCTCTCATATCCAATAATACCGGGATATGGTGTTTTCTTGTACCACTCTGGTTAAAAGTGTCGGCTGGCTGTCTGTCAGCTCTCATATCCAGCATTGCTGGCATATACTAGTTTCCTCTACAGCTCTGCTATGAGGTCACCTGATCTGCACATTGCACTCTGGTGTTTGTTTACTATTACATTTGAAAAATTGAATCAATGGACATATATATATACATATCCAGGTATTTAAATGGTATACTAGTACTACAAACATAATTTTTACTTTTCCCCATTGTTTGGTTCATTTATTTTATTTCAATTAAAACGCATTGTGCTAGAAAATTGTTTAGTATTATTAAATTATTTTTAAATAAACTCGTACAATAGGATGGTTTTTGCTTTTTTTTAAGATAAGCTGGTTTAGTAAATGTTGTTTATATGTTGTAAATGTTGTTGTTTATATCTATAAAAATGATGCAAAAAACATAAAATCTTAAATAAAATTTAAGAATCCTTGAATAGCTCGTAAAAAGTTAAAAAGTCACACAAAAAATGCACTTTTGACAATTATGTAAAATATAAACTTGTATGATAAATAAACAATTTTAAATGAAATACTTAAATTACGTATATAGTCTGGCAGCCCTGGACACAGTGCACCAGCGTTGTTTTGAATTTGTATCCCTTTGCTGAGACCGTAATGACCGAACAGCTTACCACAAATTCAGGACAACATTTGTTTTTCATTTTTAGTTAGTTGGAAGAAAGAAATTGTGCAATAAATATTAGTAAATTATGTTTATTTATTACAATGTCATGAGACAAGAATTTTTAGCTAGTAAAGCTATTTTTATTTATCAATATAACCACATTTTATTACTTAAAATGGATTTTATAATAGTTATAATATAAAGTATTATAGTTTTTGAATAAAGATGTACGCACGCTTTCTGACATCTCCCCCCAACCCAAGCAATAAGCATACGATTCTTGACGGACCGTCATTCAACGTATATTCAATTCTTGTAGTCTTACTAACCCACTTTCTTCAAGTTACATATTAATTATTGATGGTTCATCCATTCAATGTACATATACAATACTGGACTTTTTTTACCAAAAAATGTGTAATATTCGTGCAAGTAGAATGTAAATGATTTTTATTGCTGTTGTATTGACGTCTATTGCGAGATATTCACTACTAAAAGACGAACAACATATTTGGGTATTAACGCTTTGGGGATTTGTAGAACAAAATGGCACTAAATAAAAGATGCGAGACGTAAGAAGGCAGGCAGCCTGTGTCTGTAATATTTATACATGTCATCTCAGCGAGATATGTTTTACGGCGTAGTTTATAGCGGAAACAAGATACAACAATCCCCGCCCCCGCCCCCCGCCCAGCCACTCAGCGAGTCTAGGGTAGATTACACCGGAGAAATCAGCGGCACACAATTGAATCTTTCTTCAGATAAATTTATTTTTTATCAAGTATTAATCCACTATGGCAAATCATTTGCGATTTTGTTTACTTATGTTCAATTAAGCATTTAACGTAAATACATGTGTTTTTTATAGCTAAAGTGTCTTAAAATAATGACGATAATATACATTTTTTAAAGTGTCAAACATTTAAAAATCGGCTATTTTTAAAATTAATCTTTTCAGAAAATAATACTGTTGAAAGAATTATATGAAGAATAGTTAAAACTCAATAAGCATTTGGAAGTACTGTGCTAGAGACACATTTCTGTCCATTAGTTGAGTATACAATACTAATGTACACATAAGATGTCATTCAGTACATTATTTTTAACAAATATGATCTTAAGTACTATCAGTGGTGAAAAGGACTAGCAGAGGTGTGCTTGGAGTTACATACACGTATCGGTTCTCACACAATATTGATTGGCTGCAGAACACGATACGCCGTCTCAGAGTAACAGCACCGCTCGGTCGGAACAAGTGGTATGTACCGTTGTAATGGTACAACAGTGACTGACTTAGCTTAAGTATGCTTAGAGTCACACACACGTATCGGTTCCCACACAATATTGATTGACTGCAGAACACGAGACGCCGTCTCAGAGTAACATCACTGTTCGGTCGGAACAAGTGGTAGGCCTATATACCGTTGTAACGGTACAACAGAGTCTGACTTAGCTAAAGTATGTTTAGAGTCACACACACGTATCGGTTCCCACACAATATTGATTGACTGCAGAAAACGAGACGCCGTCTCAGAGTAACATCACTGTTCGGTCGGAACAAGTGGTAGGCCTATATACCGTTGTAACGGTACAACAGTGTCTGACTTAGCTAAAGTATGCTTAGAGTCTCACACACACGTATCGGTTCCCACACAATATTGATTGGCTGCAGAACACGAGACGCCGTCTCAGAGTAACAGTACCGCTCGGTCGTAACAAGTGGTATATACCGTTGTAACGGTACAACAGTGTCTGACTTAGCTAAAGTATGTTTAGAGTCTCACACACACGTATCGGTTCTCACACAATATTGATTGGCTGCAGAACACGATACGCCGTCTCAGAGTAACAGCACCGCTCGGTCGGAACAAGTGGTATGTACCATTGTAATGGTACAACAGTATCTGACTTAGCTAAAGTATGCTTAGAGTCACACACACGTATCGGTTCCCACACAATATTGATTGGCTGCAGAACACGAGACGCCGTCCTGAGACCTTTTGTACTCTGAAGTAACAGCACCGCTCGGTCGGAACAAGTGGTATGTACCGTTGTAATGGTACAATAGTGTCTGACTTAGCTAAAGTATGCTTAGAGTCACACACACGTATCGGTTCCCACACAATATTGATTGACTGCAGAACACGAGACGCCGTCTCAGAGTAACATCACTGTTCGGTCGGAACAAGTGGTAGGCCTATATACCGTTGTAACGGTACAACAGTGTCTGACTTAGCTAAAATATGCTTAGAGTCACACACACGTATCGATTCCCACACAATATTGATTGGCTGCAGAACACGATACGCCGTCTCAGAGTAACAGCACCGCTCGGTCGGAACAAGTGGTATGTACCGTTGTAATGGTACAATAGTGTCTGACTTAGCTAAAATATGCTTAGAGTCACACACACGTATCGGTTCCCACACAATATTGATTGACTGCAGAACACGAGACGCCGTCTCAGAGTAACATCACTGTTCGGTCGGAACAAGTGGTAGGCCTATATACCGTTGTAACGGTACAACAGAGTCTGACTTAGCTAAAGTATGTTTAGAGTCTCACACACACGTATCGGTTCTCACACAATATTGATTGGCTGCAGAACACGATACGCTGTCTCAGAGTAACAGCACCGCTCGGTCGGAACAAGTGGTATGCACCGTTGTAATGGTACAATAGTGTCTGACTTAGCTAAAATATGCTTAGAGTCACACACACGTATCGGTTCCCACACAATATTGATTGGCTGCAGAACACGAGACGCCGTCCTGAGACCTTTTGTACTCTGAAGTAACAGCACCGCTCGGTCGGAACAAGTGGTATATACCGTTGTAACGGTACAACAGTGTCTGACTTAGCTAAAGTATGTTTAGAATCTCACACACACGTATCGGTTCCCACACAATATTGATTGGCTGCAGAACACGAGACGCCGTCCTGAGACCTTTTGTACTCTGAAGTAACAGCACCGCTCGGTCGGAACAAGTGGTATATACCGTTGTAACGGTACAACAGTGTCTGACTTAGCTAAAGTATGTTTAGAATCTCACACACACGTATCGGTTCCCACACAATATTGATTGGCTGCAGAACACGAGACGCCGTCTCAGAGTAACATCACCGCTCGGTCGGAACACTACTCTGACTGTTATAAAGTCTTTGATTTTCTAACGAATCTATAGTAATTCAAATGTTTTATTTTATAGTTTATAATAGTATAGAGCACTAAAATTAATCTTTTTAGATATAGTTGCACCGTAATATCTTACAGTTTGGGCACATATTTGTGTTTGTTTTGTAAAGTACCATAACAGCACTTTAAACGGGTGACATTCCGAGCAGTACTTTCAAATCTAGATATCAACTTTCTGATAATTATCATACAATGAGAAATAAACTTGTATAGAAATAAAATAAAATGCATTTTCCATTCTGAGTTGTGCTTTATTTATGGATAAAAATTCAAAATATTCTCATTATACTAAATGATCACCTTTAGTACATCATATTACAACATGTAAAGAAATAATTGATACTCTTGAATGGCAAAATAATGCATGTACATTGTACAAACTTACCAACTAAAGTTTAAAAAAAATAAATTGTGATAACGACATATTTTTAATTTGTATGCTGAATATACAGTAACTTTTAATACGTGTAATGTACCTACATCATGATCCTGTACATTCCATTGTACCTGAACATGTTTTTAATGTCTGGTTTTCCCTATTAATCTTTTTAGGCAATGATAACTAAATATATTATAGTACTATATGATTTTTATGAATATGATCTTTAGATTAAAGCTTCCTTATTTTTGTCATTGTTATCCGTTCTAATTTATAACTAAAGTCAGGATATACAAAATACACTATTAATTTTTAACAAATATTTACTCTCCATCAAAATGGTCAAAAATTCTTTTTTTTTAATACATTTTGTTCTCATTATTTAATACAATATTTTTTATTTGTTGTTTTATTTTATCTCCTAAACAATTACATTGATTACTAATATAGTGACAGTTTTAGAGTTACCACTGAGGATGCCACTTGAGCGAAACTTTTGGTGATGTAATTATTAAATATTGTAGATAACAGCTTGTCGCGGTCGTTACCGGAAGCTTTAGTTATTAGTAATGACATCGGCCGCTTAAGCCTACGAAATAAAACTACAGTGATTAATTTGTTTTTATCATTGTATTTATAAATACAGGCATTTTCCGGTCCCAAAAGTCTAACAAGAATCTTTAAAAAGTAAAATGTTTGTTGAGTGGAATCTCATTGATCTGTGACGTGTGTATGGTGAGTTCGGTCTCTGCCCGACCGCAGGAAATTGCCCGTGCGTCAGGTCAAATATCAATTAGGTGTAAGATGTTGGGGAGGCGGCACGTGTGGCGGGGACGGCAGCTGGGTGAACATCCGGCCCCGCGGCCAACAAGGGGTCTTCTTGAAGGGGGAAGACCTTTCTGCAAGAGGAAGGGTCACCAGTTGACTCACCACCGTGTAAATGAACATAGAACTGCGCTTGTTGTCATCTTCATTGCAAATCACTTGCCAAGATCTCCAGATTATGCATGAATCTTTAGTGAATTTTATATTCTGAATATCAGGATATTTTTGAAAAAAATCCGCTTGTATCTTTTCATAATTTCTAGCCTCTGACAATATAATAAAATACAATTCTTATTTCGATTCAACCAATCATTTGGCGAGAGAGTAATACAGACTCATTACGACGATGATATTGTCAACAATAATAATTATAACTTGTACGTGTTGCTCATGTGTAATATATACAGGGTGTCACAAATAGTAATATATCTGGTTGCTAAGTTTTGATTTTACACCTAATTTAGAATTAAATAATAAGGGAAATTTTGTTTTTAATTTCGCTCTGTTTAGTGTCCGATATCTTGTAAACTAAGTCTGTCAATTATTTTAAATTACCACCATTTTGAAATCGATAAATATAAACCAATGGTTATTTTTTGCTGTTTTGTAGTGTTAATGTCAAGAAGGGTGCAAACATTTAAGTGAGTCGGTCAACTTAGGCTTGAGTTACTTTTTTCTTTTTTTTCACCGCAAGATAGATAGACAAAAAAATTAATGGAATTCGATAAAATTTATAGCCCTTCCACCTAATTGTGTTCAACATAAATGTTAACAATTTCTTTATTTTGCTATGTCTTTTGTGATTTGTTTGACCAAGAAATGGCTACCACAATTTACAAAAGAAACAGTTTGTGCTACGAGATTTATCTATGTTAGTGGTTCATATACTCGTAAATATACCTAAATGTGTAGGCTAACTTGAAAAATAACGAATATGGACAAATCATTTTAATGTTTTCTTACAAGTATGTTTTATCACCATTTGTTCGATTTTCTTACTATACTATGACATACTTTGTGCCCATTATATAGTCAGGTTTAATAACCATTATTATAAAGTTATATCAATTCGTGGATGAATTTTTCCGTTCCATGAATGTTACTCTCATGTGACAGTTCTGAGTGTATTTCGGCCAGAGTTTTGTTACGTGTTTCTATGAGAGTACGCAGGGCGAAGTAGACGCCATACGCCGAACTCACGGTGAAGTACAAGTAGTTCGTATACATTCCCCAGTTGTCGGCGAGTGGCTGGTACGATTTGTTGTTAACAAAAGAAACGCACGCGACTACAATAGACGTTAATCCGGAAGCAAGACCTTTCACGTTAGAGGGGAACAGCTCTCCTTGAATAATACTGGGGACGCAAGCCAAGCCAATCGGGAAGAACAAGGCGTAAATAACGAAACACGCAAGTGGAACGTTCTTGAAGGCTCTTAAGTCGATGCCAGGTTTAGAACAGAGGTAAAACCAACAAGTGAGACCACCCGTGGCTACTGTACATCCAGTACAGGAGAGGGCTAATAGAGGCTTTCGCCCTAGACGGTCCACGAAAAGAGTTGACCAAACTCCAAAAACTAACCAGAGAGAACACACGATAACAGCACATTGATCGCCGGATACTAAACTATCTTCAGGGAGACTTGATGAGATGTAAGCCATCATCACGCTACTTCCAGACATTCGCTGGAGAAAAGCCGCCATTTCTGTCATGAATAGGGCACGGCGTGCCCCTGGGCTGCTAATTAGGTCTGATACTCTTCCTTTGTTTTTCATATCCAAGTTTACTGCTGCGCTTATCGAGTCCAACTCCTTCTCAACGTCCGACTTACATCGTAACCACTCTAAAGACTCTCTAGCTTCCTGGTGTTTGCCCCTCATTATGAAAAAGTATGGAGATTCTGGTATTTTGGACATTCCAAAGAAGTATACTAGTGGCACTGCGGCAGAGACTAGGCTGAGAGCGCTGTAGGATAGTAGAGGTCCTATGACGTACTCAAACATGATACCCAAGTAGACCATTAGGGTGAACATGGTGTTTAAGGCCCCTCGAATGTCGGGTTCGGCTATCTCACAGAGATACACCGGTGTAATACAGTAGGATATTCCTCCCCACATACCACCCAAGATTCTGAAACAATTAAATTTGATATCATTAGACAGCTATCACTACTATACGTAATATGTACGATTTTATATGCTAAACAAATCTTGTTTTAGGCATAACAAATAGTAGTGTGAGTACAGCAGTGAATGACCACCCCAAAGTGAATGACCACCCCAAAGTGAATGACCACCCCAAAGTGAATGACCACCCCAAAGTGAATGACCACCCCAAAGTGAATGACCACCCCAAAGTGAATGACCGTTTCGATTAAATAACGTCATATTAAGCTTTTTTTGTTGCCTAGTTTATCACAAACCGTCTTAAAAGTAACTTTGGAGGGGTAGCAGAAAGGTAACCCCCCCCAGCAACTGTCTACATCGCTTTGACGTCACGAAAACGTTACTTGGACAGCTGACGAAACTGGTGTCTGAGACCGGAAAATTACCCCCCCCCCCCCGCGACCGATATAGTGAACTCACTGAATGTAATGACATAGTCTAATATAATTTTATAATTAAATACGGCGTGTTTTGATCGGATTTATAGCATTTAGAAAAGTACCCTCCCGTTCGGTTGTGTACGGGGTGGAAAAGTAGCCTCAGGAAAAGTTCCCCTCCGGGCTGGATCGTCCTTGAGATTGCCGCAGCCAAGTTACAACTTCTGATCGTGGACTGTAATTTTGAAGGTTTATAGTTTATTTATATAGATAAATAAACAATTTAAGTAAATCTACATTGTTTTTTGTTGTTGTTAATTGTTAATAATACGGATTAATATTTTATTCAGTGCGACAGAAAACAGAACCGGTATCGTCGTACCGAGTTTTTCATGTTTTGACTAGTGTGTCATCTTTATGTATTTACCATTTAACTATTTATCCGATAACGACACAATTTTTATACAGAGTCAAATTCATTCTATTAAAAATATTTTGCACTTTCAGAAGTGTATATTTATTACAATTATACTTGTTAGGTTTTTAAAGGAAATGATTATTTTATTGGACACTGCGTTCTCCGTTGTAATACTCACTAAATACATAGGCTATTAAATACGCGACGTTACTATGGAAAAATGCAGTTACATACGTATCAGTTTACATGTTTATTACGAATTGCCCTTAAGAACCGTACACGTCAAACACTGAATCAGCGTACAACTTTTTCACAAAACTGATAAGAACATTTTTCACAAACATAACATTCTGTAAATATCAAATATTGTTGTACTTTTGACATTTTATCTCGGTTTTAATTCAAATGGACACCTGGTTAATTTTAATAAGTTTATAAATCCATCGCAACGACTGTCTTGGTAAAAAAAAATAAATAAAAAATAAAAAAATACGAAACAATTTAACACAAATAATTCTGTGCGTTGAATATTTAATTCAACGTTTTACATGAATGTGTGGTGGGTAAGTAATACTACCCTACGTATATTTGGTTAACCTAGAAGAATTAAAATTAAACACTATTTACTTTGCTCATGGCTTTTCCACAAACAACTGGAGTCAAAATTGAATAATGAAGTAAAGCATAGAAATTCCCACCCACCCACTCATACAAGGACAGTAGTATTGACCCACCCACCCGCCTATACAAGAACAGTGCTATTGACCCACCCGCCCACCCATACACGTACAGTGCTATTGACCCACCTGCCCGCCCATACAGTACAGTGATATTGACCCACCTTCCCGCCCATACAGTACAGTGATATTGACCCACCCACCCACCCATACACGTACGTACAGTAGTATTGACTCACCCGCCCACCCATACACGTACAGTGTTATTGCCCAACCGGCCACCCATACACGTACAGTGGTATTTTGTACCATGGTACACGAATATGCTTGTGTGGGTCAATACCACTGTGCGTGTATGGGTGGGCGGGTGGGTTAATACCACTGTACGTGTATGGGTTATTTGCTCTGCAAAGACATATTTTAGATGAATTTACACCAGTGGGAAGAAACAGAGTCAGAAAAAACAGAACTTTGGAAAGCCCTCTCTTGATCAGACCGCTCACCCATACACGTACAATGTGGTATTCATTGTACGTGTATGGGTGGGTTTGATATGATATTGTAATATTATATCAAACTCGAGTTTGATATAATATTACAATATCAAACTCGATTGCGCTTATTTTATTGTACTTTTTAAGTACTATTCGCTAAAACATGAAAAATGTCTGAACATATGGCATGATGTTTTGTATAAATAATAAAATGAAATATAATCAAAGAACCTATTACTTACTGTCGGCGCAGAAATTATGTGCACCGAGTTTGAAAGTTGTTTTCTAAGTAAATAAGAAATCTACGAAAAATCTAGTCATACCATTTTCCCTCGTTTAATTGTACGTTATGACATATGCATTTTTTATTTTTTATTAAACGTTTTAGTAATTTTATCGTAGTTTTAACAAAAAAGGTACTGGAACTTAAACTAGTATTTCACTGTACATCAAATTTACATCGTGATTACTCAATAACCCGTTAAAGTTTCATATTTATATTTTAAGACCTGGTTGTTAGGAATGTTTTCTATAAGTTTCGTAAATTTTAGAAATTTAGCTTTTCGATAAAAAAAATTGTTCTAATCAATTATCTGAAACATCGTTTTCTTGGCTTTTAGAGGTCGTAAAATTAATTACTTGGTCTTGTTGTAATCCTTATGACAAGACTTTCCTGAATCTTTTCTGATAGTTACGATACGTTACTTTCATATATGTAAGTAAATGCGATAATTTTTAATCGATTTAAATCAATTAAAAATAACTTTAAATCGATTTAAATCACAATGAAATCACTACATGTACCTACACATATGAAAGTAATGTATCATAACTATACATGTCATAAGAATTACAACAAGACCAAGTAATTAATTTTACGACCTCTAACAGCCAAGAAAATAATGTTTCAGATAATTGATTTGAACTGTTTTTTTTCGAGTTGAAATTCTAAAATCCAAAAAATTTATATAAATCATTTCTATCAACAAGAAAATATAAATGTGATACATTAACTGGTTTTTGTGTAATAGTGATGTAAACTTTATGTACACTGAAAACTATTTAAAAATCCTGTACATGTTTTGTTCCAACTAGGATAAAAATTATTAAAAATTTTAATAAAACATTGAAATGCTCATATCATAAAGTACAAATAAACGAGGAAAACAATGGTATAATTAGATTTTCGTAGGTTTCTTATTTCCTTAGACAGTGCCTTCAAACTCAGGTGTAAATAATTTCTACACTGACAGTAATTGATCAGGATTATGTTTACAATATATATATATATATATATATATATATATATATATATATATATATATATATTGTTTTTCCTGAATAGTAACGAATGTTAAGGTTGTGTAGAATTCATAATACACCAACGCAAACAGAATAGAACAGATATTATGTCTATTCCCTTTGCCAAAGCATCAAATACAAAACGCAAACGCCTTCAATATTCCTGATACAGCCCGCTCAACAAGCCTTGGGGGGGCTACTTTTCCAGGCCGTACACCTTTGGCGGGGGGGGGGGGGGGCTACTTTTCCAGTTAGCACAAATCCACATAGTACGGTCCTAATTCTTACATTATCATCTTAATTCATTACGCAATATAATTTAATGATAATAATATACCATTTAATAGTTTCAAAAGATCAAACAGCTGAAATCTCACTGTGAGGAGAGTTCGCGCCTGGAAAAGTACCCCCCCTCCCCCAGCTGTGTTTAACATGTCCAAAGTATACCTGGCAATGTATAGTCCAGTAATGTGAGTAGTGAAGGCGAGGAGTAGCCAGCTGAGGAGAACCAGGATGCAGCAGAACCTAAGGACAGCGTGGCGACCGTAGAGGTCCATCAGCCGGCCCGCGGCCAGGGGGCTGAGGATACTGCCGACGTACAGGAGCGAGACGGCCCAGGACACCTGTAGCTGGGAGAGGATCATGGGAGTCTCACCTGCCTGCAGTTTGGAGACCCAGGGAGATGGCCACCCCAGGAACATCCCAGTCATCAGCAGGCTCATGGACACTAGAGGCATTATATTGTAGTGAATGTGAACAGTGAACTTATATATATATATATATATATATATATATATATATATATATATATATATATATATATATATATATATATGATAGGATACGATATATATTATATATCGGCTCTGCTTCTTACGTTGTTTAAAAACAGTTTAAAATTATCTGTGAGTACATTTATCGAAATTTGCTTTGCTTATTTGTTAAGGATTTCACTTCTGTGTTCTTTGTTTACTGCCTAACTCAAACTATGCATGACTGTAAACCTTTTCTACGTACATTAATATAAACTACGTTAAAAAATAATAATTTATGGGCTTTACAGTTTTTAAAAATCTAGTTTCATTTCTTTTCAATAATTTTTTTCAACTGTGCTCTTTTACATTAAACATCAATAATAATAGTTATAACGATACACGATCTAAATCTGGTAGTTGCTTAGAATATTTAGTCGTTAAGAAAATTGCTAGGTAATAATAATAGGTTTATTCGTTTATTTTCCATAATTCATCTACGGACATTTAAAACGATATCTGCACACATCTTAAAATGTATGGACTGAACTTACTAATATACAAATAAAAAAGGGTGACGATAAAAATAACTGAACACTAAATTTAATAAAACAGTACAGACCATTGTACATTTTAAGGTAATAAATTAGGATCTCTATCCAACGCCTGTTTTTAAGTTATCATTTCATTCACAAGTTTTACAATACACATGAGCAAATGTAAGTAAAAAAATTGAATCGAGTAAAAATGAAATTTGTAATAGTTAACAAACATAAAATTTTGAATAAGCAATATGAATCTTGTTATGACCTTAGTTATTATCCTTGTTTGTAAAATATTTTAATTATTCTTACAGTTATATTCAATTTTGAATTTTTAAATAGATTTTCACCATATACATATTATTTTGAGCATTTATTCATTCGTGGTACTATTATATATAAATGTAACTGAACATTTCAAATAAATTCAATATATCCCTTAGTGTCTTGGTCAAGCGTAAATGACAATACTTCCATAAAAAACAGGTTTCATCATTGGTCTGTTTTTTTCTATAGATAAGAAAGTATTTTAAACTTAATATCGAAAAAACGTAAGCCTATATTGTTTACCAGTTAAAACATATGTGATCAAACATGAATGTATTGAAGTCGTCTTGAATTTGATTTGAATTTATTGTTTTGTTGAAATTGGAAAACTGAATTCGCACCGATTCAGTTAGGCGGTAGTCGAACTTAGATCAGCACATGCTTTACAACTATCCTAAGGAGCCTAAAGTAATACTTTTAACTTTATTGTAATAGTTATTACAAAACTTACTTCATCAAAATAAATAAAATATAAATAACAAGTTTATTCTCTCAGAAATATGATAACGTGTTTGTAAAACTTTACAGACCGATAAAACCCTGGACAATTCTGGAATAACTGCCAACTTTAATTGTCCGACAAGTTCTCTGCTAACAGATTTACGGAGATAATTCCTTTCTCCAAAGTTGTTAAGCTTTTGAGCCGTAAAAGTACTGATACGTATCAGAAATATCTTTCGAGATTCAGTGTTTATAAACATTTCTGCACTACCTTTAGAAATGCGATCGATTCTTATGTGATTCTACTGAAATATTTTTGAGCAATATTCTTGATTTTATTTCACCTTTGAGCTTTGGGTGAAGGCTACAAAAGGTGTTTATATAATCTACAAAAAAGAGTTTGTAAGGCACTTGATAAATAAAATTATTGGATACTGTGTTATTAATTCTGAACTGATTATCTATTTGTTTGATAGGGTAGAACAGCAATGCTAGGAAACATATGGGAATGTTATTTAATGGAAAAGTGGAGAAGGTCTTGTATAAGAAACATCTGTTTGCTTTGATATCATAAATTCAGTTGTAACTGCTTTTACCGTGATTTGAAAAGTACTAAGTGTTGTTATGAGCATATAAAACAATAAACCTACCTAATCTTGGATTAGCTAGCTATTTATATTTACTTTTTATTTATTTATTTTTTTTAGCTTCGCTGGTGATATATTTTACGTGCGAAAAAAATCAAATTACATTTACGCTATTGTTATATGATCAAGTAATTTTTCATACGAAAAAAGGAAGAGAAATTCTTAGAAAGTAAAATCAGTAAGTAATAAGATGATGTGGAATGAGCCGGCATTCCCAAGTCTGGCCGGTTGTGGCGACAGTAGAAAAATGGTCCGGCTCGGAATGTGAACGAGCCAAGGAAGTCTCAATATTGTTTTTGCCCTGGCGTGTTTGAGAAGGGACGTCTACCTTTGGGCAGATTGCGAGATGAATTTTAAGGGATGTTTTCAACCCCAGTCCAGTTTCCTCTAAACATTCTTAAAGTATGAATAAATATTATTTCAATGGAATGTTAAAATGTTAGAATGTTTTAGTACTAGTTTATTTTATCTTTGACGTATCTAAAATAAAACTTAAAAGTCTAATAGGATATTTAACTCAAGGAAGTTAAGAAAAGTTCTGGCCCTTGAACTTGATAATCAATTTTTTTAAATTCTAAATATGTTTGGACAGTTCCAACGAATCAGCGTAAAAAAAGAAACACTGCCTCGTTGGTCACACTAAGACCAACTAAATTTAAAATAGTAATCTCCAACGATATAACGAATTTCAAGAAATAAGAAATTGATTGTTATATGATACGCATATGCATGCAATACGTTGCACACGTTATCTTAATAAACAGCCGTGTAGTTACATTAATAGATTTGACAAAACAGCAGTTTCTAATTATTGTGAAATACGACTTTTGATGTTAGTTTTTAAAATACCCTTAATTCTTACGACATGTTTTCATTCTTAAGACATGACATATTGATGAACGTTATTCACAGTCTTTCAATTTAATCTTTTCCTTTCATCTCTACTTTGGAATTTTCAGTTGTCTGTAAATTTTAGTTTCAGGGCTACATTTTTCATCTCATAAAATTTACAAAATCACCTAAGAATAAAGAAAGAAAGATTTTATAATTGAACGTGATAACTAGTAATGGATTTATATTTTTAATTTGTCACTGCTTATTATAAACAAAATAATACAATATATATATATATATTAACTTTACTTTAATTAGTGATACATTTTGTGAAGTTGTTAAAAAAAAGAAAGATCCAATAGGTCGAAAATTAGCTCATCTTTAACATTTCTCTTTGCAGAAATGTTTTATTGGTCTTAGGGTAATTAAGTGTTATATTATCAGCTGCAGAGGTGCCAACCTTAGCCAGGAGACACACAGAGAGACTCGCAGTGGTGCCACCACACCCACACCCTAATGTGACAAAGGGCTAATTACCAACACCACGTTGCCTAATGATTTAACCCTCCCGGTGGATTATAGGCCTCCGTTCCACCCTCGTTTGGTTTATTCATCGACAAACATCAAGTAAATAACGTTACCCATTAATTGAACTCGTTTTTGACTTTCCGATCCCCTGTCGAATAAAACTGGGTAATTAATTTACTTTGAAAAGGTAATCGATTCAGAGTGGATGCGGATCTAGGCTGGTGTTTTGTATGACTACCGCGTGTGTTTTCCTGGTGTTCAAAAGCAGAAGCGTTACTTACTCGTAGATCAAGGTTATAAACAATACTAATTAAGTAGTAATCTATTGTGCATCTTAATTGATTGTTTAGTAAATTTTACATTTGTATATAGTAGCGTTCGAAGAAACGTTAGTGGTTTAAATAAATTATAGTATGATTTAATTCTTTGTTCACTATGCAAATGATCAGTTTTAATATTATTATTCTGGCTAAAATTATACAAGCTGAATTTTCTACCAGTTTTCTATGGCGCCTTACTAACGTTATTAAGTCGGTAAAAGATATATAAATTTATTTTTTATGATAGACGGACCCTTTTGGGTAATAATACAATATCGTAAAACGTCAAATTAAACGCATAACGCGTAAGTATCCCTAGTTTAAATATTTTTAATCAGTACACGTTCGATTTCTTTAATCTACCATTAAGCATCGTTAGTAGTCTCGCTCAGCCTTCCACCGTACTGCCATACAATAGCTTGAGTGAAACGTTTTGTGGAACTGTTTATTTATTGAATGTTTACTTGACTTCAGGGCGCTCTTGCAGCGAATGCTGGAACTACTTGGAGTTTGGGATGGTTATAACCAATTGCGTGACGATGTAAGCCAGCTAGAAAACCGTTACGTCTTGCAATGTTGCCACGTTTCATTTATTTAAGTGCACATGTATTAAACACCTCCTTGATTGATATGGTGCATCTGAGTGAGTGTGAATAAACATGTTATGATCTTGGACTTTCATATTGTTTATATTGTCTTTTACATTTTTGCTTCTATTGTTTAAAGACTTTTCTTATCGCATTACTTATTGATTGTTCTGTCGTATTCTTGAACGAGTTTGAAATAGGGAGTTTCCAGCGGATTTCCTTTTAGCCTACCCCAACGATAATTACCGTTGGTTGCATGTCAAACGCAGTACTTTTGTCAAAGTTTCACTCAAATGCCACTCCACACGCGCTCATATCAAGTAAGGAGATTCATTAAATAAAGTAGAGTGTAAAAATATTGTAACGCTCCTATATGGTCGGTACACTCAACATTGTAGCAGACAACTTGTTAAAATGACTTTAGAAATTTAAGTAACGCATAGGTGTTATTACAGTATAATGTATCGCTTATTAAAAAAAAACTAGCCATCATTATTTTGCCAGATATCGTAGATGTAATAATTAGGGAAAAAATCCTTAAATTCCTTTCAATAAAAGCATTTATTTTCTCAACACCGTTGAAGATGGTTTTTAATGAAATAAATGTCCTACATTCTGAAGAACTATCTGAGTTCATCAAGAAAATACAATAAAGTAATGCCTTTTGAACCGTGGTAATAAGGCAACTGAATTTATTACTTTCGCTAATCTTGAACGCTGGGCAATTAAAGTTTGCACAATTTCCTGACATAACGAGAGTTTTTAAAGAGGCAAATTCGCTAAGCAACACGTTACTAACGGCTACAGCTTTATTGTCTAGCAAATTGTCTTACTTCTCTAACTTTTTATTGGTCTTTGAAAACTTCTTCGATCTCTTGAAGTTGTTACACTGGCTGACTTTGAATAGATTTGACATTATACCTTTGGTGTTTATGTTGTTATTCGTAATGTTCTTTATAGTTCATAACTTGTTTACGGAGGGGATGTAGGGTTATTGAACAAAATAAATCATACGATGTTCGTGAATTATACAGGGTGGTTTCTAATGCAGTCCTCCTGTTTTAACTTTTTTTTTTATTGCATATTAAAAGAGATTTTTAACCACGTCAATTATAATTCATATACGAACACTATCTTTTGTGACATTCAAGATCTTTGGGAGTAATTTGAGGTCCAATATGTGAAGGTCAACTTCAACATTTTTAATGAGAAGCTGGCAATGCGACGTATCGTTTAACGTTGCTTTTTCCCCTGAATACAATGGTGCAATCAAAACTAAAAAGCGTTGGACCGTTTTCGTGATATTCTCAGGTTCAGGATGAAGGCGACAGATTGAATGAAAGATGTAAAAATAAGCTGATCATGCAACATATCATTTAATATTGTATTTTTTCCCTTAATGCAATGGTTAAATCAAAACCAAAAAGGGTTGTAACGTTTCCGAGTTTCTCTCGGGGTTATGATGAAGTTGGAAAGTTGAAGATGGAAAGTTGTAAATGGAAGCTGGTCGTGCGACAATGACGTAACATTTTAGTATATCAATGTTTATGAATTTCCTTTGCCCACTATCAGAGATAAGAGCCATCAATACGCATTGGGAAATACCAGACTGTATCCCTGCATAACGTGACTAGTAACTGATACAGTTCACCAACTAAATGAATTGGACTTCCCCAATGTCTCTAATGATTAGTAGCTGAAGTATGTTAGTGGTTTCAATATTTCCATTTTTATAAAATATTACAAAACAAAAAGTAATCACATCTTTATAAGATGCTATGTGGATGCCATGAATTTTGATAAAAACATCCTAGTTGCCTTCTAAGTACTAAACCTACAAGTATCTCGAAAACGGTACAACTCGTTTTAGTTTTGATTGCACCATTGTATTCAGGAAAAAAAGATAATATTAATCGACACGTCGCATGGCCAGCTTCTAATTAAGAATTTTGGAAGTTGGCCTCCACATCTTGGACCTCAAATTACTTCAAAATGTCTTGAATGTCACAAAAGATAGTGTTTATATATGTATAATGATTGGCATGGTTAAACATCCCTTTTAATTATAATGAAGAAAAACAGGGGGAGCTGCATTAAAAACCATATCTGTACATATCTGTATATCTCTTAATTTAAAAATACTTTAAACATTTTCTTAAAAAAATGTACCATTATGAAAATGCAAGATAACTTTTTGTGTTTTTATATATTTCAAGGTGGTTGGTTCTTCAAATTCTAATTCAAGGTATGAAAGTTATTTGAATCGCTAAGTGTAAATTTAGAATTCAAAAGGTAGATAAGTGTAAAGGAAAATTGCCTTATTTCAAGCCTTTATCAATGAAGATAATTTAAAATTTTCTGTTGTACACAATATTGATATTAATTAAAGATCATTGACTAATTACTCTTTTATTAATGACTTTACCCATTAAATAGTTAAATAAAGCCCACGTAACTTCAAAGTGAACTTAAGCACCCTGTCATTATTAATTTAGAAACGTTTTTTAACTTAAATACACTCACAATAAAAGTATTAGTTATTTGAAATTTACCTACTGACGCGGCTACCCATTGTCTTGGTTTGGCTGATCGAAGCATTTCTGGTATCGGTCAAACCATTCCTGTAACATACAAAAGTAATCTTTGAAATTCACAATCCACAATACAGTGCCATTAACTATACACGACATACAGTATATATGATATCAATGATAAGACTGAACAGTACTGTAGAAAAGCAAGAATTAAAATTAAACGTAAAACTAGTTTATAATAAAACAACATAAGTAGAATTAACGCCAGAAAGAAAAACAGCTTACTTTTAAAGTAAACAATAGCACGTTATATTAAGTGTTATGGATAGCAACAACAAATATAAATTAATATTAATAATATAATGAACACAATTAAAAAACAAAACTATCTCACTGGCTGCTTGACTTTTTTTAATTTACTTCCAATCATGTTAAAAACTGTATGCTCAAGTTCAAAATCGAGCTTCATGATACACGAAATTCCCGCTAGTTACAAAAAAGATTTGTGTATCCGTGGACTCAAATAAAAATAAAATAATTAAATTAATTATAGTAATAAAAGGTTGTTATGTTAATATACAGATTATTGTTATGCAAACATTCGTCTTACTATGATTAATTGGGGCCGAAAAATTGAGTTAACCGTCCTGAGGGTTGTAGCCCCGCATTAGACGCGAGACGCACGTCCCACACTACGCCAGCCCGTAAGCCCTTTTAATGCAATTAGGCCTCCACCTTGATTACATTACACAGTTTTTCCATTACCCTCGCCGAACCCGATTGTCGTTTTGTTTTCTAAGTTTTTGTCCGTAATGTGATGTAATGTGATGAGGGTAATTTGATTAATAATGTGTGTATAGATAAATTACTATAATTTATATTTTATTGTATGTCTGGGATTGTTTTTTGTGCATTGTGCTATTTAAGTTGTTTAAATAACAATTCCTAATTTATAAGATAGCAAATGATTGAGTTTAATTTAATGAAATGTGGTATATTATAACGTTGTAACCTAATTGTATAAGTCCAGAGAAGAATAATGATTAATATAAGAAAACATTAGCATTTATACTACCTAATTCAAACCTCAATTTATTTCAGATTCAAGATATTAATACCTGTAAGCCCAATAAATGTCAATAGTTTAAAATGAAAAGTTTAGTTGATGAATATAAACTTACATTTTCATGTCATGGTCTAGAATAATTAAATAATACACCAATTAGAATCACCAGTCTAACAAAAACATGTGTCGACCACATACGAGTGTTTACAAGGATTAAAAACAAAAATGAAATTCATCTAGAAGCAGCGGTTGTTGACAGTGAAATAACTGATCATTCTCTAACAGTTCAGTTATCACCAGGATGAGGGGGGGGGGGGGTGCCGGCGCGACAAAGTCAAAGCCACGCAGCCAAGCTATCGTTATCGCTCAATTAGGCCTACGCACTTTTTAGTAAACTACTTGATAAAACTAATTGGGATCCTGTGTTTTTAGAAGAAACTGCTTCACGCGCCTATGAGCAGTTTCATAAAACTAATTGGGATCCTGTGTTTTTAGAAGAAACTGCTTCACGCGCCTATGAGCAGTTTCATAAAACTAATTGGGATCCTGTGTTTTTATAAGAAACTGCTTCACGCGCCTATGAGCAGTTTCATCAAACTAATTGGGATCCTGTGTTTTTATAAGAAACTGCTTCACGCGCCTATGAGCAGTTTCATCAAACTAATTGGGATCCTGTGTTTTTAGGAGAAACTGCTTCACGCGCCTATGAGCAGTTTCATAAAACTAATTGGGATCCTGTGTTTTTAGGAGAAACTGCTTCACGCGCCTATGAGCAGTTTCATAAAACTAATTGGGATCCTGTGTTTTTAGAAGAAACTGCTTCACGCGCCTATGAGCAGTTTCATAAAACTAATTGGGATCCTGTGTTTTTAGAAGAAACTGCTTCACGCGCCTATGAGCAGTTTCATAAAACTAATTGGGATCCTGTGTTTTTAGAAGAAACTGCTTCACGTGCCTATGAGCAGTTTCATAAAACTAATTGGGATCCTGTGTTTTTAGAAGAAACTGCTTCACGCGCCTATGAGCAGTTTCATAAAACTAATTGGGATCCTGTGTTTTTAGAAGAAACTGCTTCACGCGCCTATGAGCAGTTTCATAAAACTAATTGGGATCCTGTGTTTTTAGAAGAAACTGCTTCACGCGCCTATGAGCAGTTTCATAAAACTAATTGGGATCCTGTGTTTTTAGAAGAAACTGCTTCACGCGCCTATGAGCAGTTTCATAAAACTAATTGGGATCCTGTGTTTTTAGAAGAAACTGCTTCACGTGCCTATGAGCAGTTTCATCAAACTAATTGGGATCCTGTGTTTTTAGAAGAAACTGCTTCACGCGCCGATGAGCAGTTTCATAAAACCTTATTTAATGTATTGCATAGCAGCGGAGAAGAAATAAAAATTAAAAATGATAATAGGGGTATAATGTGACTAAACCCATGGATTTGTTCAAGCGTATTAAAAAAAAGGAATTCGTTAATGAAAATACACACAAAAAACAGCCTGATAATCACATATTGAAAACATATTTTACAGGATTTAGAAATAAATTTCAAAACAATATCCGTATTCTTAAAAATAATTATTACCGTTATGTTTTTCACGTAAGTTTTTGAATTTCGTACTTACGCAGGGAACAAAGAAACATAGGTCGCATCCAATTGTGCGCCAAATGGGTGTCGAGTGGTAAGTTCTCTTGTTCGCCGTGTCGAGTAGTAAGTTCTCTTGTTCGCCGTGTCGAGTGGTAAGTTCTCTTGTTCGCCGTGTCGAGTGGTAAGTTCTCTTGTTCGCCGTGTCGAGTGGTAAGTTCTCTTGTTCGCCGTGTCGAGTAGTAAGTTCTCTTGTTCGCCGTGTCGAGTAGTAAGTTCTCTTGTTCGCCGTGTCGAGTGGTAAGTTCTCTTGTTCGCCGTGTTGAGTGGTAAGTTCTCTTGTTCGCCGTGTCGAGTAGTAAGTTCTCTTGTTCGCCGTGTCGAGTAGTAAGTTCTCTTGTTCGCCGTGTCGAGTGGTAAGTTCTCTTGTTCGCCGTGTCGAGTAGTAAGTTCTCTTGTTCGCCGTGTCGAGTAGTAAGTTCTCTCGTTCGCCGTGTCGAGTAGTAAGTTCTCTTGTTCGCCGTGTCGAGTAGTTAGTTCTCTTGTTCGCCGTGTCGAGTGGCAAGTTCTCTTGTTCGCCGTGTCGAGTAGTAAGTTCTCTTGTTCGCCGTGTCGAGTAGTAAGTTCTCTTGTTCGCCGTGTGAACATCAGACTCTCCCCGTGAAGGAGAAATGTAGTAATTATTGCCACAAATTTATAAAGATTCACATTAGTGGTAACTGGCACTACGGTCGTAAGAAAGCGACATCTGTTTCTCTTTTCTTGGTGACTCGTTATTTCGCAGGTAAGCCCAAAAACCCATTTATTTGCTAAGTAAGTTCTTTAACGAAAAATATGTATGAATTTTATGGTGTTTATTATTTTTTTCATGTTTTGTTTGTGTTTGTTGTCAGGATTGAGTGATTACGTGTAGCTTCATTGTTCGAAAAGTAACAATTATTTCAGATTATTTAGTCTTAGTCACGTACAGTTTTAGAATATGTTCACGTGAGCATTGATCGATGGCGTTTATTTACCTTGTCCGTACAATGTAATCTGCGTCGTAACGAGACGGGGGTGCGTGACTGAAGCCAGCTTGTTGTCGGTTAGGGCCACCATTATCGCGTTGGTTTAATAAATAGTCATGCATTACACGGTGCCCAAGGCCATGTACGTCACAAGTACGTGGTGGTAGGTTTTTGGAACTAACTTAGTCGTTGACGTCAGGCAAACATGTAAATGAGCTTCAGAATGTATCATTCATTTATTCAGTCTATTATTGTAAATGTGGGAATGCCTCTTTAAATACGTTTATGTGCTGCCATAATTTCTTATTTTTTTCTTTTATTACGAAGATTTTGTGCAAATAATACCACTCTGAATGTTATGAGTCTATTCGTCAAAACGTGGGGTGAAATTTAAGGGTAGTAAAATATGAAATGAATGAATGGACGTTTATGAATTATGAATTATTATCAGCCTAATGGCTTATTGAGCAGCACTCCAATGGTGCTTCCATACGCGCCGTCATATCCTAGATTTCGACAAGTGATAGGTATAATGATGCGGTGTTTAACCAAGCAAAGCCACACCAGGTCTTATAACTTTTCTGATGTAAACTATTTTAAATACCAAACTATCAAGTAAAGTACTGAACGCTCTTACGCCAACGAGAATACATAAAAGATTCCTCTCCAACACTCGACTTAGGACGAATGGATTAACGTGGCTTCCGAACCACGAGTGCAGTAGGGAGAACAAGTCCTTTGTAATTTACCGGGAATCGAACCTGGGTCAGATTCTTTGCGTCGACCATCCTACAACAGTCTTTTTTGTCCAAACAGCGATTTACCAGTGTTTATGTCCAGCAAGTAGTTTGATCTCAAATGTAGTACAATTTTTGGCTTAGCAATGTAAAAAGAGGGATTTCTATAGTTAAGTTATCTTTGTCTAAGTCCTGGATTTGTAATTTTGGTGGATGTTTTTATAGTGTGGACGGTATTGAATGTATTTTAGAGAAAATTAAAATGTGTAAATTAGTTATAATATATGAATTATTAAATTTTACTTCTCATTCATGGATCTTTTGATTTCTACAGGCTAAGTGAAGTTAATATCTAACTATATGGATCTAAGAGCCATAGTTTAATATTAAAATTAAAATATTTTCTCAAAATAAATATGGTGCTTTAAAAGTATCAGGCTACGGTTAAAATCTGTTTGTAAATCAGGATACATATAGGACTATACAAATATTTAAATATCAGTGTAATACATGTAAACTTTTAATTAGTAAAAAATTACCTATTTTAGTGGATCAAACATAGGCTACAAGTAATTCATGGTGGGATGGCATGTGCACATTTGATTATGTCGAATTAGTGGATAAAACATGCTACAAGTAATTCATGGTGGGATGGCATGTGCACATTTGATTATATCGAATTAGTGGATAAAACATGCTACAAGTAATTCATGGTGGGATGGCATGTGCACATTTGATTATATCGAATTAGTGGATAAAACATGCTACAAGTAATTCATGGTGGGATGGCATGAGCACATTTGATTATGTCGAATTATTGGATAAAACATGCTAAAAGTAATTATTGGTGGGATGGCATGTGTACATTTGATTATGTCGAATTAGTGGATAAAACATGCTACAAGTAATTCTTGGTGGGATGGCATGTGCACATTTGATTATATCGAATTAGTGGATAAAACATGCTACAAGTAATTCATGGTGGGATGGCATGAGCACATTTGCTTATGTCGAATATTTTATTGGTTCAAACATAGGCTACAAGTAATTATTGGTGGGATGGCATGTGTACATTTGATTATGTCGAATATTTTAGTGGATCATACTTAGGCTACAAGTAAAGCATTGTGGGATGGCGTGTGCACATTTGATTATATCGAATTAGTGGATAAAACATGCTACAAGTAATTCTTGGTGGGATGGCATGTGCACATTTGATTATATCGAATTAGTGGATAAAACATGCTACAAGTAATTCATGGTGGGATGGCATGAGCACATTTGATTATGTCGAATATTTTATTGGTTCAAACATAGGCTACAAGTAATTATTGGTGGGATGGCATGTGTACATTTGATTATGTCGAATATTTTAGTGGATCATACTTAGGCTACAAGTAAAGCATTGTGGGATGGCGTGTGCACATTTGATTATGTCGAATATTTTAGTGGATCATACATAGGCTACAAGTAATTCTTGGTGGGATAGCATGTGCACATTTGATTATGTTGAATATTTTAGTGGATAAAACATAGGCTACAAGTAATTCTTGGTGGGATGGCATGTGCACATTTGATTATGTCGAATATTTTAGTTGATCATACATAGGCTACAAGTAATTCTTGGTGGGATGGCATGTGCACATTTGATTATGTCGTATATTTTAGTGGATCAAACATATGCTACAAGTAATTCATGGTGGGATGGCATGTGCACATTTGATTATGTCGAATATTTTAGTGGATAAAACATAGGCTACAAGTAATTCTTGGTGGAATGGCATGTGCACATTTGATTATGTTGAATATTTTAGTGGATAAAACATATGCTACAAGTAATTCTTGGTGGGATGGCATGTGCACATTTGATTATGTCGAATATTTTAGTGGATCATACATAGGCTACAAGTAATTCTTGGTGAGATGGCATGTGCACATTTGATTATGTCGAATATTTTAGTGGATAAAACATAGGCTACAAGTAATTCTTGGTGGAATGGCATGTGCACATTTGATTATGTCGAATATTTTAGTGGATAAAACATATGCTACAAGTAATTCTTGGTGGGATGACATGTGCACATTTGATTATGTCGAATATTTTAGTGGATCATACATAAGGCTACAAGTAATTCTTGGTGGGATGGCATGTGCACATTTGATTATGTCGAATATTTTAGTGGATCATACATAGGCTACAAGTAATTCTTGGTGGGATGGCATGTGCACATTTGATTATGTCGTATATTTTAGTTGATCATACATAGGCTAAAAGTAATTCTTGGTGGGATGGCATGTGCACATTTGATTATGTCGAATATTTTATTGGTTCAAACATAGGCTACAAGTGATTCTTGGTGGGATGGCATGTGCACATTTGATTATGTCGAATATTTTAGTGGATAAAACATAGGCTACAAGTAATTCTTGGTGGAATGGCATGTGCACATTTGATTATGTCGAATATTTTAGTGGATCATACATAGGCTAAAAGTAATTCTTGGTGGGATGGCATGTGCACATTTGATTATGTCGTATATTTTAGTGGATAAAATATAGGCTACAAGTAATTCTTGGTGGGATGGCATGTGCACATTTGATTATGTCGTATATTTTAGTGGATCAAACATATGCTACACGTAATTCATGGTGGGATGGCATGTGCACATTTGATTATGTCGTATATTTTAGTGGATACAATATAGGCTACAAGTAATTCATGGTGGGATGGCATGTGCACATTTGATAATGATGTATATTTTATTTAATATTTATTACATGTTATTGGTTTCATAGAAAAGCATCGGTGTTTTCTACGAACAATTTTGTCAATAAGTAGCGGTAATCGATTTGTGGAATATTAGGAAAATGTGCAGTTCCTAGATTTTCTTCTCTCTGTAACTTTCATTGAGGCGAAAACTTGTTAAAAGTTGCACATTGCAGTATGTAGTGTAAAATGTGTTTAAATAATGAATTATGAACCGTATAAATACAATTCAGTCTTATTTATGGAACACCCATTCCATACAGTTATATTTTTTACAATACTTTAAAATCTAATTTTGATATTAAGCAAGTAAAACTGTCTACATATTTTTGGTTTTTGTTTTAAATACAGGTTAAATTAATCTATCAATATCTGTATTTTAATAGTAGTTCACAATCTCATACTCAAAATGTTTTCGGATAGTATATTGTGTCTATAATATACTTGTCGGTCCTCTTAATACCGACGCATCCTCAATGTTTGCTGTAAGCGTGGAAACTACTTGAAGAGAAGTGTTCGGAAGTAGTGTGGGGAAGAGAACTGAGTATATGGATTTTCAATCACCCGAAAATCAAACCAATATTACGTGATTCGGAATTTACGTAATGCTTAAGGTCCCTTAGTTGCCTTGGATATTGGGCTATAATAAATTTCTCTTTCTGAGCTAAAATCGTACTCAGTTAGTAACCAGACTACACAGATCACGCACGCTTATTCTACACTCATATAATCATTAATATTCGCCTCAAAATACACACAAAGTTGTTTCGGCGTATCGTATGTGAGTATAAATCTTAGTTTTAAGTTAATTAAAAATTTATAACATTTATTTTCCAACACATTATGTTACATTTAAAAGAAAGTATCCTGTAATATATTTACATTTCGACGGAATATGAATAATAAACGGCACTATTTAGTTGAGCTTGCCATCGGGCAGGTAATAATTTGGTAACAAAAATCCACTTTGTTATATTACTGCTAACCGAATAATTATTAGCTCGCATGAGCATCGAGTAGGTAGGTAGGTATTTACCTGTCTGTTTTACGAACAATGGCAGAGAGCTCTCCACCTGTCACTCCGTTCCATAGTTCAGCGTATTGCCTCGACGATCAGTGGTTTTGTATCACATGTTAGATGTTGAGATAACCTCTCATGTTATGCAACTAAACTGTTCTGTCCTATTAATTTCGTATTATTTAATTTGTGTTATTTCATATAATTTTAACTGTTATAGGCACTAACCTTCATTATTGTATTACTTATACATAGCCTATATACAGGGTGTTGGCACTTAGTGTTTAAAATTTTACTGGGTTATTGTACACGGTATTTGGAGTCAAACAGTGGTTTTGGAAATTTTGTATTAAAATTTCTCTTTAAATAGTGATTTTTAAAGGGTTTTCACTAAATTAGTGACCTCTGTCTAGTAGTCAGTTTATTCTATAATAATCGAAATAAAATACTCAAAAGTGTGTTATACTCTTAAAGAAACTTTAATTTCCATCGGAACAAACTGCTTTTCGTTAAGATAATTTATTGTGGTTTAAGGTGCATGAAAGTAGAATATTTCGAAGTTTTACAAATTCACTTCTAAACTTTTCTCCTCTTTTCTTTGGTACATTGGTCTTAAGGAACGTCTCCGTTGGTTGAGATAGCTTTACGTTTATGTAACTGAAAGCACGAGTTTCATTACATTATTTTGTCGTACACACTTAGTTACAAAAACGTAAAGCTATTATTGTCAGCCAACGGAAGACGTTATTTAAGTCCAATATACCAAATAAAAGAGGAAGACAGTTTTAAAGATAGTTTGAGACCTTTCACATTCGCTTTTTGGTAATAAAAAAATCCTCTTAAAGTTAGAAGTGAATTTGTAAATCTTATAAATTTTGTACGTTCATGCACCTTTAACCACAATAAAAGGCAATCAATCTTAACGAAAAGCAGTTTGTTCTGATTGAAATTTAATTTTCTTTAAGAATATACCATACTTTCGAATATTTTATTTAGATTATTACAGGAAAAACTGACTTAATTAGTTAGAAGTAACTAATTTTGTAAAAAAACCTTTTAAAATCACTATTTAAAGAGAAATGTGAATAAAACATTTCCAAAACCACTGCTTTACTCCAAATACCATGTACAATAACAACGTGAAATTTTAAATGTGCCAATAACCTTGTATACTATACAAATATATTTAATAAAATTGTTTGTGCCTGTAATTTGGTTTGTTGGTGAGGTCTGCCGTTACAGCTGGTTAAAATTGCATTACATTTAGTTAACTACATTAGTGCTCCACACTACAGGCCACAAAACAGCTAATAATAAGAGACATATAAATTAGCATTTATGATAAATATAGTCTTTTTAAAGTCAATTACACTAGTTTTAATCATTAAATATAGAAAACTCGCTACTTAAAAAAAAAAGTTGAAGTAAATTATTTTACTACTGTAGTACAGCGTAAAACAAAATAACTGGAAAGTTGCGTAAGTTATGTTATAGATTAGATTACATAACTAATAACATTTTATGGTTTTGAAACAATAAAATAAAAATGTATATCACTATAAAAAATGGAGAAATTATTGAAATTTGTATGAAACATTGTTAATCCTTCATGTAGTCACTCACAGTATAATACGAGTAAACACACAGTAACGAAGCTTACTTTGAGAAAAATGCCAACTGTTCGTCGCTAGCGACCCTAGTGGTCATATCGTAGAGCTACGGTATATCCGCTAGGTAGCATGGCAGTTAACTTATGTTGCGTATACAATTAATTTGGTGTAAATATTCAAATCATATAGTTTGTTAGCAACCTCACCGCTAGGATCACTAGCATCGCTTGGTTGACAAGTAAAACGGCTGAGCTTCGCTACTCTATGTTTATATTATACTGTGGTTTTGTCCTCGTAAAACAGTATTGAAAATAAAACATTGTTTTGTGCCTCTAAGTAGTTTGATGCTTAGAATGTTTTGTAATTCATGTTGAATCGATTGTGTTTAGCCACTAATTTGGATTATATTAAGATGACGGTGTTAAGTAAAATAATTATAACTAGATTGGTGTAACCTCAATTTTTATTTAGATTTTATATGTTCGTTTTAAGTTGTTGAAATTTTCGCTAGCCAGTCTTATTATAAAATTAAATCGCTTTTATAGAATTCAACTCAACTAATTGGTATTTATCAATCCTATAGAAAATGAATAATGAAGATGTGGGTGAATACTGATTGTAAATCTTTTACACGTATAAAGCCTGGTTTTGGGTAAACAGCAATTGACTAATTAGATCATAGTTATAGCCATGCGCCTCTAGAAAATATAAGCGTAACTGGAAGTAAACAGTTTTAGGTTGGTAAACATTTCAACAGAGTATATCAGAAATAGGAGATCAGGACTGGTTTGGGTATGTTGTAATATAACTTGAGACCTATCAGTACCGGGAACCACGCTGCGGGAAGGCCTATCTGTCATCCAATGAATGCGGCCTCTAGAGGCCCTCTGTATGCAACATTAAACGTCGTCGATATTGACTCTGATATTGCATTATCAATCATGACGGTCACCTGCACTTGCGACAACCCCCCCCCCCTCTTCATCATACCTTGTGTGTCGTAGGCATTCCGCTCCCCTTTGACTCTATAATATTACTGAGGCATAATTTCGTATGAGATACGCCTCAGTAATTAATAATAATTAAAAGTCTGATTATGTGAAATTGCTGTTTTCTTGTTTACACAATATATTAATTTAACTTTTCTTCATTTTTCAGGCTCAGTGTAACAATAATATTGTGGTTAAGAATTCATATGAACGTTGAAACACTGCAATCATACTAAAATAGAGGACCGTAATTCAGTTTATGTCACAGCTATTCTCTTTGATCTAGAAATGTAGACATGTGGCCGTTCTGACTGTCTACATATCGATAAAGTAAAGGGCAATATTCATGTTACCTTGTTGTTAAAAAGTTACGAATGTCTTGCTTTTCTTAATGGAAGTTAGGGCTAAGAAGCCCTTTCCTACACTTCAGCACCAACCCGCGACTTCCGAACCGCGGTAGCGACACAGGGGTAGAAACTGCTATGGTCACACCGGGTAGACTGCGTGGCAAGCCACTACCTTAGCGCCTTAACTAGTTCGCTCCAATACAGCTATTAGCTATTAATTATTCTTCAACGTTGTATGCTGTCGTCTGCACAGTGTGAAACTGCTATGGTCACACCGGGTAGACTGCGTGGCAAGCCACTACCTTGGCGCCTTAACTAGTTCGCTCCAATACAGCTATTAGCTATTAATTATTCTTCAACGTTGTATGCTGTCGTCTGTACAGTGTGAAACTGCTATGGTCACACCGGGTAGACTGCGTGGCAAGCCACTACCTAAGCGCCTTAACTAGTTCGCTCCAATACAGCTATTAGCTATTAATTATTCTTCAACGTTGTATGCTGTCGTCTGTACAGTGTGAAACTGCTATGGTCACACCGGGTAAGCCACTACCTTAGCGCCTTAACTAGTTCGCTCCAATACAGCTATTAGCTATTAATTATTCTTCAACGTTGTATGCTGTCGTCTGCACAGTGTGAAACTGCTATGGTCACACCGGGTAGACTGCGTGGCAAGCCACTACCTTAGCGCCTTAACTAGTTCGCTCCAATACAGCTATTAGCTATTAATTATTCTTCAACGTTGTATGCTGTCGTCTGCACAGTGTGAAACTGCTATGGTCACACCGGGTAGACTGCGTGGTAAGCCACTACCTTAGCGCCTTAACTAGTTCGCTCCAATACAGCTATTAGCTATTAATTATTCTTCAGTGTTGTATGCTGTCGTCTGTACAGTGTGAAACTGCTATGGTCACACCGGGTAGACTGCGTGGTAAGCCACTACCTTAGCGCCTTAACTAGTTCGCTCCAATACAGCTATTAGCTATTAATTATTCTTCAACGTTGTATGCTGTCGTCTGCACAGTGTGAAACTGCTATGGTCACACCGGGTAGACTGCGTGGCAAGCCACTACCTTGGCGCCTTAACTAGTTCGCTCCAATACAGCTATTAGCTATTAATTATTCTTCAACGTTGTATGCTGTCGTCTGTACAGTGTTAAACTGATACAACAGGTTGACTTGATTCATTTTATCGTCCTCTTGACTGTTATTAACAAAGAAATACTTTTTTACACAATACAATTTTTTTACGTTCAAACAGTTCTTGAAGCGTACTGGAATGTTGAACTCATGTAAAGTTTAAGATTCAAATGTCATCTTCAAATCTTGAAAACTTTAAATTATGAAGTCAGTAAAATTCAAGCAGTGTTATTACAGGGGAGGTATTTGTTGGGAAGAATTTGTCCTACATTAAAAATGTTTTCACACTTTTCATATTGTAACTCCGATTTTTACGTAATTAGGTTTTAAATTAGCGGCGAATCTTCCTTCTTTTGCCCCTGAAACCTTTTTTGGTCTTTCAGTAATTTTACTTTAGTGTTTATTTTTATATTGTAGCATTACAATTGGGCCGAACAGATTGCGAACTGCGTGTTACCATTTGCGCTCTTAGGGGTTTCAGCAGTTGATGGGAAGCGTTCCACCGCTCCGCTGCTGTAAATCATGGGCGAAACTAACTTCCGCAACAGTGTTTAGTTGGAAAAAAGTAAGTGAAGAACTGTACAGGTTTGCTTTATTGATAGTTTATATTTTACATCATTAATCATTATGTTATTTTCATTATTAATTGTTATTTTTTCACTAACCAATGAATTAATTTTATCTTTCTAAATGTGGGGCTTGCTATGGCGCTGCCCCACATACACGGTTAACCGCCTACCGAGTTTCCATGACAGCATTAATTGAAATGACAGTAGGGAAGTGTAGTTCTAACTCCCGCCTCTTTCATTCTCCCTCCTCTCTCTCTCTCTCTCTCTCTCTCTCTCTCTCTCTCTCTCTCTCTCTCTCTCTCTCTCTCTCTCTCTCTCTCTCTCTCTCTCTCTCTCTCTCTCTCTCTCTCTCTCTCTCTCTCTCTCTCTCTCTCTCTCTCTCACACTGCCACCACTCAGCGCATCTCTCTTGCACGGGTACTTTCAGTAGGTCGCAATATAAGCGTCCCATATATAGAGCAAAATCCTCGTATCGTCGTGAGGAGCGGAGGTTACTTGGATGTGGTGTGTCCTAGCCATTTCTTGGGTACCGTACTGTTGTTATATTGGGACATATTATGCAAATTAAATAAACTTTATTCAAACATGACATTATATATTGTTCGATGATCACCGCTGTAGTCTTTGATGAAAGCATACTGTATAGTATTTGCGAAATGAAGTGTATAGTAAATAAAAGAATAAATGAAGCGCATAACTTAAAATTACAATCATAAGAAGACTTAATTAAACTTTTAATAAAACTAATATAATGATATAAAATTTTATGGT
Organism: Stictocephala bisonia; assembly: GCA_035578905.1. Lineage (NCBI taxonomy): Eukaryota > Metazoa > Arthropoda > Insecta > Hemiptera > Membracidae > Stictocephala > Stictocephala bisonia. Next base: position 333,747 of record JAQJVL010000288.1, read on the forward strand.
TGGAAAACAATTAAACTATTTTTGTAACAAAAATGTATATTTGTTGTAACAAATAAAAAAATGAGTGAAATGTAAATGAAACAGTGTCATGCCTTCGTGTAAGACTGTTCAGTCCTATATTGTTCCAGTCCATTAAATATTGAATTTACACTAATCAAAACATATCACAGTCATAAGATTTCATAACATACGTTCACTTAAATTATACCTCCTCATCTAATAGTTCACAAACTTGGCTCTTGGTCGAAAGGAATGGCTACTAATTTTTAATGGTAAAGGAAACCTGTTTCAACAGGAAATTTGTCTTTAGTTTCTGGAAAATAATCGATTTACTTGAAAATCATTAGCGGTCCGGTTTATAAATCTCATTATCACAAGTTGATTTATGAAACATTGCATAGGCCTTAAGTTAGCTTTTTAACATTAATTTTGTAACTTGTCAAGGAATTATATATGAAATAAGGGATATTTTTAAAACATTACATACTTAACCGAGTTTTTTTTCTATGCCGGCAGCATGATAATCGCTGTCTTTTTACATAAATCATTATTAAATTCTGTAGGTCAATTATAGCCTAGTCATTATTTTCAAATAACAAATTTTTCTATGATTATTGTAACGATTACAATATAATCTGTGAACATTTGAATGATCTTTATTAATCAGATCATTATAAATTTTCGATGCCTTCCAAAAAAGTAGCTCTTCTTTGAAATTTTTTTCAAAACTAATTTACCAAATTTCACAATTTCTTTAGTGAAATCATTGTTTACAATCTTAATAGAGTTTGGAATATCCCCAATCCCTTTAGCATCGTTATTTCGAAACACCCGAACATAATTGTTAGTTCTCATTTCTTCGCATCTTCTATAATAGTGTTTTTAGCATTTTGTCTAGTCGTGTGTTCTGTCAGTTCAAACTGGATATCTTGCAGTGTCTTGCCCCTGGTCTCTATGACGACACACAGAGCGAAGTACACTCCGAAGACACAACCTGCAGAGAAGATGGCGAAGTTCAGGTACATTCCCGCAGACTGATTGATGACGAAGTACATCTTGTTGATGAGGAAGGACGCGATGGAGATGACTGTAGAGGTGACGCCTGACGCCAATCCCCGTGTGTTGGACGGGAACATCTCCCCCTGGATCATGTTGGGCACACAGCCTAGACCCACCGTGAAGAACACGCCGTACATTAGAAAGCTGAGGAGCGGGAACCAGCTTATATGCATGGCGTCGTAGTCCGTGTGGGTGTCGAGGTAGAACCAAGCGGCGACCATGCCGTTGGAGAGGGCGCAACCGGCGCAAGAGGCGGCCAGGAGGGTGCGCCGACCGAACTGAAACAGGACATACAATGTAAAGATATGAGTGAAAGGTACCTTTAAAATACTGTACATTGGAATTTGTTAGACATTCTTTTATTAAATCTGTTTGCTTGATACATCTTTGTGAAAAACTAAGGGATATACTGAACGCAGGTCCGCATTACATTTGACTTAAGTAACATTTAATGTGACAGCCAGTGGAAAATACAAGGAAAAATTTCTTTTACAACACTAACGAACTTAAAGCCCATTATGCGTTTATGTAAAGGGTTTATATAAAAACCTTTCTGTTGTTGAAACACTTGAGGTACGTACGTATCCAACGAGGATGGTCGACAGCATTCCAAATACGATCCAGACGAGGCACAAGATGATGGCGCAGTGGTTGGGGGTGAGACTGCCTGTGCGAGGGATGGCGGCCGAGGCGTAGGCCATGATGACGGATATCCCGGAGATCCGCTGGAGCACGGCTAGTACCTGGGCGATCAGGAGGGCCTTGCGGCTTCCAGCAGTGGAGACCAGGTCGACGAACCTCCCCTTGTTCTGCATATCGGCCTCTACAGCTTTCTCGATGGTGGACAGCTCTTGTTCCACCTGTAACAGTAACGAGATGGTACGTGTTTTGTAAAAAGGATAGTTTTTTTTTTATCAACAGACAATAAGTAATTTAGTTATATTTATGTATGGCTTGATTGATTCAACCATACTTTCTTATTCAGGTATTGTATTAGAAAAGCAGATTCCATCATTTTATCTCAAATTGTTGTTTACTATCTGATTGATTTCCGCTAAGGACAACAATTCTGAAATCTCTGATGACAAATATGTTTGAACATTATATTCGCTTTTAGAAGGACACTAAGGTCTTACAGAGATAATGTAGGATGACATAAAAGTAAGTACATTTTTTGAAATTATTTAACACCTAAAACTGGTCGGATGGAATAATACCATTGTCTAATGCTCCCATACACTTTTACAGCCTCTTAAATTAATTTTATCCTGGCGTAAAATCTGTCTAATTCATTGTAAAAGAATATGATGTAAATTGTTTAATGTTTTCCATAGAGAAATAAAAGTTCAAAACGAGAAATAGAGCAAAGTAGGAACTATCCTGACCGGGTAACTCTAATATTGTTGGGTTTACGCGTGTTTACAAGATTCAAAGCTGAAATGAAACTACGTTGCTGCTATACGTGATGACCTGTAATACTTGTATAGAAATTTGTATTTTTAAACATTGGGTCAATTTGAATCGTTGACAGCTTATTTGAAAGTCTCTTTTCAATATTTGTGGCAATACAATATTGTTAGTATTATATTATCTAGAAATAATAATTATTATACTGTATATGAGTGGGAATTCTCCGTTATGTAAAGTGTTTAAATATGCGTCAGTTTTCGCATTTACCATTGAAGGCGACTTCTTACAACGAAGCCAGGTCAGAGCTGTGCCCGCTTTCTTGCGATTGCCTCTCATCAGGTGGTAATAGGGAGACTCCGGGATCCACAGCAGGACCGCCACGAAGGTGACTGGCACGAAGGCGGACACCAAGCTCAGGCTCTTGAAGGACACCGAGGGTCCTATGCCGTACTCGAACATGATGCCGCAGTAGGCCATCACGAGGAACAAGGAGTTAAGAGCTCCGCGTACCTTGGCCTCGGCTATCTCACAGAGGTAGATGGGCACGATGGTGTAGGCACTTCCACCCCACATGCCGCCCAGGAACCTGCAAGGTGCCAATGTACATTTGAGAATATAAAATATAGAAAACAAATTTACATTAAGTGTGTAACGCAAATTCATCATTATCATGTGTAAACCCAATATCTCACCTTCCTCTCCCGAACATACCCCAAAGAAAGCTTTAAATCACGTAAAAAAGCATTACCTCTATCACTTATTTTCCAAGATAATATACCAACTATCTTCTCAAGGTTGCTTTATAATCTACGTGAGCGTAAAACTAATTATCTGCTCCAAATGGTTCGTAATTTCACGTAATACATTTTTTTAAATGAACTCTTTGCTAAGAAGTAGTTGAACTTGGTAAAACAAACATTATTAGAAATGTTCAAGAACAATTCTAGAGTGTAGGATTTAGAATTAGGATCAAAACCTAAATACAACAAATTGCCTTAATTTCAAATCTATAGTTCTATGAATGCTATATTACTTAAACATTAAGATTTTTCTGATAGTCAAACTCATAGCATCAAGAAGTGCAACCAGCAGATGTAGTTGGGGATATTTGAAATGGGGGATGAATTTTGATGTGGCTGGGTTTACCTTTAATGGGTTGTGCATTTGGATGCAGCAGATAAACTGAACAAACTGAGGTAAAGCTCGTGAGGATTTCCTATGAATTTCTTTAAGGAAGATGATTCCCATACTTTTTTTAACCTTTTATTTAAAGTGACCCCTTCTCCATGACATTAGGAATCATATATTGCAAAGCACAACAGATAAATAATGTTCAGTTATGTTCTATTTAAAGTATGGCAGTATGTTGGAAAGCCTTAGTATTTAAAATATTTTTAAAGTAGCTCACTGTAATGTGTCTGCCTTCATTTTGGCAGTTGGGATTCTAGCTGGGGTGTTCACCCCCCCCCTACTCGTCATTTCCCCCCCCCCCTACTCGTCATTTATACAATTTCATTCTTTTTGTAATCATGTGGTTTTCGTAAGATGACGTATTATAACAGAAAACGCACGGCTTAAAGAACCTTAATCAGCAAAATGTTTAAACTGTCCGAACAACCGATCTTACCTACCTAGCGATGTAAACGCCAAATGCTGACGGCACGGTGAACATGATGGCCCAAGAGGCGATGGCCACCGAAGACAGGACCATGAGGGCACCCTTGCGGCCTACACAGTTCATGAGCCACCCGGTGGGTATGGGACTGAGGGTGCTGCCGATGTAGAGGACAGAGACCATCCAGGATATCTGTTCGTCCTTCAGGTGGACCTCCGAGTCTGGTGACCTCAAGTAGGGGATGGTGGGGGATGGCCAGCCGAGGAACATTCCCATCATGAAAAGGCCTAGAGTCGCTAAGGAGAGAAAGGAATTTTAGTAAAAATATTACTGTATGTAGAAGTGTAAATATCAATCATAACACATTTCTGTATACATATTTCATTATTAAATCACGTAATGAAATTTTCAAATTTTGTTAAACAGTTTTGTGTTCATTTACGATAAGAAAAATACCAGCTTGATTTATCCTAAGAAAATTATTTATTTTATTTTCTCCTCTTTTGAAAAAGTTTATGATCTTCTTTGGCTACTGCTGTCAATAATATGTTACAGTTATATTTTATAGAATGCTGCCTTGTCTTAGCGATTTTATTAGCCATTGTAATAGTTATTTTTAATTATTAACAGCCCATAGTGACAATAGTCAATTCTTACCTGTTATCGCTGCAAACCATTGTCTGTGCAATTTTTGTTCTTTTTCCATATCTAGAACAAAATATGTACAAGTAAAAATTTTTGTATTTGGCGTGGAACATTATTTATTTGTTTAATATTGATAAGATTTTTCAATTACTATTATAATTGAGATTTATAATCTTCAAGAAATTCCAGGCTCGGGGCTAACCGAGTACTTACTGTGGGCTCTGATCATATTCATATGTTAACGCCATAAATATCACAAAACAGAGCTGTTTATATAGAGATCCAGTTTTACGCTATATACTTTATTTATGCAGTTTTACGTCTCGACCTTAAATGAGCGCGCTTAGTGACAATTGAGTGTAGCTCTGCCGCCCGTTGTTGGCAAGAGTACTGCGTTTGAAATACTACAGACAATAATTACTTTTTAAAGCAGAAATCCGCTAAAATACTTTTAACTGATTCAACGATAATAAAACATCGTATAAGAAATACTGTAAGAATAATCGATAAGTAAAAACAAAGAAATGGGTATGTAAAAGACAATCTAAACACTAAGAAAGTCTACGATTATAATACTCACACTCAACTTCACAATATCAAACAAGTTGGCTATAAAACATGCATATTTAAAGAAATAAAAAGTGGCAAAAAGCAAGTTGTGATTCCGTTCCGTCTGGCTTACATCGTCACGCCATTGGTCGTATCATTCTCAAACTCCTAGTAGTTTCAACACTTGCTGTAAGAGCATTCTGAAGTCAATACAAGACATACAATAAATAAAAATGATCATATGTCTACCATCACTGACCATTTTCCCATATAGTTTTGTCAAAGTTTGCTCTCAAAATCACAATTCATTAATATTATATTTAACTAGCTAAAATTGGCCGCGCTTTACTGTGGCTTAGTATAATAAAGTATTATTAATCAATTTTAAAATATCGAAAAGAGATGTACATAAGTCAATCTGAAATTAAGTAACTTACAATAATTTTCTTAAACAGACAATCATCTGATCATAGTAGTATTTTTTCAGGAACTGAAATTTATTTTCATTTGTGAAATGTTTGTAGATTGGGAAATTCTTCAAATACCCTGTTCCCGTTTAAAATGTAAGGAGCTAGATAAATATATTAAAACATTCTGTTATATAAATGTAATGTATAAAAAGTTCAAGTAAATCCATTCTTACTTTTCGAGTTTTTGTACCCAAACATACGGAGGTTTGATTTTTATAAAAATAGATTATTCTCTCTTTTAAAAACTAGCTATACAAATAGCAATATAGCAATAACTTTGAGGCACTCAGACTATTGGTTTTAGAGAACCAACAATTTTATAATAGGGTATACACTACTAAAATTTGTCATTTGCCATGAGTGATTTTTGGATCTCACTTTTTGTCCATTCTATTCTTAAAATTGTAATAAGTTATTTCTTATGGTTTCTTGATGAGTTATTATGTAGTTGGAAAGGCCAAATTAGAAACTTAATGTAGTCATTCCTCCATAAAGATTTTTTACAATTTTTCCCTCAATAAATTGTTTACATATAAGAAGACTAAATATAGAAGCTAATGTACGTAACTTACTGTTTGTTGACTGGTAGATACACAACAGCTGAGTGACTTTGGGTTTGCAGTCTGGGCTGAAACAAAACAGTGAATCAGCAACACGAACAGAAGCGCTATCGTCCGCATCTAACTTATTAGATCATATGTTAGCTTTGATGTAACAGTAACAATTATTTGGTAATGTACAACAATATGATGTAACGTTTTCATTGTTTGTCATTTCATTGAAATTAATTGTTAAGGTTACGTGACTTGAAATAGTGAGTTAATATTCATCGAAGCCTTGTTTATTAGCATTTTATTTTAATTTAGATGCTATTCTATATTTATTTTATTATTTTAGTATCACTGGCCTTCGGAGAAATATTGGCTCGTTGTTAGTTGAATGTTAGCAGCATTCAGCATTTATTATTATTATTTATAACGTGGATTAAATTTTCATTGTTTGAGTAAATGTTTTTTTAGTGGTTGAAGACTCGGGTTTAATATATAATCTCCATTTGGTATATCGATCTATGCTTCAACCATATGCTAGGGAATATTTCATGGAAGCTGAGCAATTAGTTCTGAAAGTATTTAAAAATATATATATATATATATATATATATATATATATATATATATATATATATTCATTGAGAAAAAAAAACATTTTCTCTTATTAGGGTTGGTAAATTAATAATAAATACTAGATACGGTTTCTAAATGATAAAATCAAGATATAATATCTCTTATATAAAATTAGCTAAAATTTAAATTAATGCTATGTTGAATATAAGTTATGCCTTAGCATTTATATATATATAGATTTTAAACGCTTTATGATATATCAAAAGCTAACTTTTGACGAAAGTCTAAATTGTTAACTAAAATTCACAAAAATATTTTAGTCGTTCCTTTAGTTTCAATTATTAGACCAATTAAATTCATATCACGTCGTAGTTTTATTGTATATCACAGGGTGGCGATACATTTTTATTTTCCCTACTTACTGTTAAATGCCTGATAAGGCTGCTTTCACAGCAGAAGGCAGGCTCTATTACTGTTTCTGTTTTTGTATTTTCATTGGTTGCTATCATATAATATACATCCTTCTCATTCCACCGTCATTCGCCACTCCATGAACTTTTACATTTACTTTCAATTTTAAATTTTGTAGTGCCTCAGCATCTATCATTTATTTAACTTTGTGATTATGCAACTTTCTTGAAAATTCCCCAAATGGACGCGTGCAAGAGTTTCAAACTCACTGCGGCGGCGTCAGCAGTGGTTACCGTCCTATGGCAAAATATTTTAAACATATCGATATGTCAAGTTACCGATATATGACAAATCAAATATCGATCTAACAATAATATCGAAAGAAAACTATCGATGTATCGGGTAACCGATTTATATATTTATCTGTATAAAATTATGCACTAACTCTTGTGTCATGACCAAAAATTCACTCGTGTTTTGCTGTCACTATTAAGAATATTACGTTAATTATAAGAATAATGTAATAACATTCGTATAGTATCGTCGCCCGTAACATCCACTGGTCTACAATAAACTACATTTTAGTGCGTGAACCTAACGAAATAAAGTTACTGTATTATTTCAATGCATGTTTTGTACGTGTAAGAGGCTATTTAAACGTGATTTTTCGAATTGTGATACTTTTGAAGAGAGACAATATCGTCAATATGTTATGGTATTATATATCGGACCAAAATATCGATATGGTCGATATTATCAAAAGAAAATATCATAGTAATATATCGAAACATACTTATCGATATTTTTGATGTATCGATATATCGTTTCCATCCATAGCGACCTGCCTGGTACCGTTCTTACTGGAATTACATGCGTGGTAGTTTTCATAGATTCACGCCATTCATAAAAAATTGTATTGTTGTTTATGGTGTGACTTCGGAATGTAGTGAGGAAAATAATTTACAATTTAGTTGATAGTCAAACTAGTTTGAAAGTTATCGTTTCAATATATCATTTTCCCCTTTTTTTCAAATTACATCATGCATACAAACCGTAATAGTTGACGTTAACTATATTGTGTTATTGTTGGAATGCTGGAACAGGGAGTCCTCAGGGACTACCCGGGGGGGGGGGGGAGTCGTTTTGAATTAATATTGTAGAGGAGACCGCATGGATCGCATATTTAATAACTCTCACTATATATCACATTCACTATTCATAAAGTTGTGGCAAGTCCTAGCCCCTCTACAGGAGTATTACATCCCTTAACTAATTTAACGTTTCTAATACTACTCTCATAAGTTGCGGCCTCAGTTACATTCTCGTGAAAGAGAAATTGATTGTTTCCCAAGGACTTGGAGGAATATTCAGTAATGTAAATTAAATCCAAAGTAAATAAACGTTTTCAGATATGGTTTGACATGTTAAGATGAAAAATATCAAATTACCCGTAATTTAAGAGAGATTTACGTAAGTTTTTTATTGTGTTGTTGTAATTGTGTATTGTTTATTTCGTATATTTTCTCTCAACACGTCCAATAATAGTTTCTTATTTCTTCTATGTACAACTAAGGTACAGTAATCGTTTATTTTCATATCCAACAATACTCACATTTTTATTTTCAACAATAACAAGATTTTATAACATCTCTCGGCAATTTTGAACAATAACATCTACTGTGTAACAAACTTTTTCGTTCAATTAACAATATAATTAGATAAGTTAAGTGATTATTACAAGGTGATTGGTAAATAAAGGCCACTGTAAATTTGAACGAGAAACTGTAAACTTGTGCTGATTGTTTTGTAAAAAGTGACCCACCTATACACGTTCAGGTGGAAATGCACCTCCCACTCATACACATATACGCACAATGCTGATATAAGGAATAAAAATGGTGAGTAAAAACATAAATTACCACTTGCCATCAGTTTTATGCTCAGAAAAGGGATATTAAACCCTACTTTTTTTCTTCTTCCAATTTTATTTTGAAAATTTTTCATTCAAAAAATGTAAGTTTAGCCATATACGTCGCAGTTATAACTACCGAATTGTAATCTAATAGATAACAAGGTTTTTAAATTGAATTGCACGCTGATTGGGACCAGTCCAATTCTCGTGAGTGGTTGCACCAAAACTAAATAGTGATTATATATAATTATCCCCTTTCATTTGTGTTTGTCGATAATAGTGGGACTGGTAAACAAACTGCAGGGGAGTTATTACCGACCGCCAAATTGTCTCTGCTCGCGGATAATTTATCGCTAATTGTCATTGACTGTTGGACGTACAATTGCGGGCTTGTTGTGTTTTCAAATAATCGTATATAATTGCAGTGTATTTTAAAGAAATCATCCATTAAGTAATAATTTTGGATTACAGCCAATATGTACTACATTTACAACCGTTGTAGTTTGTTTAGATCCCAAATGATTTAACATGTGGATCGGGGAATTAGTTTATTATATTTTTTAAGCAGTTTTTTTGACGTTAATGGGTCTCTTGGGGATTAGATGTGTCGGCCATCTTAGATATATTCAAGAATTTGTCAAAATTTATTTTAAAATTATTTAATTAACAAACAATTAATTTGACTACCGTGGAGTTATTTTTTTCTTGATTTGAGAAAATATAACAATGGTGTTATGGAGATTAGATTCATGCTGGCCGGAAGTCATCAACACCTTTTTTTACCATACATTTGATCAATGTAGATGATTCGTCATTGCCAACTTTAAGACTACGGTCAACTTTATAACTGTTTCTTCATTTAGAAGAGAATCATGGTTTCAAATCTTTAAAACATTTTTTGATGTACCGGATGGTTAAAAATTTCTTCTTAGCTCAAGTTTGATACACGTACATTATCTATTTACGTGTATGGGTGGGCAGGAGGGTCATAACAACGGGCTTTATGCTATTTGCGGCCCGTCCATAAGCGGCGACTGCCTTGAGCGGCGATCTAATAAATTATACTATTTGTAACTTGTTTGACTGCACAAATAAATTAATATAATTTCGAAACAATTCACGTTACAGAGTTTTGTTTAGTCGTACATTTACTATCGTTCTGTAAACTAGTTAACCAAAATAATTTCTTGAAATTTATATTGTAATTTGAATGTTTAGCAGCCTGCTTACTATGGAGGATACGATTTCAAAGTCAACTTTAGTTTTATAATATTAATTAGATTAGATTGGATGTGCTAAGCTCTTCATTTAAATGTTTTCTTTATATTCGTTTCATGTATTTTCATTTCTATTATTATTTTAGCCAAAACGTAGCAGCATATAAATAACAATATTTATCGTTATATTTTCAGTTAATACCAATATTAATGAGTAATCAAGTGATTTGTGTGGGTGTAATGTATTTTGTATTCAGTTAGTTCTATGCGGCAATACCAAAGATTCCTAACTTTCTTGTTGGTACTGAATTATTAAAGACTAACATTACTAATTTGTACGGTTTTCATTTTTAGAACATCCAAGCTTGTACGTAGTTGGTTGAAGCTTTATGAGTGATTAATTGTTATGTTTAAAATCGTCTAAGCTAAAAAACTTTTATTAATTTAATAAAACAAGAAAGTTAAAATAAAAACAATCTTATTTTTCATTAATTTAATTGTAAAACATATAATTTTTAACAATTGAATTTTTATACATTTTAGTGTTTCATTTTTAAACATTGGAAGGAACTTTTATGACTCGCAGAGAGTAGATATGGTGATATGAACATCAATAAGGAAAGGTTAAATTTAAAAATATGTTTTTGTAAACAATTTTACGGCAATAATGTTTTTTCAATCATAAGTATTCAGTATGTTTGTGTCGATTCGTAAAAACAAAGTAGTGAAGGGTGTTAATTGTTTTAAATATGTGTTTTATTTCAGTTAGTAATAAATTGAAAAATTATTTATCAGTTTTATATAAGCCAGTCTTACCGTTAAATACATGAATTTACAGTATTTGTGACTAGTATAAAAAACGTAACATTTTACTACAGTGTCCTTAACAAATAGTAGAATCTCCAAAGTCAAGTATTTACTAGGATTCAGTTAAATATATCAAAGACTCGCCGAGAACATTAGTTAGATGTTGGGTATTAGTTGAGTTTGGATCAAAGCGGAGTTGCTTTTTGTCTAGTGAAAACCTTGATGTAGTATGATCAGTTGCAGTTGCAGTCTACTCTCCACCTTTCGTACAGTTCGTAATTTTTTGTGATAAAAAAATGTCTTTAGTAAGTAATCTATACACTAATAAACTCTACAAAGAACTATTATATTCAATAGTGCAATCGTAAATTTCGTTTCAACGTGGTTTTTTCTGCTAAAGATTCACTTTATGCGTTCATGTAGGAAGTAGACAATTTTTTCTTTACCATTCTTGGATTTTGTGACTATTTTTTCACACTAAAGTATCAAACGGTGCTATTGCTCAATCACTGCGATCCGCTCACCTTTGAACTGGTTTTATATATGTATAATATTTATATAATTTATCTATATTAAATTTTTCCATGGCCAGTTGCTCATAGCTAAATGAGGTATGATTGATGAGGTATGTAGACTTTTTAATTATATTATATATTTTTTACTTTTATTCAATCTTAGCGGTATTTTTAAACACGGTAATCAAATAAAGTCTAAGAGCGTTCAGCAAGTTTAAACGGACTTTCTAGGATTTAAATGCCTGACCCAATTATTTGGAACTGCACGTTGTAACCAGTAGTTAAGCATGATGATGTTTTGTGTGAGCTATATTTCATATGATTTTTAGTAATTGTTGCGCTAAAAAGCGTTGCCATCGTGAAAGTGAATATATCTCAGAAAATTTTGTTGTAACATAGTTGATCAGTCACAAGACTCGTAATGGATGTTGCGACTGGCATGTGCGTAACAAGACAGGTTGTGAAGACTGGTTAGGAATCGAACCATAAATAAAACGTGCTTATAACATATGATATCCTTACCATGGTATTGTATAGGTGAATGGGAGGGTCAATACCCATCATAGGTGTTGGGTAGGTAGGAGGATCAATACCACCGAATGTGCATAGGTGGGTGGGTGGACCTAGTTTATTCATTTCGTTTTAGACAGTAATTTTACTGCGCGTGTTTAACTAGGTACATTTTACTTCAGTCACTGACCACCCATTTTTGCCAACCCACAATTGAAAATTAAGAAATCCCTTAATTTAAAGTCACTGCTTATACTTTAAATATTAAAATAAGCAAAAAAAATAAGCCAAGATTAGAAGTTTACTATTCGAAATTGTTCTTTAGGCTGTTAAAAATACATTAGATACAGGTGATGCATTCTGTTGTTGAACACTCACAATGTTGCAGAAGTGGTAACACCGAGATAAGGTGAGAGAGGGACTCCGGATGTGTAATGGGGTGGAGGGTAGCAGGTGTGGCCTGACATATGCTAATGGCCTTGCAGATTATTGCAACTCTCTGACGTCACGGCTTATCTCGACCATGTAATTCTCTCGGATAAGTTAACTTCATGCAAGAAGCCGTTGGGGTTACTGTCGACCAAGAAAGCTTTTTTTAATTGTTAAATATAACTTAAAGAATGATAATGGTTAATGATTAACATGAATTACAGCAAACGTAATTTTACCACTGGTACAGAAACTAATTTGGATTTAAAACCACTCAAATACTACCCCCCCCCCCCCCCCAATCTATATGGTGTCGTGCAAACTCGTCCAAGTGCGATCTCGTCCAACCGTCCTGGGAAATTGCGGTTAGGGTTCGGCCCTTATACCTGAGTGATCCGCTTTTGCGTGATGGCCAGTGGATTTGGTGGTTTCTCGGAAGAAAATAACTCTCAATAGTAAATGTAACAATTTCTTTAAATTGTTTTTGAAATTATAAGAAATAAAAGTCCATACTCAACCGACATGCTATCTATTAGAATATTAGAATAACCAACAGATTTAAACATCAAATTCTATACTCAGACATATTCTATAGTGCTATTTAAACAAAAATAAAAATTTCCTTTATACTCATACTCTATACTTAAATACTATATTACAAAAATAAATATTTATATGTCATGTTCAAAATATCCAATACAACTTTTATAAAATAAAATTAGTGCGACAAGGTCCATTGTTAGCGCCAGCCAGGACTGCGTGCCCACTTTAGTCAAAGGTGGGGCTGCCGAGTAAGCTCGCACTCAACATACACGACAGGGAATCATAATTGTTGGCAATAATAGTTACATATTATTTTATGTAATTAAGAGTATACGTTTATTTATTGTAAAGCATGTTTCATCTTATTTTGTATAAATTTATATTTTTCCTCAGTTAGAAGAAGTATTTGAAGAAGAAGGAAACGTGGACAACCCTTCATATGCATATACATCAAAAATATATATTTCAAATAACGGGTTTTTTCAATTTGAACCATCCGAAGTTTATGTTATTTTGTTATTTTTTTACCTTTTTCTCAAGAATATTACAAGTGCAGATCTAAAATCTTTTGCACACATGCATAGCCATACATATATAATATTTATACTAAATGTTATAAAAGTGTGTTCAATAGCATCGTTGGAACGATCTATTGACGGCACATCTAAAGCACTGACTGTTAAGTTTTTTTTTTAATAACATCTTCAAATTGCTATATTCTTAGTAAAATTATGTTATCTAAAGCTATCTAAAAATAAACATAGATCTAAAAACGTGGAAAACAAAATAATAATAATGTTTGATATAAACTATTAACAAAAATAACTACATTCCTATGACATGTCATTGTGATTTTTGACAAATCTTTACATAATATATTTTCTAAGCAATATATTAAGTTCAGTAATACACACATGACACTAAACACCAATAGCTCACACACTTAACTAAACTCGTTTTATTAGATTGTTTCATTTATTGTAATTTGTATCAGTGAACTTACAGAAATGAAGCATAACAGTGCATCTACTAGAGATGATAGATTTATCAATCTGAAACACGTCATCTAGTTTTTTTCATGTTGGATATGTTTTAGTAAGCTCGCAAGTAATATGGTTGATAATCTGTCTGGGGTAAAAATAACTGATTTTAAGAAAAGAGAATGAGACGTTTTCTATCATGAGACGAAAATTATCGAAAAATTGCCAGCAAGGCTGCAGTCATCAGTATCAGACAAACAAACATGATTGCTTGCACTTGTTATCAAGCTAGCGACACAGTCGGGCTGCATTTAACAAACTCCATGATATACGTGGCTTTAGTGTTGCGTGCTCCAAGTCGTCTACATTTAACATCTGATGTCTGCCATTGCCGGCAAGGCTGTAGTCATCAGTCACGCTGACAAGTGTATCAAGCCAAGCAACATGATTGCTTGCACTTGTTATCAAGCTAGTAACACATTCGGGCTGCATGCAAGGTAACAAACTCCCATGATATCCGTGGCTTTGGAGCTGCGTGCTCCATCTCGGTTACATTTAACATCTCATCGCCGGCAAGGTGGCGATCAGTCATGCTGACTAGTAAACCTGGCCAAGCAACATGATTGATCGCACTTGTTATCAACCTAGCGACACATTCGGGCTGCATGGAGAATAACATACTCCCATTATATCCGTGGCTTTAGGGTTGCGTCCTTCAGCTCAACTACATTTAACATCTGAAGGCCTTCATTGCCGGCAAGGCGGCAGTCATCAGTCACGGTGACAAATGTATCAGGCTTTGAAAAATTATTGCTTGCACTTGTTATCAAGCTAGTGACACAGTCGAGCTGCATGCAAAATAACAAGCTCCCATGATATCCGTGGCTTTGAAACTGCGTCCTCCAGCTCAGCTACATTTAACATCTGAAGGCCTTCATTGCCGGCAAGGCGGCAGTCATCAGTCACAGTGACAAATGTATCAGGCTTTGAAAAATTATTGCTTGCACTTGTTATAAAGCTAGCGACACGGTCGGGCTGCATGCAAAGTAACAAACTCCCATGATATCCGTGGCTTTGGAGCTGCGTGCTCCATCTCGGTTACATTTAACATCTCATTGCCGGCAAGGTGGCAGTCATCAGTCATGCTAACTAGTATACCTGGCCAAGCAACATGATTGCTCGCACTTGTTATCAGGCTGGGGACACAGCAGGACTGCATGCAAAGTAGATATTATCAACACTCATACACCCTATCAATGTGGGCCATTTGACGCAATTAAACATTGTAAATAATCTACAGCCAAATATGATTTATTTAGGTGTATTAGGGACTAAACGCTATAAATCAATACTAAATTAGCCTTATATTAGTTAACTTTTTATGTCTTCAAAAAGCAAAATTTACTAATTCCTAACTATTAGTAAATTAATTGCTTCGCTCAGTTGAATTTTGCAAACTTAAGAGGTAGCATCCATATCTTCCAGAGGATCGATTTTTGTTGTTCTTCCGTGTAGGTTATAAATAAAATTTCGTTTCGGAAGTCTTCCTCTTTGTTTTTACCTTTAGCCTCTTTGTGGAACTCGGCTTGCGGCCTCGTCGAAGAGTTCGGCCTACGGCCTCGCCAATACGCTCTGGAACAGGCCTCTGTGGAACTCGGCCTACGGCCTCGAGTTGGAAAGTTTGGCCTGCGGCCTCACCAAGGCACTCGGCTACAGTCCCATTTGTGGATATCGGCATATCGCCTCGTGAGGAAGTCGACCTACGGCCTCGCCAGAATTCTAAGCATTATGACCATGAACATTATTTTTTAGGGCAGTGGAGCCCATAAACATAGTCTTTTCTAAAATCTGATGGTATATTAGTAAGTAAGAGAAGAATATCTTTAATTTTATACCCCACTTGGGTGTATTAGTTTAACATCACCCATTTAATAAGGAGTTACAAATAAAAACAGTGATAGTAAAAAAACAATCTGACAAAGTATATAAGTTGGAATTATACACAAACTTATTTAAAAAAAATAATAAAATTTTAAATACTTGTACCACATATGGACAAGTAAACAAAACACGTATGATCTTCTAAACAATAAATTGTTATATAATTCCCACACGGGACGTCTAGGTGCCTCTGGGGCAGCAATAAAAATCTTTCACAGGGTTAAGACCGGTGCCAATTGATTTCTCGTGGTCGAAAACCCCCAGAAAATTTTTAAAATTAAAAATCCTTGAAGCCAAACAAAATTTCGTCCGGACGTGGCTTGTTTTGATAATATGATAATAGTTGTATTATGCCTTGTAATAATTAATATAACAACAAAAACCTAAATTAATCCGGGTGAATTCGAGATATTTATAAATAAGGATTTTATATCATACATAATTTTATAAACCCTGAACGATTGTTTAAAAAAAGGATGTTTTACCTTGTTTAAGCTTTAACACAATTAATCTTGTTTACGTGCTACAGTTTCAGCCATTTTATATATTATTTAGTTTATGATTGTTTTGTTGAACGTTATTAGATGAAATCTAGGTTTAGTATCAAGCCTATGAAAGCAAGGCCTTTCAATTATTAATGGTGTTCGGAATACACAAGTAATTTGATGTACGCTCTTCAAACGTCATATTAGCTTGTAACTATACCAGAGCAAGTAAATTAAAATAATAATTATCTAACTTCAATAATGTTTTGGAGACTTTTCCTATGATTTTACTTATTTTTTGTTTAACTAATCCCTTTTATTAATTAATTTCCTTTAGTTGATCGCAGAATGGTCCAAGTTATTCTGTATTTCTGTTGTCCAAAGGTAATAAGTATATGCCCTCTATAACACTCTAAACTTAGATATATTAGAAACTATCTGAGATCTTTATATATACAGTACAAGTAAACGTCACACAACACAAATTTATTACAATATAAGCACAAAATGCACAATATAATATGTATATATAACGGGCTAACTGCACTGTATTTAGTTCAGTGTTATACATTTATGTTTAGGTAAATAAATGAATATCAGTTCAGTATCGCCATCAGAGCACACGAAATGCTACGAGTCACTTTAAACACGTAGAAAATACTTTGATAATTCTTGATTTATACTGTTTATACCTGAGCCAGATATAAATAAAACTGATTATATTTGTTACTTTATCATAGTGTTTATTTATTTATAATTAAAAAGCCAACCGTAGGGATGTGGACAAATATGAGGTGCAATGAGTGTGATGAGTGTAGATGAACGAATGTAGTCATTGTTACTGAATAAAGTCGACTTAGAAGAGCAGTTTAATAATGACGCAATAGCCAGTGCAACTAAGTGACCGACTGATTTACGTGGAATCCAAACCACGTAGTAAGTGCTTTATTTTCATAAAATATAAATCGCCGTTACAACATGCTCAACCGGCCCATTCGGGACATTTACGATATCTAAGTGTAGTTTTTGAACGTAATTTTATGTAAAACTTTAAAATATATTTTAAAGGGGACAAAAGAATGGTCTTTGATTAGTAGATATTTAATGCTGTTTCCTTCCCAAACTGTTTATTTATATATTCCTGTAGATTGAGTATAACAACCAAAGTAGAATATAAGTTTAATAACTGATAAGTCACTATCGATGAATTCTATAACTGATCGTAAAAATTAAATAACATGGTTAAAATGTAATAAATAAATTAATTACATATCTCATAACAGGAGTAGATCTTATAAAGCCATTTTGATATATTAGAAGCTGACAACTATTGTAATTTGTTTACACATGGTGGTAGAACATTTATCAAAGAATGCAATGGACACTGATACAAGTATGCAATACGTAACTAATTAAGTCTGATCAAACATTGTAAGTAAAACTTTATTTGCTCATTAAATGTTTTCACGTGTATGAAAACATTTGAAGTGAATCACTGCGTAAATAATGTTAATGATATCGAGCTTATGTGAACCACGCATGTACGAAATTTGTTAGTAATATACTCAAGCCGTTCAGAAAGCTACACATATCATTAGGGTAGCTAGAGAAGGGTTGGGCGCCCCTTTGCCCCCGTACAACGGCTCTCATTAAATCGAACACGCCACGATAACCGACCTGCGGTTTATATCGGCCACATTACGAGTACTTCTGGCTGCTCAGGTTTGTCATATTCGCAAACCTGTGTAAACATTAATTGCGTAACTTAATTTCTACATGGAGCTCTTTTAGTAGAGTTTATTTTGTTGATTAATGTTTGTGGAATAGATATTTTTATTTACCGGTACTTAAAACTTTGGTAATAAGTGAAATGTGTTTTAAATTACGATTTTATTTCCCTATTCTAATTATGAAGAAGTAAACAATTTGCAGGTCGATAGTGCATTCACATGCGAACTCAGTTACTCACTGTGCTGTGCCTTAAGAATGATTTACTCACTTATTTAACGCAGAGATTAGCCTACGAATGTTTAAGACGCAAGTTGATGTAAAATGAGTATATGACGTTTGGGTGCCGGGCACGATATTGTTACATGACGGTTGATACTAAAGTGTGCCTTATGTTTGGACATGATCTTACTACAAACAGAGCAACTTTGCTTTTTTTATTTCTAGCCTTGTTGAAAATAGTATATATCATTTTAAAGTGCTCACTCTGTACAACATTTAATGTGCCTGTTATTAGGGATGGTGGGGTCTGACTTTTTTTAGTTTTGAATAAGTCAGTTTCTTGTGACTTCAAACCCCATTTTGAAATATTGTAAGGAACAACTGTATTAACTAGCTGTACCAAAACCCAAAATAGTCTTGGTCCAATTAGGGATTTAAATCCTGAATTATTATCTTTTGCTTCAGGTCTGCAATTTCAGTATTTTAACTAGAATATATATTTTCCGGTGACAACCGCATCAAGGTACTATTTACAATATGACCAGACGGATGCCACATCACAGTATGGGCGAAACGTCTGGTCATATTGTAAATAGTACCTTGACGCGGTTGTCACCGGAAAATGTAGATTCTAGTTATGACACCGGCCGCTTAAGCCTAAGTTCTAAGATTAATTAATAGTATTTGGGCATGTAAACTTTTAATTTGTTAATTTATTGCCCTTATGCATGTTTTACTTTCCTATTTGCCAGTTTAGTTTTAAAAGTGGGTTCAATATTTTTATATGGACTGTTCAAGAACCTGAAGATAATATAGAGCTAAGGAGAATGCCTTTAATTTTGTGCTCGATTGAGGAGGAGCTTTAAACAATAAATTAACGTTCCCTTAATATTTTAGATATTTTTCAATTCAATTCAAAATCATTTATTATTTCTTAAATTTATTTTTACATTGCAGTGTCTTTTTTAATCTCTCTAGCATATAGCTATTTGAGAGATCAACTAATTTGTTCATAATAAAATATCTTTAATATATAGATAATCTTAAAGTAAAAACAAACAAAACAAAAATAAATAAACAAATCAATACGCACCAAGGAAACATAGTCAAAGGAAATCGAATAACATTCGTATATATAGTACATGTATATATATATATAGTACATGTATATATATGTATATATATATAGTACATGTATATGTATATAACATGTATATATAGTAAATAACTATATATACAAAATTTTTCAAAAATGTAAATTTTTTAATATCAGTAGTCCTAATGTTCATTTTATTTTGGAATTCATATCAATAGATTGTTTGATTGTTTATAACTTCCTCCTGGATAACGACTGGGATTCCTAACTACATATAAGCCTCAAAGCACTAAACACTACCACAATGGAAACAAATAAATAAACAATATACATAACTATATAATATAAATATACAATAAACCGGCAGTAAATAAGTAAAATTAAATGCTATATAGACTATGAACAATTCAACAAACAAATAAATAAAAACAAAACAAATTAAATCAATTATGTGCATGTAACATTTGTATAATCCAAATAAATAATGATACAAATAACAACAAATAAAATCTAACTGCAATAAACACAATGGAACAAATAAATAAATAATATACATAACTATAATTAACTATAATATACATAACAAACATACTATAAATCGGCAATAAGTAAACAATACTAAATACTATAAGACTATGAAAAATTTAACTAACAAAAACAAAAAAACAAATGAAATCAACGATATGCATGTAACATATGTATTATACAAAGAAATAACGATACAAATAACAACAAATAAAATCTAAAAGTACATAATAAGAATCATGATATTCTAACTATAAACTTATTTGCTAATAAACGACAGTGAAAATTAGTCTCACTGTTGTTCACTAACAACCTTTTTCATAATAGCTGCAAAGAATGCACTCAGATATTGAGCCAAACAGGTATGTCATTCTTTGTTCCCGTGTTCAGCAGCAAGACCCGGCTGGTAGGAACCAGTTTAATACCGGCTCCCGTCAAAACTCTGTCAGTATTGCTGTTGATTTACATATTATATCATATAGGTTTCCCAGTGTGCTTAATTAACTCAACAGTGCTTATATATCTCTTTGTAGTTTTGTCTTATTTATCTATGTATGGTTCGATTTTGAAAGTAGCCATTCTAATAAAGGAAGAGATGATTTTTTTCATTTATTTATTTTTTTTCTGTTTACAAACGTGACGAGGTGGATAACCTCAATATGTAAGTATATATTTGTTTACTATTTGATCATAGACGATTATTCAACCCTTCAACTGTTAGAAAGCATCTCTATATAAATAAAAACCGATACCTATAATTTTATATGGAAATGTATTCATAGTTATTATCCACCTATAGTTATCTTAAATTAATAAAATACTTTTTTAGCTCCCTTTTCATTTGATTTTTATTTTGTAGGTTTTGTAGACTTCTAGGCAATGAATTAAGTAGCCATGCGCCATTTTATAAGCTATTATACATACCTTCAAAATGTTTTCAAACTGATTTGCTAACCCGACCTATTTAATTATACATTCTGATAGGACGCGATAGAAAATTGTACTGTTTCTATTTAAATAGTGGTACTTACCCACCCGCCCGCCCATACACGTACAGTGGTATGGACCCACCCACCCGCCCATACACGTGCAGTGGTATTGTCTGTGGTATGGTCTGTCAAATAACCTTCAAAGACTCAAAGACTTCAAAGACATTGAATTTTCCAAGTTTTCTGTTGCCTTTGTTGTTCTTCATGTTTCCGTGTTGATCACTGACTGGATGTTTTTACTCACCCATGACAATATCTACTCTAAGTTTTAACAACTCCATGATACATGTAAATAGTTAGTTATATGTATCATATTTGTACGAGGATATTCACAGAGTGGAGTAACGAGTATATGGTAAAATTTTAAATACATAAATTATGCTAAATCACTATAAATTATTTTTACGATTTAGAAGTTGTTGTTTCGTAACCTCTCATACGTACATTTTTTAGTTAAATCAAGTTGGAGATTTTGACGAGGAATTTGTTTGTTTCCTTGTAGCTTCACAGCTAAATTGTCGGCACTGGTGGCGCAGTGCTGTAACCCAGCTACTTGGGGACAAAGTGTTTGGGAGATTGTAGGCGATAAGTTGGATTTTCGGTCCTCTTAATACCGACATGGCGTCAGCTCAGTGGTTGCTATCGGCGTGGACACTACTAGAGAAGTCTGGGGTGTCCATGTTGGGTGGTAGTCATTATGCGGATGTTGTGTGGGGGAGATAACTGAGTATCAGGCTTGTCAATTAGCTGAAAATCAGACCAGCACTACGTGGTTCGGATTCCACGTAAAGCTGTAGGTCGCTTAGTTGACCTCGCTGTTGGGCTATTAATAAATTGCCCTTTCTGGGGAACAGTTGAACTCAGTTAGTAACCAGACTACACTCATCCACACTCATCCTACACTCATATAATCATTCATATTCGCCTTAAAATACCAACAACGTTGTGTCGGCGTCTCATATGTAAGAATTGTAATTGTAAGAAAACCCTGTTATCTCCGAGGTCAGTTGTATAATTTATAAGTTTTGTCGATTTATCCTGTTGCTTTGATAGTAGGATAAGTTAAATAATTGACTTGTCCCAAAAATGTCTTTAAAACCAAAAGTTTATTTAAAACAGATTTTGATGGCTGGAACCTAAGACTACTTGTTTGCGAAGTGTCTAGCTTGTCAGAATTATTAAATTCAGATTTCTCACAAACACTTAATTTGTATTAATTATGTATGCAGTAGAGCATAGTTATTAATATTTGTATATTAATGTTCACGCTGTCATGTTATATATGAGGTCTGGTTATTTTTAGATACTATTTTGTAATGGCGGGGAAACGGACTTTGAAACATTTTTATTTATTAATACACCTTACAGACTATGTTTATTAGTTTTATAATGTAAATTAATGAATATTTATAGCTTATTCTGAAAGATAACAATAATTAATGACTTAAATTTGAATCGTAACAAATTGTATTGTTTTGTTGCAGGTATGTGTACCCTTGGTTTCCTCCTCAATGAAGTAAAGTAAGCCGTCTTTTATTAACTTGCGTCGAATATTCATTTCTTTGCAGAACATCTGTAGACAGATCTCTTGGTCTATGATGAGGCGAGAGGAAAATTATTCCATTGAAATGTTCCTTATTGTGTTTTAACTTTACTATTCAATGTTTTATTTCAATAATTTAAATTTTACACATGGTAAAAGTTTGTATTTTTTTAAATTCTAATTGGAAATATTAAATGTTGACAAAAAATATACCACATAAATTCAATAATTAAATTTTTCATGAAATGAGTCATCTAGTTGCCAAATACATCATCATATGTTGATAGTTAATCAATTTAATAAGCTAGAATTGTGGATCTGAATTATTGGAATTGTGAAGTTTATTTTTACAAATTATTAAAAAATATATCAAACTCTATGTATTTATTTCTAGACAATAATTAAACTTTTTATTGATTACTAGTTAAATCCGTTCACTATTGTGGTTTAGTCTGATAGTAACTATTAGAGATGTATAGTGTTATTATTGAATTTACATTGTCGAAAATGACTGTTTACTTGATTTTATCTCAAAGTACCAACATTGTGTTCTTAAATAATTATCTAGTCACAGTAATACTTGCAGGATTTACAATATGCACATAAATAAGTTGGTAGTAGCACATTTCAGCACTGAATTTTCATTTATGAAATAGGTAGATTGGGAAATGCCTTGTGCCAGTACCTCAGTACCTCAGCTTATACCTAATATATTGGGTGAGGTAAGAAGAGCCCACAGCGTTAGTGCATATAATATAACTTTGTTATTTATTTAAACAACACGGTACTGAATTTTATATTTTCATTTGCCAACTTAGCTACTATACAAAAAAAGAAGAAAATATAGAACGGAGTACTTACGGAGTGGTAAGTTAGGGGTTTATGAAAGCGGTAATGTAATGTAGGAGGTACAAAGCCATTAGCATACGTCACAGATACACTGTTTATCTCCCCTCCCCCCCCCCGTTCTCACTTTCACCTCATACATGTTTTCGTGTAAGAAGACTATTTGAATAAATCGCCATTTTGCTAGAAAGTGTAAGAGTGGCTTTGTTAAAGATTGACAGTTTTGATGATGAAATATAAAAATACTATTTTATTGCTGGTGTTACGAGTATTTTGTTATTTACATTTTTGTGCTTTAAGCACTAAAAATTGACATGGAATTCTTAAATGAAACTAAGTTAATCGTTGGCATGTTTGAAGTTTTTTCACTCTACCTCAATTGAACAATTGGATCCTGGATCTTAAAATTAAGGGATGATTTCCATTTCATGTAAATTTACACGAAATCCACGTACGTGTGTGTTCTAATATAGCTCGAATTTACAGAACTATGTGTATAAACTGTGCAATGTGATGTATCATAATTTCGGCCTATAAATATTATTTGTAAACACGGGTACTATTTGACGTAATTGTTTAGCGATTATCTGCGAACAATGTAAAACTAACCTTCAAATTGTTGTGGTAGAATGGACTAAACACCATATTCATGTTTGAATGATTTTAGTGCAGTTGTAATAGAAATGGTCATGTTAATCTAAAATGCACTGAAATGGGAACGCTAAGCAATTACGAGGACACATGCATACGTTGAGCATTGGTTGTAACAAACTTGGACCATTGTGGCTACAGTTTCACATTATCAAACACTGGAGATGAGTTACATTTAAAATCCATTAATGGAAATGTGAACGTTGTGTCTTTCCCCAATGTTACCCATTAAATTAGTACGTTTCTTCTCTTTTTATAATCTTAACTCTAGATAGATTCTTCAATGTAATCTCAAAATGGTAAAATAGTATTGTGAATACACAGTATAATAGGTAATCTATTATTGTAGAGTAAAGCGAAACAATATATACTATCACTTTTACTAAGTAAAAATGTCCCATTAGGATACATTGCAAAGACTGTTCTTCATTTGTTGAATGTCACGACGACACGAGCGCGCTTAGTGGCATTTTAGTGTATCTCTGACGTGCGGCGTTGCTAAACGTTCTACATTGCTACGTTGTACGTGTAAGATACGACAGATCGTAATGCAATAGTGCAACTTATAAATAATGCGTCAAGAATAATCTATAAACAACAGGAAAAAATAAAAATGTAAAACACAAAATAAACAATAAAAAAAGTCCACGATTATAATACTTTTACTAACATTCATATTCACAATATAAGTTATAAAACAGCTATGCAATTTTTACTTTTTAATTACAGTTTATAAAGATGTTATATTTTACGTCTGTATCACAGTTTTTGACAAAATTACTAGTTTTCAAATTGTTAAGCATCGACAAAATTTAATGAATATATGTTATAGAAATTGGCCTCTAATATTACATTGGTTACTCGACCTTTTTAGACATTCATTTGTTAAAATGTGATTTTCTTTGATTGAGGTATTTATTTTTTATATTTCTATAAATGTATGAATATCGATAGAAAAAAATACTACGTGTTTTAACAATTACCTTTTCATCATTATTATAAGGAATTTGACGATAGATAAATTGATTGTTCGAGATGAATTACGTTTGGAAATCCACTAAATATTATCAAGGTATTGAATTATCGTTCTTTATTAAATCAGAGTTGTAAAGATCGTTAAATCTGCAATGTTACAAGGTGACGCATTATAAAACTAAGACATAGAAAACTGTACAAACAAATTTGTTTTAACTGAATCTGGTGACATCTATACGTCAAAATTAAATAACCATAATAATTACTATATTTTTCCTTGACATCAACAAAAAACACCTCCGACTTAAGGTACGTCCAGAAATCAAGCAGTGAGACCGTTCCTCCCCTAATTGGTTTTGTAACCGTTAGTTAAAGTGCGTTGTTTCCTCCCCTCCCCCAATCCCATTCCAGTTAATTAGTCTTAGAGCCTACCTTATTGTTTACCGACATCCATATCGCCTAATTATGTTGATTTTATATTCGTGTTGATTTTATGTAACATATGATTAGTTTGTTCGCATTATATAATTAAAACTTTTCTGACACTGTTTATGTGAGCAGATTTTAATACAATGAAGTCAAATTTGGAAATATAAAAGTGATTAATTTTTCACCTTTCTGTTTCGATTGAAAACAAACAGAACACCATACGACAATATCATCCTTTTTGTGCTCATTTAATGATAGGTTTTTTCGCGTACATATTGATTTCTATGACAGTTAAAAGGTTGACTTTTAAAAATCTAATTCTCTATTTTATAGGTGTGAAAAATATTTTAAATAGTATACAAATTATGATGTCAATAATTTGTCGGCACAGTGCTGAAACTCAGATACTTTGGGACAAATATGTTTTGGAGATCGTGGCCGATAGGATCTATGCTCACTCCTCTTAATACTGACATGGCTTCCGCTCAATGGTTGCCATTCACGAGGATACTACTAGAGAAGTCCGGGGTGCCCCTTTTAAGTCGGGTTCCGGATGTCGTGTTGGGAAGAAAAGAGTCAGTTAGCTGAAAATCACACCATTACCACGTGGTTCGGATTCCACGTAAAGCTGTAGGTCACTTAGTTGTCGTAACTATTGGATTATTAATAAAATGTCTTTTGCGCTAAGTCGAACTCAGTATCAAGATTCAGGTCCTCCATACGCATTCTACACTTCAGTTATTATTCATATTTGCCTTTAAATACGCACAAGCTATGTTGGAATCTCAAATCTGAATAGTAATGAATTTCAAATTAGTAGTTTAATTTTCTTACTATTGGTTTGTATTATGTATTATTATTTAGATTTTATAGTAGGAAGTGTTTCACAAACTGAATATTAATACATATTCAATCAAGTTGTTTAATCGATATTATAGCCAGGGAATTAAGTGACAATAAGTGGTTAAAAAAAACCAACATGTATAAATAAATTACTTCCAGGTAGGACATTACCTAAATAATGTGTGTTCCATAAACGATATTAAATCATTACTAAACAGGATGTATTATTGGTTTTAAATCGAATGACCAAGCGTCCATTTATAAATCACAGCGGCATTACGTTTAAATCAAGTCTGATTAGGGAATATAATGTGCGTGTAAAGTATACCCACCTCTAACATTGTACATTACTGGTTCCATGTATCAGCGTGTTCTAAATGTATTTAATGGACTTTCATACTAAATCAATTTATTATTTATTTAGTATGAAATACATTTATACTAAATACATTTGTTATTTATTTAAGTATAAACAAATAAAAGATTTTTTTTATATTTGAAAAATTCCAGGTTGGCAGAAATTCTTTAATAAAGGGGATCTTAATAATTACAGAGAGGAAAAAACAGAGTTCGCACCCAATAGTGCGCTGAACGTATGTCGAGTAGTTATTTCTCTAGTTTTCCATGGCAGGCCGAGGATCTTGTCAGCTCCTCCCATACTCCCACCATATCCTCAAGGATAAACGTAGTAATTATTACAGATGTATAAAGTTATACATTAGTTATGATTGCCACTGAGGCGTTTCGCTTTGACAATATGAAAGCGACCACTGTGCCCTTTTTCTCTGTGAAATAACGCAATCTGTTTCCGAAACTCAGACTCAGCAGGCTAACTTGAGTCTCCTTAGTTAACATTTATGGGCTTTCCTACCATGGGTAACGTACTCTAGCTCAATCACTTTTCCTAGATTTAGAAGACAATTAGTAAGTTACTTTTAAAACATAGTGAGCTATAAAGTTATTTATAATATTTATGTAAGACGCCGGTTGTCAATATATGGACGAATATGAGGGGCGAATAAGTGTGATTAGTGTAGATGAAGGAGTGTAGTCATTGCTACTAACTAAGGTGGACTGTTCCTCAGCAAGATGAATTAGTCCCAGGGCAACTAAGGGACCTAAAGCTTTACGTGGAATCTGAACCACGTAGTGTTGGCCTGATTTTTAGCTAACTGGCGAGATTGACACTCAGTTCTCCTTCCTACACAAAATCTGAACCTTGTCTACCATCCAACATGGACAATCCAGACACGTCGATGACAACTATTGTGCGGGCGCCGTGTCGGTATAAAACAGGACTGTGAATAGAACCTATCGTCTACAATCTCCTCAAAACGTTGTCCCCAAGTAGCTGGGTTACAGCACTGCACCGCCAGTGCCAATATAATCTGTAATTAATTAATTACATGACGTTTTGTTGCCTTTAGCTGAGATAAACTGCGTATATCGTCAGTGTTTCACATTAGATAAATATTGATGAGTGTGAATGAATTAAGCCTTAGAATGTAGACAGTAATTTCATATAATATTTTTGCTAATTTACTCTAAACGTCTTTGTATACTTGATTAAAAATACTTGATCTAAATTTGAACTCCAGTATAGTGTTTAGGGAAATTTGTTTAGACGTCTGATCAAGTACCTTTAAAGAACTTGTGACTTCGCTTTAATGGGGGGAGGGGAGGGAGGAGGCACGTAGCTATTACTTTATTTGATTTTTTTTTATAGAATTGATAAGATAATGGATTCCAGAATACAAAGTTTAACATTTTTCGTTGTGGTGCGATCGAAGTATGCATGACTTTTCCTCATATTATTCAAATATTTTTTGGAGTAAAATTAATCCAAAGTGACATGCCTACACAAAGTATGATGCTCATAAATATATTAAAAGACTCACCAAATGTATAGTCCTAATATGACTCTAAAACTTACAATAATACAGTATGAAAAACAAAAAATATCAACAACAAAAAAACCATACATATACAAATAAAAATGAAACTAGTTTCTAATCTTTAAATACAACTTTGAATGTATATAAAACAATGGAATGCAACATTATGGAACTCTCGACAGAAATATTCACGTAAATAAATGCTTTTAATTATGGCGTTTCATTTACACCGCAAATATAGCAATGCATAATATAAATTTAAAGTTTAAGTTCGTGTATTAAACCACACAAACAACATAATCTGACACGTGATAAAACTGTGTCACTTCTAAAAATACTTCATCGCAAATAAAATAAACGAGCGCGGACGAAGGCCGTTGATTGGCGTTACGAAGGTGTGACGCATTTAACACTATCAGAGAGATCGGCGTGGCCACCCTATTTCTGTACTCTATGCAAACTATTGTAGAATTATTTACAGAATAGGACTGGGCTCGGGCGGCCTGGAGTGGGGAAAGCGGCAGCATTGTTGCCACATTTGTCTCGGGAGGAGGAGGGACAGATCACAGGGGTAGCGGGCCTCACTGCCCCACAACCTCAGTTCCATGAAAACATTAACTGAATTCATCCCGTTGTCTAGTGGTTTATATAAATGAACGTTTATTTATAAACAACGTAATTTATATAAGAAATTATTTCACGTAAAAATTATAGATTTTATTCGAGTAATACATTGTTTCTAAAGTATAAGTTACAAAACCTACAAATATCTTCATAAAATGCTATACCAAGCGTTTTTTTATTTAATATTTCAATTGTAACTTGCATGTCAATTTTTCACTTTTACCTTATTTAGAGTAATGGGGATAGGTCAATAAGACAAAATGTACACACTCATTATTTTATTGTGGCAATAACACCAAATGTTTTATCATAACTTACTCAAAAGAAAATGATCGTAACCTAATACTAAATAAATTTTAATGGTGTTTAGTACCTTTCAGTAAATTACTTTAAATAACACTGCTTAAGAAAATACTACAATAACATTGATACAATTAAGAATCAATACTTTATTTAAACTTACTAAATTCAATCACATATTCATGTTCATTCACTGTTCATTTTCACATATTACACAATACAAAATGTTAAAATTTTATCATAAACATCATTATTATTGTAAGCTACCACGAAATTATCGTAACTTATTATCAAAAACATTTAAAAATTATTACATGTCAATGGTTTTACGAACCTTTAAGTAATTTACATAAAATAATTACTCATATATAAAAATTCAGTATTAACATTGATACAATTACAGTCAATACTTAATTTAAATCTTCTGATATTATCCTATATACTAATGTTAACATTTATAGTACATGATCCTTTTATTATTGTAAGCTACCATGAAATTATCGAACCGGTAACTTATAATTAACCACGCCGCGGTTGGTTTTCTTTGTCCATGTCCACAATACAAACGAAACTCGCACAAACGCACACCGACACTAGTACAAAAATCGCACAACTGTGACTGTTTTCGTCCCGGAA
Source organism: Stictocephala bisonia (assembly GCA_035578905.1). Taxonomy (NCBI): domain Eukaryota; kingdom Metazoa; phylum Arthropoda; class Insecta; order Hemiptera; family Membracidae; genus Stictocephala; species Stictocephala bisonia. The sequence continues at coordinate 363,671 of JAQJVL010000288.1, forward strand.
CTGAAGCGCACGCGCCGAGTGCCGAGTGGAGACTGAGCCCGATCGGACGAAGTGGCAACACCGGACCGTTTTCTTAGCGCTGGTTGGATGCCTTACGCTGCCTCCCTCGCCCTCCACACCCGACTCAAACCGGTCCCAGTCCTATTCTGTAAATAATTCTACAATAACCACGGCCACCAAACAAAACATGCTGCCGTCTGTGAATTGTGTTACAAGTCTTGAAGTTTCAATTGAAATACGATGTAGCACTATCAGATAAATTCAGACCAACACTACGTGGTTCGGATTCCACGTAAAACTGTAGTTCCCTTAGTTGCCTGGGCTATCGTTCTGTTAATAAATGGCCCTATCTGAGGAAAAGTCGAACTCAGTTAGTAACCAGTCTTCACAGGTCATCCACACTCATCCTACACTCATGTAATCATTCATGTTCGCCTTAAAATACGCCAAACGTTGTGTCGGCGTCTCATATGTAATAATTTTTCCTTTAATGATTTAATGTTCATGTCGCTCTGAGGATGGCTTAGTGTAATGTGGCCGAAACGTCGACAATGTTTTTACATAGCCCAGTGACGCGGTCGTGCCCCGAATACCAAAAATTTGTTAGTGATAGTGACTACCGTGGAAGTTTATCCATGAAGAAAATATTGAATCGTTTATGTTACTTGCTAGTACATTTCGTCTTTTTTAACTATAAAGTGTGTTTTTAGTTTTGCTATAAATTATTTAGAATCAATACAATAACTGTTATAACTTTATTTTATTCTTATTTTTTAAGAACTCGAATCATTATTTTTTGTAACATTATACGAGAAATAGAACCTAAAATGATTCGGTGTGAAGAAGTTTCCACATTGAAACAGGAAAGCGTGACGTTATGAGGTGAAAACAAAAGAGATAACAGTTCCAGAAGACAATAAACATAAGATAGTAGACAGAGGAGAGGAGTTGGTGACACCAACGTCAAATGACGTCGTCGTATGAAACTAACTCTTAGGAGTCTGCAGAGGTAGACGCCATATTGGATTTATTTCTCATAAGAGCAATGTTGAATTTGAATTCGCAATGCGACTTAACGATTGGTCGGACAATTATAATTTTTACTTAGTTTGAACGAGTATGAAATGTATTAGTACATCCACTTTTTAAAATTTTGATTTATCTCTTGCATGTTTATACAAATTAAAGACTAATAAATAAAAAGTTATTTTTTTCATTACTATTCCATTATTATTATTATTATTTTGGTTTGATTATAAAGAGGACTATGTAGTTGAACATATAACGAAGCGTCTTGTAAAACTTGGAACTGGTAATCGTTATATTAAATGTAGCACGCGTGTTTATATGTTGTACTAAAATTTTCGCTCGAGAATTTCAAGCCGATGAAAGCGAAGTAACTACACCTCAGAGCGAACGGTACTATTCTGAGGAATTATTTTTGAAACCGTTTAGTGGCTAAGAAAATGAGTTTTCCTTGTTTTACAATTTATTTTACTTATTTAATTAATTTATTTTGTTCATGTTTTGCTTATTATGTGCAAACGATAATGTCATTATTTGTGATGTCATTAAATGTACGCCTCCTTTTTACATAATAAACTATTTTAGAATGTAAAGCAACGTTCATAATTTGTTTCATTTCATTTACCCAACGATAAAATTCTTATCAGTTCCATTAATATTGCTGTTGTACTACTTTTATGGATTGCATTTTATAATCATGATATTTACATTTCGATTTTATATTAACATTTTTCAATATTTATGCTGGACACCAACCAAAATATTAGTTACTGACGGTTTTTATTTATTTATGTGAGCTTTAGTTTCACAATTGTGTAAAGCGATAGAACTCAAACTAGAAAAGTCATTGTTTAGAGTTTTGAAGGGTTCGAAAATTGTCTGTATACAGTATCTCTCAGTCCGCATATCGTGCTTTAAAAATTTTTTTGCAGTTTATCCCTGCACATGGCGTACTAAGTAGTTGTTTGTTCACCAATACCATAAGATGACTAAACAGTGATTGTATCGTGGGATTTCAAATCTCCTTACATAAATGTAACGGTACTTAATTTTCTAATTAATATTTTCAAGGGGTTTGATTCATCTAAAACATATTTCGTATATCATTAAATCTCAGACACACCATCATAATGCATTGTCCTTTTATTGATTTATTCATATGCATTCATTAGCCTTGAGTTTTGTCGATTGCGTGAAAGTCGGCGTTGGCGCATGTTCTGTACAATATATTTAATATCTACCTATGCAGCGGAGTGTTGTGGATGTCGTATTCAGTAGTAATGTCGCCAAACATTGTGTTAGAATAAAATTTATAATATATAAGCTGTATAAAGAACTTGTTTGCTACAAATTTTTTTTGTATAAACGTTTATGTCAGTTTTAAGTATATTAATATTCACTAAACATTAGGTTGCAACATAGTTAATTATAAGTGGTATAAAGAACTTGATAGTTACAAATATTGTATTTATAGTATAAGATGTATGCAGAACTAGTTGGGTACAAATATTGTATTTGTATAAACTATTATGTAATTTATAAATGTATACCTTAAATTTCCTTAAAAAGTTAGGCTGTAGCATAGGTAATACAAAAGTTACATAAGACAAATGATGTATACTTATTATGATGTATACACATTATCACATACAAATGATAATGTGATGTATGTGTACAACATCGAGAACTTGTTAATGTTTTAAGTTCCATTTATTGTTTTTTAAAAAGAAAATTGATTGCTGCCATTGCAAGTTAATATTTAAATTCTCTTTACCTCACATATCCCTTTTTAATATTGACTACTAACTCGCGACCTTTGCTGCTTGAACAAATGTAAAGAAATAAATGTACTACATAATTATTAGATGATGGAGCTATGTGTAAGTAATCATTATATTTTGAATGCAGTATGTCCCAACTTTAATTGAAAAAAAGTCTGAATCCAAATTTGCCTCACCAGTGATATTAAGAATTCAAAGGAAATAAATAATTTGTTTCATAAAATCAACACATGACCAATAGAATGGCATGGCAATTTGTAGACCTAACTTTCAAGACCAGTTTTATAGTCCTAAGATGAATCTCTAAGGTTTAAATAACATAGTATTGTATACAATAAGAAAACACACGTAGAATTAAAACCGTTCTTACTCTCATTTTCTGTGAATAGAGAACATCCATATCCATCTTAAAGCTATTGGGATAAGACTCGCACTGTAGGGTAAACGTAACGTGTCAACTAGTCTGTGCAGTGCAGGTAAATGTTATTACATTTTTATAAATATAGTGTTTTGTTACATAGTATAATATGCAGCACGTTGTTTAGAGATAAAGTGACTTTCAATTAATTTCCATCATTAGCTAACAATTAATTGTAATTTATTATACTGTCAATATGACAACGTGCATTTTTTAGAGACTCAGGTCCAGATTTGGCATGAATCTGAAATTATTGAAATCCAAATTTCAATAGTAAAATTAATACAATTTTAATTGTGTTATTGAATGTAGTATCAATTGACTGAAAGCAATATTTTAAAATATCCCAAACTGTTGCTTGACCTATTGGCAGCCCAAGGCTCCCTTCAGTTTACTTCTACTTTTTATTACCCACAAGGAGTCTGCCCTTGGCTGCCGCTGCCGACTGGTTCTTCTTCTTGTGAACAATGTTCTCCGTCTAGCCAGCCAACTTCCTTTCCCAGTAGTTCTGGTTATCGTCACATTCAAACCTCCCCAAGTAGTGCTACAGTCAAATTTGCCTTTTCATTTTACCCCTGCAGATTCTTAAGAGGAGGAGGAGGTAGGATATGTGTGTTTGGTAAGTGATAATTTCGTCGTTTAAAAGTGCGATCCTGATTAAATCGACTGCCAAGGTTCAATCGATAACTGGACAAGGGAAACTAAGTTTAAGAAAACGAATGGAAAGATTCGATCGATGACTGTGATGGAATGAAAGACGTGATTTTATAAAACCGAATTTTAAGGATCGATCGATGACTGACTTTTTTATAGTCATTTAAAACAGGCCTTTAGTTTTAGTTTTTAAAACTTTTTATAGTCATTAAAAGTTAGCCGTGTTTTATATGCAACCGAAATTCTCCTACATTTGTATGTTTCAGTTGCGTGTATGATGTAGAAATTGAATGTAGTTTTTATAATGTTAAATGATATCATATATAGTTTTAAATTGGTAATCTAACTGATCTTGTCCGTGCCCCCTTGGGGTTAATTGGGTGGAGGATGATTAGTTCCAAGGAATTGTGCCTCTCCCCGGGTCATAGGACTCTTAAGAGTTTGTGACCGTCCCCCATTCACCTTTTCAAATTTCTATGTTTCTTATATTACCAGTATATATTTGGTAAATTAAGTGTATATTAAAAACCCGTTTTGGATAAATCATGTTATTAGCTATTTTCAAATTGTGCCCGTGAGCTGTAAAATTGCAATTTTTACTGTGAAGTACAAGATTTTTGAATTTTTTGAAACTCTTTAAAGAAAAGATATTTGTCTAAAGTTAGTATACTATAAGTAGAAGAATCCCGCCTTAATGAGATCGCTGCTGCTTCCAGAATGTGCGAGGTGGTGGGTTTATGCCTCCCCGCACAAATTGGATACCAGGCCAGCATAAGAAGCAGCCTGATCCCCCAGTATTGTCCTGGATTTGTTCCAAACTGGGATCCGCCTTCTAGATTATTATTCTGATTTGTCGCTGCTATACTTGGCAAGTTTGGCCATAAGCAGCCTTTTGTAATACGTTGTCGCTGATCCACTTACAGTTTCCCTCCTCGTCTTAGTGTTAAGCTAATGTAGAACATGCTTAACTTCATTAATAATAGTATGCCTACTCATCGTGTAAATTATTTTTGTGGAAGCGTTTTCATTGGTCATTTTAGTTGTATTGTGGGAAGGCAAGTCGTACCCTGTTTAATATTTTAAGGACTTGCCTAAAAATGTGGATTATTTTCAGTAGTAGGGTAAACATGTGCTGTTGGCAGTTATTCCAAGATACGTGTCGGAGGATTTGATGCTTTATTTATTTGAGTGAAGCCTTGACGTGCGGTTTGCCAAGAGTACTGTTGGTCGTTTTACTGTTGATGGACACCAAGGTTGAAACCCGCTCAAAGATGTTTAATTGCTTAAAAAAATTAATTTCTAATTTACGTAATGCGATAAGAACAATCTTTAAATGAATGGAAAACATTGTTTAAAGATATTGCAAATAATAAGAAAGCGCTCTTTCATAATATGTTTGCATTCAGTCATATTCACAATTCAAACAAGTAGGTTTTAAACTGGAGCATTCAAAGAACTGAAACGTGGCAACAATGCAAGACGTAAGGCGTTGTTATAGTTGCAGCTGGGTCACATCGGTACACCCATTCAAAGAACTAAAACGTGGCAACAATGCAAAACGTAAGGCGTTGTTATAGTTGCAGCTGGGTCACATCGGTACACCCATTCAAAGAACTGAAACGTGGCAACAATGCAAGACGTAAGGCGTTGTTATAGTTACAGCCGGCTTACATCGTCACACCATTGGTTGTAGCATTCAAAGAACTGAAACGTGGCAACAATGCAAGACGTAAGGCGTTGTTATAGTTACAGCCGGCTTACATCGTCACACCATTGGTTGTAGCATTCAAAGAACTGAAACGTGGCAACAATGTAAGACGTAAGGCGTTGTTATAGTTACAGCCGGCTTACATCGTCACACCATTGGTTGTAGCATTCAAAGAACTGAAACGTGGCAACAATGCAAGACGTAAGGCGTTGTTATAGTTACAGCCGGCTTACATCGTCACACCATTGGTTGTAGCATTCAAAGAACTGAAACGTGGCAACAATGCAAGACGTAAGGCGTTGTTATAGTTACAGCCGGCTTACATCGTCACACCATTGGTTGTAGCATTCAAAGAACTGAAATGTGGCAACAATGTAAGACGTAAGGCGTTGTTATAGTTACAGCCGGCTTACATCGTCACACCATTGGTTGTAGCATTCAAAGAACTGAAATGTGGCAACAATGTAAGACGTAAGGCGTTGTTATAGTTACAGCCGGCTTACATCGTCACACCATTGGTTGTAGCATTCAAAGAACTGAAACGTGGCAACAATGTAAGACGTAAGGCGTTGATATAGTTACAGCCGGCTTACATCGTCACAAAATTGGTTGTAGCATTCAAAGAACTGAAACGTGGCAACAATGGAAGACGTAAGGCGTTGTTATAGTTACAGCCGGCTTACATCGTCACACCATTGGTTGTAGCATTCAAAGAACTGAAACGTGGCAACAATGTAAGACGTAAGGCGTTGTTATAGTTACAGCCGGCTTACATCGTCACACCATTGGTTGTAGCATTCAAAGAACTGAAACGTGGCAACAATGCAAGACGTAAGGCGTTGTTATAGTTACAGCCGGCTTACATCGTCACACCATTGGTTGTAGCATTCAAAGAACTGAAATGTGGCAACAATGTAAGACGTAAGGCGTTGTTATAGTTACAGCCGGCTTACATCGTCACACCATTGGTTGTAGCATTCAAAGAACTGAAATGTGGCAACAATGTAAGACGTAAGGCGTTGTTATAGTTACAGCCGGCTTACATCGTCACACCATTGGTTGTAGCATTCAAAGAACTGAAACGTGGCAACAATGCAAGACGTAAGGCGTTGTTATAGTTACAGCCGGCTTACATCGTCACACCATTGGTTGTAGCATTCAAAGAACTGAAATGTGGCAACAATGTAAGACGTAAGGCGTTGTTATAGTTACAGCCGGCTTACATCGTCACACCATTGGTTGTAGCATTCAAAGAACTGAAATGTGGCAACAATGTAAGACGTAAGGCGTTGTTATAGTTACAGCCGGCTTACATCGTCACACCATTGGTTGTAGCATTCAAAGAACTGAAATGTGGCAACAATGTAAGACGTAAGGCGTTGTTATAGTTACAGGCGGCTTACATCGTCACACCATTGGTTGTAGCATTCAAAGTACTGAAACGTGGCAACAATGCAAGACGTAAGGCGTTGTTATAGTTACAGCCGGCTTACATCGTCACACCATTGGTTGTAGCATTCAAAGAACTGAAACGTGGCAACAATGCAAGACGTAAGGCGTTGTTATAGTTACAGGCGGCTTACATCGTCACACCATTGGTTGTAGCATTCAAAGAACTGAAACGTGGCAACAATGCAAGACGTAAGGCGTTGTTATAGTTTCAGCCGGCTTACATCGTCACACCATTGGTTGTAGCAAGCCCAAACTCCTCGTAGTATCAGCTTTTGCTAGAATAACGCTCTGAAGTCAAGTGAATGTCCCAACATTCAATAATTAAAGATTTGTTGGGGTGAACTCCAGTAGGCATACTGTTATAATACAGGACATACAAGAGGTTTTTAAGTATATTGATATTGGAGAGCCATTATCTCTCTCACATTCACTGAACTCAGAGGAAAAGAACAAAACTAGCGTAATTCTTAACATTACTTGTGAATATAAACATATTAGAATAGTTTTTATTTGACTTAACAAGAACAAAAAGTAGCGTTTTTTATTAGTTCTCTTCACAAAATAATGCGTTAAGTACACATTAACTTCACCTCCATGTATAAAGTGGGCATTAAACAATGAAATTACACTGTTTAGGTTCGTAAAACACTCTCCTCAACTTCCGTTAAGTCATAAACACAACAAAGGAAAATTTTGAGAGCTTTTTTGCTTCAGATTTATATTTGCGGCTTCCTTTTGTCTTTAGCTGGCAACACTAATGCGATGTTCCACTTTTCGTGTACTTTCATTTAACTTTTACTTCAGCACCTCAACCTCTTATAAATTAGTTTTTTACAGTAAGCTTTTTAAATCTTTTTTTATTTTAATTTATTTTTAATTACAACATACTTTTGGTCGTAGAAATTTACTGATGTAAATTAAATTGTTGGGGTCAATAAAGTTCGAGATGAAGTTTGTGGGCACCAATGTTGTTTTTGAATGTTTGCAGTAAATGCCATGTTCGTTGGCTTGTATACTTACAGCAGCTTGGTAGCCAGGTGTATTTACGTTTGGGAAATGAAATTGGAAATACTTAAGTCAATATTTGACCAGCGGAGGGACCGCCAAATAAACTTTCTCCTAGTCATTGGGTCGGGCCCAAGAGTGTTAATAATTTCAGATTTTACCTCGTTCGGGATTTGTTACGAAGTGAATATTAATAATTAGTTGCAGTGGTCCACCATGGCTTAGTGTCAGGTGTAAATGATTACAATAATATAAATTAAGTTTATCATCAGTAAAAATATTGAAGTCAGAGGTTACGCCCGATTTTTACAATTTATTTAAACTAGTTACTATCAAACCAACGACCACGAATCTATAGGAATTTTACCCCAAAAATGCACATTTTTGACAAAAAATTATTCAAAAAAAAATTGTTACACTAAAAACTATGAATATAAAAATAATATGTATATTTTCCTACTAAACACGAATATCGCACAAAGTAATAAGTGTGATATCAAACAAATATGTAGGTTGGGTTACGATATTCAGGGTCATTATAAGTGACCTATTATTAACAAATAGAACGTACCTTCCGAAATAGTTAACTAACCCAACCTGACTTAAACTTACCTAACCTAATTGCTTTCATACATATCTCAGTTACTATTTGTCGTAGGTAGAAATGGATTTCATGCTCTTTTTAGTAGGAAAAAATACAAAATATTATTTTTAGGATGAAAATCTAGTAATCTATAGTCATCTAATAACATAATACTATAGTCCGGTAAAAAATTTGTATTCCCGGACGGAAATTCTTAATGATGGGGTTATTATTGACTAGATATTTTTAAAATCTTAAAAATTGAGTGGGACCCCTATATTTTATATTTACCAAAAGCCATGTTTATTCTTGACTACAAACGGTGCATAGAATGTTCATCTAGAAATGGAATATTTTTGTTAGTGTATTTATAGAGTTCTTGTTGCACTATTTAACATATAAGAAAATTAAAGATTTTATAATGTTTGATATAAAATATATGAGAATGATATAAATATGCTAGAGTTATATAGCCTACTGAGAGAAAAAAAAACAGGTTCATTTAGTATGTTAATACGATCTTTTTTTAATGTTATATTTTTATTTATTTGGATAAGATCAAAAGTGAATACTCGCTTTAAGCGCAAGTATGTAGAAGCTGTGTGTCAGGTAATGGTGGTTTTTGTCTTTAAAAAAATGACCAAGGCTTATTGGTGCAATTCAACATGTTCAGATGACCAAGGCTTATTGGTGCAAGTCAACATGTTCAGATGACCAAGGCTTATTGGTGCAAGTCAATATGTTCAGATGCAAACCTCCTCAAATTCCAAAAGTATTACTACAAAATTATTAATTACATAACATTGTGATTTTTTTTATTGGAATAACATTTTCTTGACAGGAATAAATATTAGAACTGTAATTTACACCTGTGTAGTTTTTCTCCTTAATATATCTTTTCCTGAATTGTTTAATTTTCCTAAATGTTGTATACACCATAAATAGTTTCGTGTTAACCACACAGAGTGCTACAGTTGCATTTGTGTAACATGTCGGATTTACCCACTACCATTTACACACGTGGCCACTGATTTGTTCAGCACTTAATACCGGGAGGGAAATTGTCGCACAGTTTCATCGAATCGTGCAAATGGCGTTGTTGCAATTGGGTTACGTCCCGCAGTTCATTTACCTGGAAATATTTCAAAGCAAATCTGTAACATCCCAAACTGACCACAGACCAGAATACTACTTTCTGTTGATCAGAAATATGTGTCAGGATGTATAAAATTGACAGTGTTTGTAATTTTTTTTTACCATATAGTAAATTATTTAATAACTGAACAGTTTTTTTTAAATAAAATAGTTAATTGCTTATCAAACATTATTAATTAATATCTGCCAGAAGTGTTTGCCCTTTTTTATTATTTTACTTTTAATCTAACAACATATAATTTTTCACGTTGTATGAAAAAAAAAACTACAACCTAAAAATAATATTAAAAAATGGAGTTTCTCTAATCTTTTTACTGTAGTAAACAATTAATTATCTTAAGGTAGCCGTTTCCCAAATTGCCTAGCCACCTATGGAAAGTAGACAGCCCTATAGTAGCCATGCAATTACCGTCAGCGGGCCAAAACACGCTTCTGTATTTCATTGTTACGGCTCGTGTTTACTATGGCAATGAGTTACAGTCTACGCTGTATGATTATTAAAGGCCCGTCCTAGTGGAATAACATAATGTTGATAGCACCTTGACGCGGTTGTCACTGGAAAATATAGATTCTAGTTATAACAACGGCCGCTTAACAGCCCAAGTTCTAAAAATAATTAAATTGGTTGTAGCCGCTCAGAAGTCCAATGGAACAATTAATTTTTTATTTTAAAATGTTCATATTCAAAAAACTTAAAAAAAATAATTTACTATCACCATCAAAAAGTATCCAGGTGACCAGTTGAGTGCTTCAAGGAATTTAGTTTTAGATTGTATATCGCAACTGTCGCTAGTAGTAGCAACTGCCTCACTAACACACCCAACATGTTCCCCTCCTCTCTCTACCTCACTGTCCTCACCTTCAAATTGAATAAAAGTACTACTCATTTATAGTAAGTACTAAAAAAGTTTTTATATAATATATATTTTTTTTAACTTCTCTTTGAACCAAAGACTTAAATCAACTTTTGTACAGATATCATTTAAGTAAAAATAATTGGGTACACTTAAAAAAATATGTATGTATATTTTTAAAAGTTTTATTTGACACTAGTTTGGTTAGTATATTTTGTCCACTAAATTCTCCAAATTTTATTAATATTGCTCGAGGTTTTTTAATAAGTTATATACCTAGACAGGCAAAATTAGCTACTTTGGGTTGCCATATGTTAGTAACGGCTATGGGTTGCCATTACATAATGGTCATAGAGTATGTCTTGCCATTACTCTATGAAGTAATGTTTTCAATTTTTTTTCCTTAACACAATTATTATTTATAAGAAAAATTTCAATGTTATTTTAAAATAATTCAAACTATTTTTAATCGAACACACTTAATGATAATTGATGGTATGATAAGGGCAGTATATTGCGATCCGCTTACAGTTTCATCTTTGAAACTACGCATTATGCTAAGTAACATTGCTAACAGGTTACTGAACATTATAAAAATGTTGAATATTGAAATTGCAGAGTGCCATTAGTTGATCGATTCCAGGGTGCGCTTGTGTTTAGCAAACTTCACGTGTTTGTATAGTGTGTTTGAGGTTTGCCTCCCGCTTTGACGCACACAGCCGAGTCCGATCGATCGTTGAAGCACTCTTTATTACATTTAAAATTGAAAAAATACGTTTGATTTGCAATACGTTTATTTGACGTTTACTTCCGTTTTTTTAAGAGTGTTGAAGTATTTGCTATTGCGCTCATTATACATTAAAGTGATTATGTTTCACGCTGATAAATGATTTTTAGATACATATATGACGTAATAGTGATATTATTTTGGCAAAATTAAAAATGTTTCCATTAATTTTTTGTTGTTTTTTATGGAGTATTGAAAATAACATAAACGATCACAATCATCATTTTGTTTTTTAAATTACTGCAAACTCAGATATGTGGATAAAAACTGCCGGTTTTACTATACATTGAACCCAATAGAATAAATCTAAATTAGTCTGATTTGTAATTACAGCTATTGAATACAATACACCCGATTCACAATGTATAAATTACTCGCTTCGCCCCCAAACACCTTTTGACACCTTAGCTAAATTGTAACTTAAAACCATCACGGGTTCTCAAAGTAGGTCCATGACTACCCAAGTTCATCATCAGTGACTCCAAATACCCGAAGGGTGACTACAAAAGTTGACCACAAATTGTCTAACCAAAGTTAATCAATAGTGCTATCCATGATGATCAAGGGTGCTAACAAAGTTGATAATGGGGTGGGAGTAATAACCCAAATTATCATGGATGCTACCCATGTTATTTATGGTGGCTACCCAAGTCGATTGGGGGGCCAATTAAGTTGATCACGAGGGGCTATCCAATTTTATCAAAGGGGCGGGCTATCCAAGATTACGGGGGTATCTAAGTTGGTCACAGAAGCTACCCAAGCTGATCATGGGTAGCTACCCACGATAATCACGGTTGGTTATTATCAGCAAAAGTTGATTACGGGGCTACCCAAGTTGATCATGGGTGGTTACCAAGTTGACCCCGGGGGACTATCCAATATGATCACTGTGGGCTATCTAAGTTTATGAAGGTCGGCTACTCAAGTTTGTTGTGGAGGCTACGTACGTTAATCACGAGGGGAGATCTAAGTTTATAACGGAAGTATTTCACAAGGGACTACCTAAGTTGATCACGGGGGACTACGCAAGTTGAAGCTACCTATATTGTTCACGTGGGTCAAACTCACGGGTAGTCGCGTTTGCTTTCCAATATGATAACGGGTGGCTACCAAAGTTGATCACCAGGGTTGATCACAGACTACCTAAGATGATCACGGGTGGTTACCAAAGTGGATCACGGGGGACTATCCAAGATCACCGCGGGGGACTACTTAAGTGACTGACGGTCGACTACCCTAGTTGATTACGGGGGCTACCTATGTTGATCACGGGTAACCAAGTTAACCATGGGGAATACCCAAGAAGTTCTCAGTTAATTATCCAAGTTGATCACAGGGGGGATCCCCAATAAGAACACGAGTGATTATCCAAGATGATCATAGGGGATTTTCTAACCCCATTACGGGGGCTACCTATGTTAATGACAGGATCCTACCAATGTTTATCACAGAGACAAACATTGATCATGTGAGGCGACCCAAGTTAATCACAGATGCTAATACTTGCTTCGACATGGGGTGGTTCTCTTCGCTTACTAACCCATGTTTCCGTGGTTTTATCTAAACCATTACATTAACATAAAAGCTCATACTGCTGTCGTTCTCCTAGAAAACAACGTTTTGTAGCCTCTAAAACTTTATTACTATAAGGATTCAAATTAGTGCAATCATGTCAGAGTTAGTAAATATAAACTGAAATATTTCACAATCAAAACCATGATTTTCAATCATATGTGTGATTTTTGTATCCCCTTAGGAATGGAATTGTGAGAAATAATTTCTTAATCTCTGTTATACAAAAGCTAACTTTCCTATAAATGCCATCAAAGTCTGTTCAGTGGTTCCGGAGGTTTCCTGATGAGTGAGTACGTTGTTTTTTGATTTTATGTATTATGATTTAAGTTCTTTTATCTTACATATCTTATGTCCGTTGTTCATACTAACATTAATGCTAGATTATTAATTTTGAAGTGTTACATAATAATTTGTAAAAATTACCTACTTTCTGTTGTCTATGTGCAATACTTTAGTTGCTGGGATTTTATGGTCCCGGATATTTTGAAGAGAACCAACTGTAGCTTACATATTAAAGAAAAAAAAAAATAATAATAATAATCAATAAGGCGACATAAAAGATATTTCTAATTTAAGAAATCATTACAGAGTCGGATGTACTTGTGAAGTGATTAGTTATTTCTTTATTTTCATTACTTAGCAAGCCTCGGTGACAGATTCCATTTCACTCGACAGTCTGACGTCACCGGTCCTGACGGTCATTTGTCTGCGTTAACCTGAGCCCACCTTTCCCTCATCCATTCTCCACCGTCTCTCTCTCCCAGACAAAACTTTCCTCATTCATTCTTCACTTACCACTGTGTGTTACAATTACCAAGTTTGTCTCTTAAATCGAGATATGTAGGCCGTGTAAAATATTTTCTTGTAGAACATGAAACAAGTGTAAATTTTCATTAAATGTATGTTCGATTCCTGTGTATATGTATTTAGCGTTTAATTCGACAACTATTATTGGTGTATAGTGAATATTGTTAGTACTGTGTATAGTGTTATTAATATTACACCCTCATAGTACGTAAATTTTGAATTTTAAATGTTTTGATTTGTATGGGGATGTATAAAACTACGTTTGCGAATTCATATTTAACTAAACCGTGATTTTTTTTAGATATCAAATAAATATTTAAATTTTAAAGTAAATGCTATATTAAAACTATATACATATTTTACAACTTAGTGTCATGTAAAATGATTTATTTGTATGCCAATTTTATATAGATTTACAAAAAGTAAACGCTTAGTTATCTACATCTCTGAGTAAATACAGTATGAAACGTACGAAATGGAATCCGTTTATTTCTGTAAAAATTCATATAGTATAAAATACAAATAAAATTTAACTTAAAATCATCCAAATATGCTACAGGCTGTGTTTGGTGAATGATTCTTATATCAGTTAAAATGTTTTTAATATCGTATATACAATCCAATATTTTTTAAAGAATAAAAATTTTATGAGTGTCTATAGTAACTTTACAAATAAATACTATATAGTCTCTGTGTTATGAAATTTTATTGGAAATACTCAAATTTAAAGCTTAAGTTAGTAAAAAGGAGTTAACATTACAGTGATTATTGTTAGATGGGTACTTACTGTCAACAGTGGGCCATGTTGAAGTGGACGGACGGTCACCACGTAGTCGATATATGCAAAGATCTTATCACTTACGATCAGATTGTTGATGGCGAGAGTGATGGTTGTGTAATTGTGACGTACTATCACGGCTGTTTGCCGTGTAACGAATCCTCTAACGACATTGCAAAGTGTTTTTGGGCCTAAAACTCTGCTAGACTATCAGGGTTGCCAAACGACCCGGACTTTATGGACCCGTCCCTAATTCACAAGGTTTGTCCCGTGTCCCGGCTTACTTGAGCCCGGGACGTTATTTGTCGTGCATTATTTTATGAATACATATATTTACATATCTAAAACATATTGTAATATGAATAGGCAATATACTATATATACATATATATATATATATATATATATATATATATATATATATATTATATGAGACAAAACTTTATTTTTACAGCAACTTTAGTGTGTATGTGCTGTTAAACTTTTCGTAAGTAAATTGTTTCAGTTGAGATGGGGATCTAAGACACTTTAAATAGGTAGGACACCCCAACATTTTCTTTCCCCTCTCTCCCTCACCTCGTTATATTTTCACACATTTGTCAATCCTGGAGACTATATCTTATAGCTTAGTAGATGGCGATGGTCCTTCAAGCCTTCAATACTGTACTCATAATCTTGTAATCTTTTAATGTTAAAACGCTACGTCATCTAACAATTAATTTTGTAATTGTTACTCGTTAATCGGCTCAAATTTTGCAAAAGCATCCAAAGGAGATTTGCTCGATTGCGAAAACCTCTGCAACACTATGATTCTGTATTGTAGCAGAAAAAATATATCTATTGTGTAATGTCAAATAATTAACAATTAAACAAATAAAATAAACAAAAGAAATCTTGGTATTGAGGGTTTTAGGTATATACAATTCCCTAGCGGATGATTCAAAGGCGATATGTATAAAACCACGTTTTCTGTTATGTTTACCAAAAACAAACAGATAGATTTACAATTTATTCTGGCCGCAGCGAATGCCTCATTTACAGTTATTACATGTGTAGTAATGGACTGACAAGGTGCTGGCTCTGCTATCCCCACGACAAACTTGATAAATACCTACTCGACACACATTCCCTGTTACACATATATATTACGTTGGTTTCAACGCATTGTCAAGTTGCATAGTTCATCAAAGCATCGTTTTTATGGATTTGGAGGTCGGTGCAAGATAAGTTGCGAGAGAAAATACGAACGTGAAAATCCGTTCGGATTCAATCTGTTTAAGAAATGAATATATTATTAATTAAATTAATAATATTAAATTATAATATATTAAAAATTAAAGTCTCTGTTGCGCAATAACTTTTGCAGGTAAAATAAAACTTAACATCTAGTCTACTGAATATGGAATTTATGGTACCAATATAATCTTCTTTTTGTATAAGTAAATGGTTTAATTTCTAGACAAAAATTAAAATCAATCCTCAATAACACAAAAATATGAATTAAACATCTTATAGCAGGCTTATTACAAAAATTATGTTAGCGACAAAAAAATTCTATCTGACTGAAAACAATTTTTAGAAATTTGTTGTGTTGCAAATCACTGTTTGATCCGTGGTAAAATACATATTTATTAGTATAAATAATTAAATATTTCAATATTTTAATGAAGTCGCTTAAAAGTAAATTTACGATTTTTAAAATATGGTCTACGTAATAAACCAGAGGATCTTTTAGCAAGTTTAGAGATAGTCTACTAACATTAGGGTGATATTGATAATTGATAGAAACTTACAGAATTACTTGAAACATTCAAACTCACAACTGATTCACCAGTAACGGCTGTAGGGTCAACTTATGTGTTATTTGCCGGTCTCTCCCTACAGGCTTTAGATTCCACATGAAATATCGTTCTTTAGTGCGCAACCAATGGGCTGTATGAAATGATATTGATCCCAAAATTACCATTGTAAAGAATAATTTTAAATATTGAATTTACTTTGGTTCTTGTTAGTAAAATATATATTTACTATAGGTAATAAGTGTTTAGGTTTGTTTATTACATTTTCGTACAAAAACAAGTAAATTTGTAGTATTACAGAACAGTTTCATTTTTCATATAGGTTTTAAGCTTTTAATAAACGTTTAACAAATTCGATCATTATGAAAAGAAAGCCGAATTACTTTAGAACATCTGTTGTTTCGAACGCATTATTAAGTTTTAGAATACACTTTTCATACAACCGAGAATAACTTTTTCAAACTTTTAAGGAGTTGTGTTTTTTATATTGTCATTTCGTTGCCGAAACATTAGGGATGAGGTTAATTGCAAGGTCAAGCTAGTAGAGAGTGCTCAATGTGGCATATAGCAAAGTATTTTAATTCAAGTCAGTAGTGCATCGCATTTCCGGCACGTGACATTTTGAGGCCTATTTTGAAATGAAAATAAAGTACACGTTTTATTTTAAAATGCTTTAAGAAATACGTGAAATTGTTTTTTGTAAGTACAAGTCTTCCATTATTTCTTGATCAATTTTAGCGACTGAGGTGCCGTAATTAAATTTGTCCCATTCGTAGCTGTGTAATATGGTCTTCAATGTTCAAGGCTGTTACAATGGAAATAATGACGTTTATATAAGGAGAGTAAGTTTGGTTGTTTCTGTGAAAGTTTTTTTTATCTATAAATACACAAACCCATGTCGAGTGCCCTTTATACACATTTATCCGATCGTCATTTAGACTTTGGAGTGTTATGTATCTTTTCCTAGGGAAGGCTTTTAAGAGTGGTTTTATTTGCACCTTACTGTACGGCTCTATTCTATTGGGCTTAAAATGTTTAATGGTGATATATAAATTAACTTAATGAAAACTTTTGAAATAGGTTAAGCAATATCATTGCTGGGTGTTTATATTTTTAGACTATAAATAAGTTACCACTCGAATGAAGTGAGTTATCTACTGTAAATAAGTTACCACTCAAATGAAGTGAGTTATCTACTGTAAATAAGTTACCACTCGAATGAAGTGAGTTATCTACTGTAAATAAGTTACCACTCGAATGAAGTGAGTTATCTACTGTAAATAAGTTACCACTCGAATGAAGTGAGTTATCTACTGTAAATAAGTTACCACTCAAATGAAGTGAGTTATCTACTGTAAATAAGTTACCACTCGAATGAAGTGAGTTATCTACTATAAATAAGTTACCACTCGAATGAAGTGAGTTATCTACTATAAATAAGTTACCACTCGAATGAAGTGAGTTATCTACTATAAATAAGTTACCACTCGAATGAAGTGAGTTATCTACTGTAAATAAGTTACCACTCGAATGAAGTGAGTTATCTACTTTAAATAAGTTACCACTCGAATGAAGTGAGTTATCTACTTTAAATAAGTTACCACTCGAATGAAGTGAGTTATCTACTTTAAATAAAGTTACATATTATGATGAATTTACTTGATACAGTTTAACCCCTAACATTTATTAGTCAAAATTTACATGCTGAGGCCGAAGGCCGACGTGGTTGGTGCCTTTCCAGTTTACTGACCAAACTTCACATCAAAAATCATGATGTTTTCTGTTAATAATTTAAATTAATCGTTCCAAAAGCGCCAATATACAGTGTGTATAGATTTAAAAATGTATGAGTTTCATTTCAAACTGTTGACATGCAAATGAAGTCATTGCAATGGAGAATACCGAAGGGACATTTGAACTGTGAAATTACAAAACATGGTTAGCCCGGTAAGTATTGTGAGAAGAATAATTGCGGGTGATTTACGTACGGCTGTTAATTAACCACAATGTTTGCACTTTGTTAGTCTGGTACGTACGGAGTCTTGTATAACGGAATCTGAACCAAATATCACCACGTGGTAGAGAAGGGTACTCTTACCGGTACTTATTACGTCTTTTAAGCATAAATTAGTTTTATTTCATTAGTTTCAAAACACAGATTCATATCGTTTATTAAAATCAGTTCAGTCCACCAAAAACAGTTGCTATGCTACATGAGGGTACATTCTATAATACATACTTCAGGCTCTACACTAGTGAGTGTCGATAATTTTAATGTACTTAGTCAAACAATTAACGATGACTCCTATTTATACTTAACGTCATTCACTAGAGGTTTATTTTTATATGCTGCTATAAAAACAGTACATGTAATTAGTTATTTGAAGATTTTATATGAACTCAAGCGATCATAATACGATTCGATGATTGTAACCAAAACCTTGTAGTCTGTTACTCTAATGTCGCTGAGTTTTTCCGAATATCAATCATTAAGTAAAGTATCGACCTTCACCTCAGCTCAGGATTCGAACCTTGGAAATACTCGCAAATACAAACCCATAGACACTGAGGGCATAGAAGATAATTTGGGTGAGTTAAAGCTGGTCTTTATATCTTTAAAAATGCCATTTACGCCAATAGAGGCTTGGATAAAGTTCAGTGCCTGGAATACAAGTGTAAAAGTAGGCATCAATGTCACATGTGGGGGAAGGCTTTTACCTCTTTATGGCCCTTGGAGTAGTGCCCAGCATTAGCCACTTGATGGTTGAACTCCTAAAAGCTTTGCTGTTACAAAACAACCGACTAAATGAAGCCTCAAGAACAAACATTAGCAGGTATTGTTCTTTGTATATGATAAAATATTGAACACATAAAGAACAAATAATAGAATACATTTTTAAATTAAAGTACAATAATTGAAATCAAAAGGGAATTAAAAAAGTAAGTAGTGGGCGAATTACTCTTTTATATTGATATCATGGTAGGCAAGGGGGGGGAGGGAATGTTTCAACTGTGAAAACAGACATTATTGCGTGAGCTTGGAAAGTTCGTGGACGATCGCTCAGTTGTCCTGGAGCGTCCTACAAGATACCTCCCTTCCACTAGAGGGGCTGCAGTGTTTGTAGGCTGGCACCTGGTGCGAGGATTTTCTTTTGATGGCAATGCCACATATGAGGGGCAACAAGAAGAAGACGGCATACCCTAAATTAAGATATTCTTCTTTTAAAATAAAATAGTTGAATCTTTAACAATTAGTGGGCTTAGTGAGTTCGAAAAGAATTATTTTAAACTAAATGGCCTATATTTTGATGTAAGCACTACAAATTAAATACTGTTATGAATTTATATAAAGAAACAAATATAAACCTAGCAGGTGTGATGTGTTTGTCAAGTAATAAGAAGATATTAAAATAATTGTTCAACTTGGGTACACTACTACAAACAAATGATTATGTAAATACAGCACACGCTAACCATTATGGTAGAATTGTGTTGAAAGTCATTGTGGGAGAAAATATGTAAGCGTGTATGTCTCAAGAGGCAGTTGTCTAATTAATTTGTTGTGCCATTAAAAGTAGTCAGACTACCAAGCAGTTACTTTTAGTGATCTCCTCTTTATTAATTATTAATACTTCCCATTGAATTAAATAATATACTACTTTGTAGTTTTGTAAAAGAATGTTGATGTTTTCAGTTCAATTAACATGTGTACATTAAAATTACTATAATTTCAACATAAAACAAAATGTTAAACAACCTTAAATGTCATTTAACTGACTAGAGTTAACATATAACCCAGTAATGTAAAATGACCATACAAGTTCTTATTATATGAAGAAACTGTGAGTTATATAAAGTAATGTTTACGTTTTGCTGCTAGTGTGTTAATAATAAATATACAAACGTCAAATATGGACATTTTAGTATAATAAACACTCCTAGTTAGAATTTGAAACTTAAATTGCGACATGAAAACAACTCTATAAAAGTACGCCGTAAAACGTGCTGAAGCTTGATGTTGTTTTCCTATTTCCGGGTTTTGTACTGATGTCGGGTTTTGAGGTCATGTTGTTAAACACTCTTTAAAAAGCACGCATTTAAATGCATAAGATTCAACGTTCATACTGTCAATATTTTTTTAAATTTTACTGATTAATTTATATACGATGGAATTTGTTTCAGGGTATGAGTTTCATTTCAAACTACCGGCAGTTTGAATGAAAGATGTTTTGCGTATGTAATTATTGCGTATTCGTAAAGTATTTGCAATAGAAAATACCAGTCGTTTTTATTATATTTAGCACTCAGCAGGCCCGATTTTCTATAAAAAAAGTAAATTTGTCTTTATTGTTATAGGGCGTATCGGTAAATTTGTATATAATTATAGACAGTTCTATACAAATAGAACACACATAACAGTTAGGCTTTTAAAACTTGTTTAAGATGACGTAGTTTTCAAAATCAACGAATCAACGTGAGTTGAAACAACACGGTTATGGTTAGAGTGTTGAATCCTTATCATATTGAAGAACCATAGACATCTCATAAGGTCTAGGACATGTCTTCAGAGTTGCCCAATGCAGAATCTTAATATGACTCAAAATATAACAGGGGGGGGGGTTAGAAGAAAATATAGGGGTTCCCTGCTTAAGAAGTGCATTTTGGAACAATATTTGATTTGACATTGTGTTTTGCCACATTCTAATATTACTATTTGAAGTGTCTTATGATCCCTGTCTGTTCTGAAATACTTGCAGGTTGTTTATTAGCACAAACTCACTAAAGTATTTCATATATTATTTGTTCATAATACAGTATATTTTCAATTTGTAAATACATGGATTAAAAAAAAATAATACGACATAAATAACGTCCCAGGATCTAGTTGGGCGGGAGAAGGAATAAGAATCGTGTGAATAAGGAACAGTCTCTTGATATCCGGGACGTTTGGTGACCCTGATAGTCTCGCAGAGACTTTGCTAATCTCTTTTGGGGATCTGTTCTATGGTGTAGGATAGTTAAGCTATAGCAAACAATGGTGTACAACTCCCGTATTTTATATAGTTTATTTATTTTGGAACCATACTATTGAGATTCTTTATTTGGTGAAGCTCTGTTAGTGATAAATAGGATGAACATACCGAAATCTTCCTCCTGCCTGCGACTCGCTGAGGGTGAAGTATTATTACTCTAGTACCGACAAACTGAACAAGACTTGAATAAATTCTGATACGAAATGAAAGGAACTCCCATAAGTGCTTCTTTAAAGAACTTCAATGTTTTACTGAACATTTAGAAATTTTTAAAAAATAACTACGAAATCGGGGATATAAAGATAACTTTGCTTTCAGAGTGAGTTCGTTGAATGACCAGAAGAGAAAGTAGCACAAAAAATATATTAAAGGCACCGGGTGAATACTTACAATATCTACAATAAAATACAACTGTCCACGTAGGCACACACACGTACGCACAGTAAATATAAAGTTAGTAATGGATAAGAAAAGAAATGCTGAAAATATAAAGAAAAACTACTGCAAAAATCAAATGCTTTGTGTGCTCCAAAAACTTTAAATTGCACGTAAACACTTAAACAATCTAACTCCTGTTTGTAAAGGAGTAATCCTTTAAAAGTCTATGTATACTGTTTATTTATTGACCTACAACGCACCGTTATCGAGATTTGTTGATTGTTGTTTTGTCGCCGTTTCGAGCTCTTAATTCAGACCATACTTTCCATTAAGCTACCGGAACGCAACTGAAATTATTAAGGGCTAAAAGTAACAACGTTTGTATGTCCAACCTGCTCCTGTTATTAAGGGCTAAAAGTAACAACGTTTGTAAGTCCAACCTGCTCCTGTTATTAAGGGCTAAAAGTAACAACGTTTGTATGTCCAACCTGCTCCTGTTATTAAGGGCTAAAAGTAACAACGTTTGTAAGTCTAACCTGCTCCTGTTATTAAGGGCTAAAAGTAACAACGTTTGTAAGTCCAACCTGCTCCTGTTATTAAGGGTTAAAAGTAACAACGTTTGTAAGTCCAACCTGCTCCTGTTATTAAGGGTTAAAAGTAACAACGTTTGTAAGTCCAACCTGCTCCTGTTATTAAGGGTTAAAAGTAACAACGTTTGTAAGTCCAACCTGCTCCTGTTATTAAGGGTTAAAAGTAACAACGTTTGTATGTCCAACCTGCTCCTGTTATTAAGGGCTAAAAGTAACAACGTTTGTATGTCCAACCTGCTCCTGTTATTCTAGCATTTTGTTCAAAGTGAGACAATTCATCTGCAAACTAACCCTTTACTCTCTGCTGTGATTTTCTGTGAATATGCAAGTGCGTTCAAGAAACGCCAAAACAAGGCTTTCGGGGCGGTGATTATGGAAATGACTTCTTGGATTTGGCGCTGTAACAGCTGAAGTTAAAACGTAAAACCGCCGCTCTACGCACAAGAACTTCTCGTAAAACGAGGGCCTTCCTTTTATTACAACATTAAATGTAGTAGACCTTAATTCTACTTCTTGTCCAAGACCTTAATTACCACGTTACGCAAAGAGCCAAACGCTTTTATCCTTCTTTTGATATTGTACATTGTTTTTTTTTTTTTTTTTGTCTAAAACATACAATTAATGTAATTCAAATGCTGCGCAAACAATAATACTTATCATAAATACATATTATTTTCTCAGCCGATTAAGTACAAAGCTGAAGGGAATATTTCAGTCAATCGTCAGTTTCAGATGAATATTTTTATGAAATAGTTTTAGGAGGTAATTTCAAAGATTTGTCTGAACGTGCTTTATTATCATTATTAAAGAAAAATACTATGGACTCTAGAAAAAAAACAGTTAAATTAATTCAATCCTATTTTTAAAACCGACATCAAATTACAGATTGTATATTTAAAACGTATTAACTCAGACAAATTACTCATTAGCTATGTTGTTCCTCAGGGATCCATTTTGGGACCAACACTATTTATTATTTATGCAAACCATTTAGCATAAATTGTTATTGCACATCAGTTTACGAAATATTTACTGTATGCTGATGACATATCATTTAGTATGCGAGGAATAAATTACAGTTCAATCAGAATGTTCAATTAATATCGATACATATACGAAGTCTAAAAGAACATGCGTACCTTCAAGAAAACTATAAAAAAGTACGTGACCAGGAATTGTTTGTATAACAATTAAAATGTTAACTTTCAATAACTGTAACATTAATGAATAATATTTTTCTACTAATATAATTCGTGTTTTTTATATTTTTTATTTTATATCAATTTATATTTGTTTTATTTGTCGTATTGCATTTTAAACTGCAGTTTCTATGTACGCTTTTTATGTTTTACTAAGTACGAATTCCAATGAACGCGCTTGAAGTAAATGCAAAATAAACAGACTTTTTTTAGAAAATACAAGTTACTTTTCCATTCAATCATTAGTTTCTTAAGACATATTACGTTAAGGTAAAGGACCCTATCTCTCCAATTGTACTAGTTTTTAAAACTAAAGACCTCGTTGGAGAGCGGTGGTTTAATTTATTTCCTAAGATTAACTTAACTTTTTAATCTCTCAGAAGAATCGTGTGTAGCAGTGTCTGTTCAACCGTTGATTGGACGCCGTGTCACCTACAATCTTCTCATTACTACATCCCCACGTAGCTGGATTACATCACTGCGCCACTAGTGCTGACAAGTCATATAGCCGTTTGTCAATGTTCAGAAGTTTAAGTTGTATATTAGCTTTATTTCAATTACAGCCTATCAGTGACATACATTTTATTTGTGCAACAGAACAATTGTTGCCAAGTTCTTACAAGACTATCAAAAATCCACTGTAAAAGCGTTTGGCTCTTTACGTAATGTGGTAATTAAGGTCTTGGACAAGAAGTAGAATTAAGGTCTACTACATTTAATGTTGTAATAAAAGGAAGGCCCTCGTTTTACGAGAAGTTCTTGTGCGTAGAGCGGCGGTTTTACGTTTTAACTTCAGCTGTTACAGCGCCAAATCCAAGAAGTAATAAATATATATTTTTTTTCTCTTCTGAGAAAAGTTATCATAGTAAAAACTGTCTTATTTAAGGCCTAAATTCGATAAAAGTTCTCACAGAAACTGGGATTTTTCACTTTATACAGTTTCTTGAAAGTATGGATGGTCTAAAATAGGGAGAATGTGACTTAAAAGTAGAATCATGCAATAATTTTAAACATTTCGAAGAAGTTTAACATAATTAGTAAAAAATTAACATTTTGAGGAAATTTGATTATGATCTCAATGGTATGAATGGTGAAGAGTTCAGACAGCAGAGGACAAGCGAAGACCATTTCAACGAGCCTAAGAAATATTTAGTGTATCAAAATAATAAATAACAATGGCCCTTTCTGAGAGTCCCTATATAAGTTTTCGAATTACCTGTAGCTTGCACACTTGGAGGTAGTTAGCTCATTTAAATAATACAGGTACTAAATATTCATGTGTACGAGAGAAACTAAACTGGAAAACAACATCAAAGTTGCTAATAACTTGATATTTGTCATTGCCATTCCAGCGAGCAGAGGCAGGTTGAGATGTGATGCGAACAATCTGCGAGGGGGGTGGGACCGTATCGCTGGCTACGTGATCTCTGAAATCGCCTCCACCCACGCACCGTACCGGACCAGCATGCTAAGGGGTTAGTAATTTGAAAAGTTTAATAGCCCGGGGTACCACCTGATATCATTCTGTAATAACCATAACCCCACCCCTCTGTCAACAACCAGATTGCATTTACCGATGTTTTTTTTTTTTTTTTTTTTTTTACAACCATGAGTTGTAATACTATAATAATTGAAATAAATCACAAATAGTTACTTTTTCAGGAAGCCCAATATAGAAGGTTAATTAGTTTTTATTATACCTAATTATCATTATATCCTCCAAGAATTTATAACACCACCAACTCAAAGTATAGTAGGCAAAAATAAAGTAGAATATGTCAATTTATAGATTAACATGAATACCAACAATTTCATTTAATTTAAATAAAATACAAAGGATAGTTTTTCTTACTTGCTGCCAGAAGTAATAATAATAAAAATGTTTTTATTTGCAAACATTTAAAAATACAAAATGGCGATTTAGAGGCCTACTCTCTTACAATTAACTCACCTCCAGAAGAAGTCCTCCCCAGCTGACTCTGCAGTAGTTTACCTTCCCAGCCACCCTCCTTCCAAGGACAGTATACAGACTGACCTCTAGCATTGGTCCTCCCCAGCTGACGAGAACTGTGCAGTATTTTGACTCCCCCGCCACTCCCGTGTTGAGGACAGTACACAGACTCATCTCTAGCAGTGGTCTTCTTCAGCTGGCAAGAACTGTGCAGTATTTTGCCTCTCCTGCCACTCACGTGTCGAGGACAGTATACAGACTCACCTCCAGCAGTGGTCCTATCCAGCTGACGAGAACTGTGCAGTATTTTGCCTCTCCTGCCACTCACGTGTCGAGGACAGATACAGACTCACCTCCAGCAGTTGTTCTCCCCAGCTGACGAGAACTGTGCAGTATTTTGCCTCTCCTGCCACTCATGTGTCGAGGACAGTATACAGACTCACCTCCAGCAGTAGTCCTATCCAGCTGACGAGAACTGTGCAGTATTTTGCCTCTCCTGCCACATACGTGTCGAGGACAGTATACAGACTCAACTCCAGCAGTTGTTCTCCCCAACTGACGAGAACTGTGCAGTATTTTGCCTCCCCGATACTCCAGTGTCGAGGATAACAGTGATAGGCCCACACCTGCCTCACCGCTTGCTTCCACCACTTCCTGCCTTGATAACAATGATGCATTACTTTTATCTTGCTTTCCGCTGTTGTTGTTTGTATTGTATTGTATTGTATTGTGATTTGGGGTGAAATTTAAGCAACTGGACCTATCAAGATCTATTTTGCCCCCCATGCTCTGCCCGAGACTGCTCGGTCACAAACGGCTGTTGTTGTTTACTCCGCGTTGTGAAAGAAAGGGTAGTACTCGTTAATCTACAGCCGTGTTTAATACAATGGTTTTAGAAACGGTAAATATTTAAATAAATATTCCGTCTCAACTATTAGATGCTAATTTTTCGGAAAACCACTACGGATTTATATTACTACTAAAGAACTAAATTAAATTAAATAGGCTATTTTTCTTTTGATCTGCAAGGTCAATGCGTGTAAGTTATTTGCCCGTTTGAACACAAATTTAGAGTAATACATTATAATAAAATATACTTGAGATAATACAAGTTAAACAATTTTTTTATTAATTACCACTTTTACCTTATTTTATTTTATTAACTTATCTTACTTATATATTTACTTTTATATATTACTTTTACCTTACTTATATATTTTATTAACTTATCAAATACACTTTGTAAAATGTTGTAATTACTGAACAAAAGTAAATGTACATGACCCTATTGAATTCAGCTATTTGATTATGGTTTATCTTAGGTGGTTATTAATGTTTAAAAGTGTGAAATGTTCAATTCCTTGATTAAAATGTGATTATTAATCAAGGGCAAATGCAGTGTTATCAGTTAGATGGAAATATTTTATTATTCGTGACATAAATGTTCGTTTTTGTGTAATAAAATGACCGTACGTAGGAAAAACGAGGCCATCATGGCTCAACTCGTCTGCGTCCTTTTTCTGCTGTCCTCTCGTAATTGGAATTGCTTCTCCCGCCACATTTACCCAATTAAATTGTTTGTTTTCAGGAGTTAATTGTGTCGTCATAATTGTGACGACAACTCGTCGTCCACAATTTATGACGTCATCCGGTGTGGTGTTACAGCACGTGTGATTTACTGCACTTACAGTGTATCAACAATTCGTTCATATTTTCGAATACTATTCTATAAATAATGTTAAGTTTTGTTTTATAAACACATCCCATTATAAATGAAATATTGATATTTATTTCGATTTATTAAATTGAAAACGTGTTGGCAATTAAATTAAATTACAGTACATTTTGATAATTTATTTGCCAGTTAACATTTATGGTTGAATTAAACAATACTATATTTGATATGTTCGTACACATTCAATGTGTTGTACAATTTGCGGTCATATTCCCATGTCTACTACCACTTGCCTACAAGTTACCATGTCTACTACCATTTGCGTACACATTTATATGTCTCCAACCATTATGTATACATTCATATATCTCCTACATTTTCGCAAATCTTATGTTCAAAGCCCCTTCTATAAACAGTGGATTTATAATACGCCTGTATAAGTTTTAGATTTATTTAGTTCGTGAAATTTCCTAGAAATTGAACATTTTAGTTAAGTTTAGAGGATTAGTTCTCGAAAATTTATACGTTTTATATCGATGATAACAGAAAGCATAATATTAATATTCCCTGAAAATTCTTCCCTCTTATGTTAAGTACATTTTTCACACCCAATATTTTGTCTATTAGTCTGCTAAAATGTGTCAATTGTATCGGCAGTAAACATTAAATATTTTCTACATTAAACATATTAATATTTTATTTGTCTATCATAAAATTTTATACGAATATAATGCTTATAAAAATGAAATGAGACGTGTTGTAATATTCTAAATTTGTACCTCCTTTTGTTCGTGTTTATGAATGTTTTTAACACTGATAAATCGTTAACGATGACACTTCACTTATTCAGCAGCATCATTACAACAGCAGTCGTTATGTATGTCGGTCATTACAGTCATTATTAGCCGTTATCAATGACAGCATTATTGCGCTTAATTCGGTCAAGTTCATTATAAGTGGTCATTATCGTATTCGCCATTTATTTCTACGATAGTGAAATAGTGCAAACCGATTCGGGAATACCAGGTCACTCTGGTCGCGTAATGGAATATTAAATTACAATTAATTGGGTCTCATACATTATGGGACAAGTTAAATTGTAATGGTCATTTCTGTTAAACAGAGGGTTGTATATTTTATGAAAACTATATTTTACTATTAATATTGGATATACATTTTAAATTTACTCTTAAAACAACAAAAATAGTTGACAGAAAGACGATTCTTTATGATTTATAATGCCTTCCACATCACAAATAAAAATAGAAATTCAAACAAAAATGTTTACAATACAGAGTATTGACTAACTGTGTGACCCTCAGTTTTCAATAATATTAAATGAAACCATTTCTATTGTTACGAGAGGAAATGTATACTAATTGGGAGGCTAGTACACATGTTAATAAGTACCTTGTTTACAATATAGAAGGCGTGAACACCGTTACAGAGGAAATTAAATAGTATCACTATTCATTCATCAGTGAGTTTACAATCAAAATTGATTTTGGCTGGGACAGGTTTTTGTCTTCTTACTCAAGAGGTATAACCCGACAAGTAGAGGTTGTAAAATATACCACGAAAGTAGGTTTTTATTTAACAATGACTAATAATTTATAAATACATACGATTTAAAAGTAGTTAAATAATCCAAAAATAGGGAGTGTAGATTTCGCAAGTGACAGTTGACTTACGAAAGTCGTCGTTCGTTTGGTGATAAACCTATGGGACACGTAGATTGCATACTTAAGAGGATAAGTATTGCTATGAACGATAACAACAGGTGTATACAAATTCACACCTCTTTAACGGCAGCCCCAGGTACAGTACTTCAAAAATCACACTCGAGTTCAAAACAGTTCGATTTTGGACCACAATAATGTCCAAATTTACACCTCTAGGATTTCTTAAATACTTTTGGCCTGAACTGTCCATCCTTCTTGGACACAGTTTACCTCATCAGTTGCATTCTCTTGAAGGTAAAAAAATCTCAAACATGCTTTTGGGCCCCTATCCAATCAGCCCCTGTCAAATGTTGGGGAAACTAATCCTGAGGCCTCTGCAGTCAGTTGTTCTGTAATGCCTTCGGAGCATTGTAAAATACTGACTGGTGTATAGAGGGAAACTAAATTAAACTTATTCGTATAAGTGGGTGGGTGGGTTAGTACTACCATACGTGTAAGGGTGGGCAGGCGAATCAATACCGCCGTACATGCATGGGTGAGTGGGTGGGTCAGTACTACCATACGTGTATGGGTGGGCAGACGGATCAATACTGCCTTATATGCATGGGTGAGTGGGTGGGTCAGTATTGAAAATATTTAATATAAAAAGTAATAATAATAATAATAATAATAATAACCTTTTTTATTGCGTCAGACAAAGTACATTGTATTGCAATAGTCATACATTTTAATAAATGTTTAATAAATTAAATAGTCTAAAATTTTCCATTCATTCATTCCATCAAAGTCACTTTCAAACATACAATTTTGCATTCAGAGGTCATCCATTCGAATTCTATCCAATTACAGCTCTGGTCTGTGTGTTCACAGGGCCTCCCAGTTGTGTGCCATAAACGCGTCTGTACTATAAAATGCTTCTGCAATCAGAACTTGTTTCAGACGCGTTTTGAATGCCTTGAGCATTGGGGCACTTTTGACCGAATTTGGCAGACTGTTGACAAATTGGGCTCCTGCCTGTGAAGGCAAACGCTCATAAACTACCGTTCTGTGTTTACCAGTTCGGTAGTTGTCTCTGTCTCTAGTTGCATAGGAGTGTATGTCACTACCTCTTATGAGATTGCACTTTGATTTGAAAAAAATGCACGTATTCAAGATGTAGAGACAGGGTAATGTCAACAGTTTCAAGCTTTTGAAAGCTGGTTTGCACGACTCTCTCATGTGCAATTTTGCGATGGTTCGGACTGCCTTTTTTTGAAGAATGAAAATTCTAGAAAAGTATGCGTTTGTGCAACCTCCCCACAAGGCCAATCCATAGGAAAGGTATGGGTAAATTACTCCGTAATAAGCCGTCATCAGTACCTGAGTCGGGCAATATTCGGATAGTTGTCTCAAGACATAGATGCCTGAGGTTAGTTTTGAACACACACTGTCTACGTGAAAACCCCATGTCAACCCTCGATCCAGGTGTATTCCAAGGAATTTAGTCGAGTAGACTTCTTCAATCTCAGTCTCATCCAACATGACTGTGGGACTTTGATCTGAATCGGTTTGGCACAAACAAAATTGAACAAATGACGATTTTGCAGCGTTTGTTCTGAGGTTGAGCTTTTGGAAATGTTGAATGGCGCTGTTGAGATCAATGGAAATTATCTTTTCGAGCTCTTTGGTAGAGTTCGCGCTGAAACAGAGAGTCGTGTCATCAGCGTACTGGACGAGTCGCCCTTTTTCTACTGATGAACCAACATCGTTAACATATATCAGAAAAAGGAGAGGACTAAGCATGGAGCCTTGGGGGACTCCATAGTAAAGTTTCTCTTCTCCCGATCTAGCATTAGAAATACTTACAAATTGTGTTCGATGACTGAGATACGATTGAATCCACTTAAGTGGCACTCCTCGTATCCCATAGTATTCTAGTCTGTGAATCAAGGTGCTATGATCAACACAGTCAAAGGCCTTTGACAAGTCAAGGAACACAGTGAGTGTCTTTTCTCGTCTTTCAATACCCTCCACTACCATATCGACCAGACGCACAACTGCATCTATCGTCGATTTACCGCCTCGGAAACCGAATTGGTTATTTGATAGTAGATTTGACCTTTCAAAAAAACTAACGATTCGAATAAGGAAAACCTTTTCAAAGACTTTACTGAAGGCCGGTAATATTGAGATTGGACGGTAATTTTCAGTTGAAAAAGGATCGCCCTTTTTGAGAATCGGGGTCACTTTTGCTTTTTTGAGAGCGGAGGGAAAAGTTCCAGAGTTAAAAGAGAGATTAATTAAATGCTCGAGTGGCTTCAACAGGTGGCTCGAGCACTGCTTGAGAAGCTTCATAGATACGTTATTTATATCATTCGATAATTTTGGCTGAAAGCCACCGATAACTCTGGAAATTTCTTCTTCTGTTACTGGTGCTAATGCCATGGATGCAGCTGGGCTGGGCAGCGAGAAAGAGAGCGGCTGATCGTTAGGTGGACAAAATCCATGGTCAGCTCCAACCGAGGCAAAAAATCTATTGAACTCACTAGCGACCCTGAAGGGATCGGTAACTCGTTCGTTTCCAATTTGCAACTCAATTCGTTTGTCAGGTCGTGTGTTATTATTGTTTATTATGCTCCATGCTGTTTTTGATACATTTTTTGAAGTGAGCAATGATTTGGTGACATCATAAGCTTTTGCGGCTTTGATGACTTTTCTGTACGTTCTTTTGTAATTTTGAAAAAATGTTTTAAACGTTACATTTGAGGTGTGTTTGATAGCTTCGGAGAAAAATAATAACTTTTCTCTCGAGACAAGAATACCTTTGGTAATCCAAGCACACTTTTTTAATCTTGGTTTTTGGTTAGCTTTCTTTAAAGGACAGCTCACATTCAGATGAAAGTTAAAAGCTTGTTCGAAATTTTTGAATTGAAGTTCCACAGGATCTTCTAAGTTTAAAAAACTCCATTTTTCACGCGTGAGTTGAAAGTTAAGTAGCGCTATGTTTGCGGGTCTCGTGTCTCTGATAATTTTATGAATGGGCGGATCCCGAGTTGGCTCAAAACCACTTATGATAGCCTGTTGGCCATAGTGGTCAGAAAATGCTGTGTTGATCACAGACACCTCTATCTTAGTCAGGTTTGTAACAATGTTGTCGATAGCTGTGGCTGAGTGGTTCGTTACTCTTGTTGGTGAGTCGATCGACCAAACAAGACCGAATGTCCTCAACAGATCTGTGGCCCGTTGTGTCATGGGATTATTAACGTCTAAAACATCGATGTTAAAATCTCCCATAACCATGAAATTTTGCTTTTTTTGCGTGACATCAGCCAACAGCTTTTCAAATTTTGACAAGAAAGAGTTTTCATTTCCGCTGGGAGCCCTGTATGTTCCAATGACAATCAGTTGTGATTTCTTTATTCTGATGTTTACCCCTGTGACTTCAAAGTGTTTGTCTGAGGGGTCAGTTAGTGTGTGATGAGTAAAATAAAAGTTTTGTTTCACAAAAATGGCCACCCCTCCACCTTTTGTGGAGGATCGACAGTAGTAATTTGCCAATTGATAATTTTGAATTTTGAAAAGTTGAATGTTGCTACTGTTGAAGCCGTGCTCGGTAACAACAAGCAGGTCGGGATTGAGTTCCTCGCACATGAGAGTTAGCTCATCCACTTTGTTGGTAGCAATTTGTGCGTTCTGATGCATCAATGTAATTGTTTTATAAGTTTGACTTTCGGAATTTTGTTGTTTTGAATTTCTTTTGGAATGAGTCAGTGTCTGTATTCGGCTATAATTGGATCCCCTAAAAAAACTGTATTGGTTGTTTTGGCGTCGGTCTGTCTGCTGGATTCTATATTAGGTGCGGTCGTGTATCCATTTGGATGTTTTTGTTGCTGGTGGGGAGAAGCATAGGTGGTGGTGTGCTGTGTACGTTTTAAAACATATGAAAATAATACGAAAAATGACATTGAAAATATTGTACGAGTCGTAATTTTTTTAAATGACACCGGATAACAACCACAATGTCACATTCTTAGTTAACCTCAAATTTTATCATGTACCGGGTCTTGGACCGGTACAGTTTCGTTTTTTTTCGTCATTGTCTGCCAGGCTGCCTGAGATTTGTTTTTGCCCTGCGTTTCGCGTAGTTGGTAGCCGTTGGCCCAGTTCCGTTTCGTTCCGGTTTCCAGCAGCTTCGGTCAGGTTGACCGGCTTCTAGATTGTTCGAGTAGTTCTAGTTTCTCTGGAGCCTTCGTCTGTCAGGTTGGCCGTCATTTGGTCTTTGGCTCTGCCTGCTGAGATTACTATGTCCGGCTGAGAGACTCCTAAACGTAAGTGTTCTTTTGAAGTTTCAATATTTAATCACCCTTTTGGTGAAAATACTTTTGTTTCATTGAAAATATTAATCGGGCTTAGTTGTGTTTTCAGGGTATTGTTAAATTTTAGTGTGTTATTATTTATTTAAGTGCTAATTCTATTGTGGCCTTCTGCCGTTTTGATTAATTAATTATTTTTCTTGCTTACTTGGAAATAAATTAGTTTCGCTCAGCTGCCGAGTTTTATTTTGGACCCTCCAACTGCCACCCGTGATCCCATCGCTTTACTCGTTTTGAGCCATCCCCCAGTTGGCACGCTTCCCAGCTTTGGTGGGGGGATGGGGCTCAATTGGTAGCAGAGCGTGGTTGCCTATAAAAAAAAAAAAAAAAAAAAATTCAAAATTCTCTCTTGGTTGTTGACGGTGGGTGTTTGCCAGTTCGTAGGCCGACCTACCGTCAAGGTGTCTTGGTAATACGTAAAAAAAAAAAAAAAAAAAAAAAAAAAAAAAAAAAAAAAAAGAAACAAATAAATAATTATTTAAAAAGAAAAACATTTAAAAACCAAATAAACCATTTAACTTTGTAAAAAAAAAAAAATAAAAAAAAAAAAAAAAAAAAAAAAAACAGGCAATCCGCTTGGTTACGTTGTTGGATGGGTTTCATGGGTGGATTGGAGTGGTCGGCAGTGGCTCGGTAGGCTGAGGGTTTAGGTCGTCTTGGACCCTGGAGTTGTCGTTTTTTGTGTATACTGTTGAGAATTTTGTTTTGCGAGATGGCCTATCTGCAGAATGTTGCGCTCCTAGTCAAGGAGGAGTTGATTTTCGAGTTGAGGTCGCGTGGGGTGACTCCGGAGGGTGATGTTTTGAATCTCCGGAGGTTGCTGCGGGAGCAGTTGTCCGCGGGTACGGCGGTGGATTGGTCTGACCTGCTGGAGGTTGGTGATGAGTTGGGAATTTGTAAACGGAAGGTGGAAGATTGGGAAGGGGTGTTAGAGGATTTGCAGTTTGAACCTCCAGTGGGTCGTGACCGGGCCTGCCGCCTTGCACGTTTGGGGCATCTGCTTGCCCGTTTAAGGCTGGTCAACCGGGCACCGGGGTTGGAGCCATCTGGAAGGGCGTGGATCTTGGAGAGTGTGGCTAGGCTGGAGGAGATTTTTCAGGCACTCTCCGGTTCCACGACTCCTACGGGGCTGGGTCAGCGGCCTAATTTTGCTCTGTCGCCTAATGTGTCGAGGCCGCAGGCTGAGACACCGGCTCTCACTGTGCCTGAGGTTCCTTCTGAGCCTGCAGGCGTTTCTGTTGAGGTTGCTTGTGGTTCGGCTCCAGCTGCCCTTCCTTCTGCTTCGGCTCCTGTGGGTTCACCTGCTCTTCTGCAGCTGAGCTACCACAAGCTGCCTAACCCTCTCACGCCCATGATCCAGAATCTCCCTGTGATCGATGGGATGGATCCTGAGGAGCTTCTTAAGTTTCTGGTGGCCTTTCTCAGACTTAGTGAGATGCCCGGCATGCAGGCTGGGGACTTGCTTCGTCTGGTGTTCCCTTATTGCAGAGGTCCCGTTGGGGAGTTGCTGAGTTCTGTCTTGGCCAGTGATGCCTCGGTGGACTCGTTCCATCGAGAGTTACTTTCGTCATTTCTTCCCATTCGACTCAGGGAGAGGATGGTCATGGACAGATTTTATCGGTCGCAGGGTAGGGGCGAGTCTCTGGCAGCCTATGTCTCTTCAGTCAAGGAAGCTCGTCAAGCGTTGCGCCTCACCCTTTCTGAAGCTGACACCGTTCGTGTCATCCTGGATGGCATTTCTCCAGAAGAACGGTGCAGATTGGTTTTTGCTGGTGTTCCTTCTACTTTTCGGGAGCTGCATCAGCTGTGCATTGTTTCGCGCAGCGTGCAGTTCTCAGACCAGCAAGGGAGGGATTCTGAGAGTCATCGTGCTCTCCCCACCCGTCGACCGGCTATGTCTGTAGGTGTGAGTCAGCCAGTGGGGGGTCGTGGTTCTCGGCCTCCTGTTCTGTGTTTTGCTTGTGGCCAACCTGGTCACATTCAACGTGACTGTCCACGTGCTCGAGGTCGTGGGGCGGGAAACGCTCGGCGCGGGGGGTTGCCTCCACAGTAGCTCCCCGCGTTGTTGCGACTGACCGTGGCCATTTGCCTCTGACGCGTGCCCATAGCAGGAGTGTCGGGGATTTTTCGGGCCTTGCTGGCATGGCTTCCCTGGGACTTAGGGCGGTCACCTCGGTGTGTCCTGGCGTTTTTGTATCTTTTGGTGGTACGGTGTGTCGAGCCCTTCTGGATTCTGGTTCGGCATGCAGTATCATCAGCCTTTCTCTTTTTGAGTCCCTTGACGCCTTAGGACTTGTCAGGCACACCGAGCCTTCTTCTATTACTTGCTGGACGGCATCCCAAACTCCTCTACCTATTCTTCTGAAGGCGTTTTTCCAGTTTAAGATTGAAGGATTTTCCTGGAGGTGGGGTTTTCTTGTTGCCAAGGACCTGGCGGTTTCTTGTATCCTAGGGGCAGACTTCATTTCCAAAAGTGGTATGGTGCTTGACCTCCAGAAGCGCCAGATATTCTTCAAGTTTAATCGGCGAGTTTTGGTGCCTCTAGTAGGTGATTCTGACTGCCCTCCTGCAGTCAGAGAGGTGGGTTGTGAGCCCGAACAACCCAAGGTGGATCCAGTTGGTCATCTCCCCCCTGAGCAGGCGGAGGCCATTAGGAGGCTGTGTTTGCGGTTTCCTGATGTGCTTACGGCTGAGCTTGGGGTCACTTCTCTTCTGGAGTATGAGATCCACCTCACCGATTCTCAGCCAGTTAGAAGTCATCCGTACAAACTTGCTCCCCCAAAGATGGAGGTTATGAGGGCTATGATTGAGGATCTTCTGAGCAAGGGTGTGATTGAACCGTCTCGTTCTGCTTATGCCAGTCCAGCTTTTCTTGTGCCCAAGCCTAATGGTAAGTCTAGGCTTGTGATGGATTATCGGAGGCTCAACGCTAAGGTCGCTATTGACTCGGTACCTCTGCCTGATTTGCATTCTGCGTTTGATTGGTTCGGTAAGGCTAAGTTTTTCAGTGTTTTCGATTTGAACCAGGCCTACCATCAGATTCCATTGAAGAAGGAATCACGGCCTATGACTAGCTTCTGTGTTCCCTGGAATCTTTATCAGTTCACTAGGGTTCCTATGGGTCTTGCTGTGGGTGCCCAGACTCTTACTCGTCTGCTTGATTCCATCTTCCATGATGTGAAGTTCAAGTTTGTCTTCAATTACCTGGACGATCTTCTTGTCTACAGTGAGACTTTCGGGGAACACATGCAACATCTGGAGGAAGTTCTTAGTCGCCTCAAATCAGCTGGCCTTACCGTCAATCCAGAGAAAGTCACTTTTGCTCGTCCGGAGATTTCTTTTCTGGGTCATCTTATCTCTTCTCGAGGCGTCTGCATAGATCCTGCGAGGACCCAGGGCATTCGGGATTTTCCTCCTCCCAGAGATGCCAAGGGGATTGCCCGTTTTGTGGGGATGGTGAATTTTTACCGTCGCTTCATCCCTAACGTGGCCGAGCTTGCTGCCCCGTTGAACGAGCTGCGTAAGAAAGGTGTCCCTTTTGTGTGGGGCCAAGCTCAGCAGACTGCCTTTGATGCTCTCAAGGAGGCTATCATGCAACCTCCTGTCCTGCGTATGCCTGATTTCAGCAGAGAATTTGTTCTTCAGACTGATGCCTCCTCCTCCGCCATTGCTGCTGTTCTTTCTCAGGAGTTTGATGGGGTCAGGCAGCCCATCGCTTTTGCTTCGAGGACGTTGTCTCACCAGGAAAGGAAAGCTTCTTCCATCTATGAGTTAGAGTGTCTGGCTGTTGTCTTTGGTACGGACAAGTTTCGGCGTTTCTTGGAACACGCTGAGTTCTTGCTGGAGACGGACAATCAGGCACTGTCTTGGCTTCTTGCCCATCCCCGACAGCTCGGGAAAATTGGTCGCTGGGTGGTCAAAATTTCTGCCTTTAAGTTCCGAGTTCAACATCTTAGGGGTACCCAGAATGTCATCGCGGATGCTCTTTCCCGCATGTATCATGAACCCAGTGATCCACCGACTGAGGCTGTTGCTCAGTGTGGTGCTGTTCTTCTGGATTTTCCTCTGGCTTATGACGACCTACTGTCCCATCAGCAGAAAGATCCTGAGCTGTCAGTCATCTTAGGTGAGCTTCAAGAGGGAGGTGCCCACCCTCCCTCTTTTCTGTCCAAAGGGGTACTCTGTTGCCGTCCTCGACAGAGGGGTGAACCCCGTGTAGTGCTGCCTAGTCATCTAGTACCGATGGTCTTTCAGTATTTTCACTCTTCTCTTGTGGGCGGTCATCTTGGCATTCATAAGACCATCGCTAAGATTCGTAGGTACTTCATCTGGAAGGGCATGGACCGGGACGTTGCGGGCAGAGTGCGGGCTTGTCACCTGTGCTCTCTCAGCAAGCCTAGTCAGAATGCAAGGTTAGGGTTGTTATCTTCTGAGGTGGCCGAGCGTCCTTTTGAGAAGGTGTTCATCGACTACGTGGGTCCTTTTCCCCGTAGCAAGTCAGGTAGCTCCTACCTACTTGTTTGTGTGGATGCTTTCTCGAAGTTCGTTTGGCTTTTCCCACTTCGGAGTGCCACGGCTAAGCTCACCATCCGTGCTCTCCAGTCCCAACTCTTCCAGCACTTTGGTGTGCCTTCCACTCTTGTGTCCGACAACGGTAGCCAGTTTACCTCCCATGAGTTTCGTAGGTTCTGTTTTGGCAATGGTATCAGGCATGTGACTACCTCTCCTTATTACCCACAGCCTTCTCATGCAGAGCGGTTCAACCGCAATCTTCGGTCTGCCCTTATTACTTTCCATGCTGAGAAGCAGAACACCTGGGATGAGAGTCTCTCTTGGCTCCAGCTTGCTTTTAATTCTTCCAAGCATGAGGGTCACAATGCCACTCCCTTCGAAATTCTACATGGCTACCCTCCTAACAACCCTTTGTCCAACTTGTGGAGGCTAGAGGATCTTCTACCTACGCCAGGTGCCACTGACGTAGTGTCCACGTGGCGGGCTGCTCGGCGCAACCTGCTACGTGCTAGAGAGAGAGTGAGGAGGAGGTATGATAAGGGTCGTACTCCTAACCCTTTTCAGGTTGGAGATCTGGTTCTCTGTCAGGCTCACCCGGTCAGTTCGGCCGCGGAACGAAGAGCTGCAAAGTTGTGCTATCGGTGGTCTGGTCCCCACCGCATCGACAGGTTTTTGTCACCGGTGACTGCTCTGCTGGTTGATCCCCAGTCAGGCAGGGTGTTCAGGAAAGCCCATGTGTCCCAGCTTAAGGCTTTCCGGGGAACGGTTGGTCCAGGAGTTGGTGTTCCTGGGGGTTTCTTGGGGCAAAGAGATTGATCACCTCTGCGCCCTAGGTGGCTGTTCTGAGAGAGTCTTCTTTCTCTCTTTTCTTGTCGGGCCCGACAGTCAGGGTAGTTCGCTCCCTGTTCGAGGGGTTTCCCCTCGTAGTTTCTCTTGGACGTCCTTGGAACACCACTCTTCGGAGGTCTTCGTCTTCTCTTGGTTCCCTGAGGTACCGAGTTTGCTCCCCTGCCTGGGTGTGTTGAGGTTTGCAGAGGGAGGTTGTACCGGGTCTTGGACCGGTACAGTTTCGTTTTTTTTCGTCATTGTCTGCCAGGCTGCCTGAGATTTGTTTTTGCCCTGCGTTTCGCGTAGTTGGTAGCCGTTGGCCCAGTTCCGTTTCGTTCCGGTTTCCAGCAGCTTCGGTCAGGTTGACCGGCTTCTAGATTGTTCGAGTAGTTCTAGTTTCTCTGGAGCCTTCGTCTGTCAGGTTGGCCGTCATTTGGTCTTTGGCTCTGCCTGCTGAGATTACTATGTCCGGCTGAGAGACTCCTAAACGTAAGTGTTCTTTTGAAGTTTCAATATTTAATCACCCTTTTGGTGAAAATACTTTTGTTTCATTGAAAATATTAATCGGGCTTAGTTGTGTTTTCAGGGTATTGTTAAATTTTAGTGTGTTGTTATTTATTTAAGTGCTAATTCTATTGTGGCCTTCTGCCGTTTTGATTAATTAATTATTTTTGATTTTGGTAATAAATTAGTTTCGCTCAGCTGCCGAGTTTTATTTTGGACCCTCCAACTGCCGCCCGTGATCCCATCGCTTTACTCGTTTTGAGCCATCCCCCAGTTGGCACGCTTCCCAGCTTTGGTGGGGGGATGGGTCTCAATCAGTTGCACATATTCTTGATATTATTGCGTCTAATGTCATATGTCTTGTTTTGCATGAAAATATGTTTACAGAAGTTTTGGCATGCAACAACTAGCATGTAAACAAAAATAACTAAAAAATTAAAATAAATTATTTTTAATCGTGTACTTCTGCTTAAAGTGTGTACTTTTAGCACAATATTCTTACTACGTTTATAAACATAAACAATATGTAAATAGGCGTTCATTGTAGTGACTGTTGTTTTCATGTGTTCACTGTGTATAGGCCTATAGTTAAGTGATGCCTGTCACTATTATCGTACAAATACATAATTCTGTAGGAATTTAAAATTGTAATAATTAAGTAGGCAGCTTGTACGTTTATAAAAAAAAATGATAATAATTTGTAGAAAACGTCGTAACGTTTTGCAATTTGTCGAAACTATCATGTTTTTAGAGCTAGTTAAAAAAACTCTTAATTGAAATGAACAAGCAATGTCAGATTTTAAATAAATAAAGCCGAAGTGCTGTAGTCTTCTGATTTATAATACTCTATGATTTAAATTACTTAAAAGGTACTTGGAATGAACAAAAATGTTTTGCCAACGGCTGGCGGTAGGAAATAGACATACGATATATTTAACAAATCAAATAATTAAAAAAAAAAAAATAATTAAGTAATCCAAAAATGCAAAGAAACTCAACTAAAATATTGGTAAAGAAACATCTCCAAGTTCCATTTTAATAGAATTTCACTGGAACATTTCTAAGCAGACTAAATTTCAATGAACACGTTAGATAAGATCGGAGCAGCGCCACTAAAGACCAAGTCAACAACTTTTACAGTAACACGTTTCTTGAAGTGCTTGGCAACGAAATGAGCACCGAAAGTTTCCTTATCATGTGAGGCACCCCCAACCCTCCCTCCTCGCCATTACTCCCCCACCTACCACCTCCAAACCTTTATCAACGCGAGTATATATGAAAGAGGTGAAACGTCACTTAAATGAACGTTAAAGATTCAGACGGCTATGAATTGTAAAGATTTTAGGTTGTTGAATATTTTATTTAGTTAGTAAAATATGCTTTCTCCCGGTGGTGTGGTATATGAAAATTTTGACACAATTTTAAAAATACTATTTTATTTTTGAAGTTTACTTCATAATGAAAACTAAATTTTTAATTGGATATTACGTTTTTAAATAGTATGGTATAATTAAAAGGTAAGTATATAGACCAGGGGCCTTGTCGATTATTTGTTTTTTTTTTCACTGTAGATATATGAAGAAAAAAAAGAATGTGATAGTTTTCTTCAGCGGAATGGCCGGAACATTTAAAAAAATGAGAAAAAGTGAAAAAATATTTTGTTTCTAATGTGGGTTCTCAAATTTTGCGGAATTGTTCCCTGATCACGAATATGACAAGGTTTTTACAATCGATTCATTGTTAAACACGTTAGGGCTGAAAATGTGCCGATTTCAGTAGGGTTACGTTCTGTTCGGTCTCAGTGGGTATTGATAGGTTAGGTTTGGTTAGGTTATGTTAGGTTTTTTAAGTTAGGTTATAAAGTATTATGTTGTTATGTGAGGTTTTTTAGGCTAAGTTATATTAGGTTGTTATGTTAAGTTTGTTTAGGTTGTGTAAGGTTTGTTTAGGTTGTTGTGTTTGTTGAGGTTATGTTAGTTTTGGTTCGGTTAGCACCTACCTTTACAACCCCAAATCTATCGTAGCGTAACTAATCCTAATCTATCATTACTCAACCTAGCACCTTACCTAGCAAAACCAGCTCATTGCACACTTGCAATATTTCATCTAACTCCTGACGAAATAAATCGGCAAGCCCCACTGATGTTGGATAAGTTGCTTCGTTTGTACACTGGTAAAATGTTGGAATTAGATTGTTTAATATTAGAATATTCTGAGTTTTTTTTTCTCGCGTTATAAACCCCTATAGGTTATAGGTGTTTAACATAGCAGTGTGCGTTGCAGAAATGTATTAAAAAGTGTGATAATATTGATTTCACTTGATTGTAATTGTGTCTTGAATTAATTTTGTAATGTAAGTTAAAATTATATCTATGGCAATAGATGGATCGATGTTGAACGATTTAAAAACAAAATAGTTCAATTTAAAGCTAAAAATATAGCTTGAATATTTTAGGAGATCTCCATATTAGGACAGAAAGAAATCACACAATTTTAGAAATTTTGATGAAAACTGAAAAGAACAGATTCAAAAATTGTTGCCGAATTCATTTAGATTTGCCATTAGTGTAATCTCTGATCCGACTACCTTGGAGATACGTAGGAATGTTTATTAGGCATTCGTTAGTGTATGGTATCATGTCATGGGGGGCTTCACTGAACTTGAATACCATTTTTAATGTTCAAAAATCAGTTCTAAGATCATTGTGTAATGTTGGAAACATGCGTGCAAGTTATAAGCTCATTTTCATGTATCTTCAAATGTTGCCTCTGCCAAGTTTGTATACAATGGAAAGATCTGAATTTGTCCATCTTAATAAATACTTATTTAGAGAATTTCAACCGAGTCTCTTTTACAATACTAGGAATGGAGTAACACTTAATTTTTCTATTATTAAGGAACGTCTTATAAGTAACTGTCTGCATGGTATAAATACATCAGATGACGTTAATAATGACGCATTAAATTTTAATCGAATATAGTATAATTGTACTTAACATGACGTCATACCAGTTTATGTGTATTTTAATGTATACCATTCTATAGAGTAGTTTCCTTTCAACTGTGCTATACATTGATTCATAATACACCAGTCATAATTATCGTGAAGGATTTCCCATTGTTTAACCCAATCAAAACACCCATTCATTCGTTTAATGAGAGAGGTTCATAATATTCAGAGCGGTTGTTTATCAAAACGTTTCTGGAAGTATAATTCTATTTTCCATTTAGTTCATTTGTTATGAAACGAATGTTCTCTCCCGCATTGCGAATGCTTTTGTTTTCCAGTTAAAAAGTGCGGCTTTGCGTTTGGCTGTATGCGGAATTGCAACGCACTCGACGTACGGTTACGTTGAAAGTAGGTCAACATGTGTTTACGGTTATAGTCCTTTGTGCGTTTCCTTTTTACGTGATTGTCATAATTCAAATCACAAAAATACGAGTTGTTTTATCCTGTAGTGTCAACAACTGGGCCAGCACAGAATATTTCTATTTACAGTACCTGATATTACGCAAATAATGAATTCACCTCACTACAGACTCAAAAAACTACGATTTTAATTCCTTTAGTTACATGCAGAATATTATTGCCTAACCAAAGCGGATAGAATTGCTTTAGATTTTATCAGTTTCGTAAGAGATTTATTATGATATGTTTTCTTGAAGATGAAAGTTAGTGACACCCGTGATGTAAAGGGGTGGAG
This sequence comes from Stictocephala bisonia, assembly GCA_035578905.1. Lineage (NCBI taxonomy): Eukaryota > Metazoa > Arthropoda > Insecta > Hemiptera > Membracidae > Stictocephala > Stictocephala bisonia. The sequence continues at coordinate 406,462 of JAQJVL010000288.1, forward strand.
GGATGGAACGTTTCGCCCCTCTGCTGCTGAAACCCCAATATATGCTTAATATATCACGCAGATCAATTACTGTCCAACCCAATTATATTAGCCACAGTACCTGTATAGGTACTGTGTTAGTACCTACAGATAGAAATAAATCTGACAAACAAATCTGAAATTTGGCGACGCCTCTCGGACCAAATCTCATTATTTGGTTTGTAGACGTTTTATCATTTATTATTATTTCATAGAAATTAAAAGTAAACCGTGTACATTTTATGTATGTTGGTAGATATTTAGGCTTTAATCTAATACATTTTTGTGAATAAGCAATGACCGATGTGTTCTTAATCAAAACAAAGTATCTGCATTCACTTACAAAACAAAGTTACCGACCATCGGATGCAAAGAAAATTGCATTAAAGTTGATGAGTCCGTCACGTAGAGAAACCAAATCAACGAGCTCTCTACAACAATAGTAACTAACGCAGGAGTTGTTCAGGTGCTTTGCTTATCGTGCAAGCCCAGCTGTTCCCGACAGAACTTAAACTAACTGAACCACTCAACCTACTTGCGGACATGACTAACTCACGCCGAACACTTCCAACGATTAATTTTGAATTGGGCACGAGTAATGGAATTACAGATGGTGTTACGTAGCAAAGTTACTTTCTTGACGAAAATTGATAGTGAACACGTACAAGACTAGCAAATAGTATACTGAGAAGTGTTTAACAGAAATATTGTTATTTTTGTTTTGTTAAATAATACACCAGCTAGCAAACTTACTACGTGATAAAACGAATGCTTTTGTTTTATTTCTTATTAGTTAAATTAAAATAATCTGCTGTTGTTAATATAATAATTTAACATTGTTTAGTAGATAAATTAAAGACATTTCCTTTAAAAATTACAGTTAATTAAAACTATATCAGTAAACTACACTACAATTGAAGAACCCCCCTCCAGCTCTCTCTCTCTCATCTCATGTGTACTACTTAACGAATCCTTCTACTTTCCTACGTGAGAATTCTTTGGATTCTTTATCATCCCTCAGCCTCTCACCTTAGGTACACTAGTTGACGAACATATCCTCTCACCATAGGGACACTATTTGACGAACCCATCCTCTCACCGTAGTTACACTAGTTGTCTAACCCTACCTCTCACCCACGTACACTAGTTGACGAACCCTTCCTCTCACCCCAAGCACATTAGTTGACAAACCCTTCCACTCACCTCCGCGACACTAGTTGATGAACATATCCTCTCACCATAGGGTCAATATTTGTCGAACCCATCCTCTCACCTTAGTTACACTAGTTGTCTAACCCTACCTCTCACCCACGCACACTAGTTGAGGAACCCTTCCTCTCACCTCAGGCACAATAGTTAACGAACCCATTCTCTCACCTCAGGCACACAATTTGACGAACCCTTCCTCTCACCTCAGGCACACTAGTTGAAGAACCTATCCTCTCGCCTCAGGGACATTAGTTGACGAACCTTTCCTCTCACCTCAGGGACACTAAATAAATAAATATCTTTATTCACCATTGACAGATACAAAGAATCCAAATAGGCTTCGTCAAATGAGTTATAAATCTACAATTAAATTAATTAATATCACAATTCATCTTAACTCTAAAACTAAGGATAAATTTATCTTTTTCTATATTAACATGAGAAAAAAAATTACAAAGGGAAAGACAATACTAGCCTAGTATTTGGTATGGCGAACCACGGCAGGGATTCATAAAGTCAGAGTAAAACTCTATGTAAAAGAAAATATTTCAACTTATTGGTCAACCACTAGTTGGTGAACCAATCCCCTCGCCTCAGGGATACTAATTGGCGAACCCCTCCTCTCACCTCACGCATACTAGTTGGCTAACCCTTCCTCTCACCTCAGGTACACTAGTTAGAGAATACCTCCTCTCACCTCACACACACACACACACACACACACACACACACACACACACACACACACACACACACACACACACACACACACACACACACACACACACACACACACACACACACACACACACACACACACACACACACACACACACACACACACACACACACACACACACACACACACACACACACACACACACACACACACACACACACACACACACACACACACACACACACACACACACACACACACACACACACACACACACACACACACACACACACACACACACACACACACACACACACACACACACACACACACACACACACACACACACACACACACACACACACACACACACACACACACACACACACACACACACACACACACACACACACACACACACACACACACACACACACACACACACACACACACACACACACACACACACACACACACACACACACACACACACACACACACACACACACACACACACACACACACACACACACACACACACACACACACACACACACACACACACACACACACACACACACACACACACACACACACACACACACACACACACACACGCGCGCGCTCTCGCTCGCGCGCGCACGCTCACGCTCACACTCACACACACAAGTTGGCGAAGCCATCCTCTCGCTTCAGGGGCACGAGTTGGTAAACCGTTCCGCTCACCTCAGGGACACTAGTTAGCGAACACTTACTCTCACCTCAGGCCCACTAGTTGTTGAACCCATCCTGTTGCCTCAAGGATACTAGTTGGTGAACCCTTCCCCTCACATCAGGAACACTAGTTGGTGAACCCATCCTCTCACCTCAGACATACTAGTTGCCGAATTCCCCCCACCTCAGCGCATTACTCCAGCCGAATCCTCCAGTACATGTCATAAACACCACTTACCGAATAATTGTTATCATCTCGCGCATACAATACTACTTAAACATCCATCGGTTCACCTTTCTACAAAAATAGTTTACTGAATCCGATACCGACTTTACGAAAACCTGAGTACCAATATTCCGTCCATCACTTATGAACACATAAACCACAAGCCTAAATATGGTTTATAAATTCCGTAAAATTATTTTTTCCTTTATTACAACATAAATTGTCAGCAATACAATGTATAGTTATTTATTTATAGTTCTATTTGATGTCTTAGTGAAACAAAAACCATTGTTGAATTAAAATTCTGATATATATGCCATGACTCGAAGAATAATACTCTTTCCATGTATCCCTTACATTGTATGTATACGCTTGCTTAATTCTAAGTTCAAACTCCTTTGTACATGTTGTAATACTGGTCGAGGTCACTTAACACTCTTGAAGTTCATATTCCATTTTGCCTTACCTTTGAACTCTCCGGTCGACGTAAACGTGTTCCAAAGGCCTCCGGAGTACGTCGTGCGAGTGTGGTTGGGGGCTGTTTTGCATGTATAATCCAACTAGTGGAATGTAGTTAGTGACGATGTTATGTAGAACGCCATCTACTCGTGAAACCGAAACTCCCCTCCCTAGCCTGTCCCTTTGTCTAGACTTGTTGTTCACTTTATAGAGTTTGATAAAAATATTCATTTATTGTAGTTATCCTCATACTGCTTTCTTTTTAATCCTTAATGTTCTTAAATTTTATTGGTTATTGTTTTAAAATCAAATCAAATCAAGTAGTTTATTTATATTGATCAAAATTTACATTGAAATAGGAATTGTCTATATATTGTATTATCATATATCATAGATTATACCACATGATGTGTTACACATCACACAGTTATAAACTACTCTATGATATATTACAAACACATACATCTTAGTTATATATTATGTTATTTGTTTTAATAACAGGTTATAATTACAGCATACTTTTGGTTTATATAACACTATTAACTGGGAAACAAACTTGTCTGAAATAGTAGCAGTTAGTTATTATAATATTATTAGGCTATGGTCATGTTATAAAAATTCTTGAATACAATAAAAAGGATTATCAGTTAGCCATTTATACAAACTATTTTTTAATTGAGCATAAGGAATGGTCCGAGCTGACTGAGGAAGTTTATTGAACAATTTAATTTGAAGTATGCACATATCCACTTAAATAATATTTATTTTAACATTTTAAGATACATTTGAATATTATTGTTAGAGCTGATAATCTCTCATTTATATTTGTCTTGAAAATACTTGAGAATTCCAAAGCAATATATTATACGAAATGTAAGTTTTATGAACTAGAATTATTTTTATTAATTTGGCTGATTATGTATTGAAGTCTTACAATATTTTAAAACATTCATATTCGAGTTCCACACATCTTAAAAATTGAAAGTGTTGCCTACAGGTATTTTAAAAATTGTATAGCTATTAAACATTTCATAATTATAATATATTTAGTAAGTAGTGAAATATGTTCATGAAATACTAATCTATTGTGTATATTTTAGGTAAATATGAAGAAACTATTATTCATAAGTAAGGATTGGTAAGTGTAGTAATAGTTTTAAACAAACTTTGGAAATATTTTTTAAAGATACTCGATAAGAAGTAATCATTTGTTATCTACATAAGTCGAGTTTAAAAAATGTTATTTTATTGCACAATGTGGAGATTATCAATGAACTGAGTGGCTGGACCGTTAACTTGTTATTGTATGTGTTTGGGGCTGTGTTATATTTGCTAGTGTATAATGTGTCGGCACTAGTGGCGCAGTGCTGTAACCCAGCTACTTGGGGGCAAAGTGTTGTGGAGATTGTAGGCGATAAGTTCCATGCTCAGTCCTCTTAATACCGACACGGCGATCGCTCAGTGGTTGCCATCGACGTGTACACTTTTAGAGAAATCTGGGTTGTCCATGTTGGATGGTAGTCAAGGATCAGATGTTGTGTAGGGAGGAGAACTGACTGTCAGACTTGTCAGTTAGCTTAAAATCAGACCAACACTACGTGGTTCGGATTCGACGTAAATATGTAGGTCCCTTAGTTGCCCTGGCCATTGGACTATTTAATAAATGATCCTTTCTGAGGAACATTCGACCTTAGTTAGTAACAATGACTGCACTCGTTCATCTACACTTATGATACTCATTCGCCCCTCATATTCGACCATATCTAGACGATCGGCGTCTTAATAATGAATAATGGGTGGTGAATAATTAAAAAAAATGGACGTTTATCAGTTGCCTGTTGCTCATATAATTTAGTTGTCATCAGAAGTTTCCAAATTTAAAATATTATTTTTGTAATATTTTCGTTTTGTCGCGTGGTTATTTTATTTAACGGTACACATATTTTTTATTTGATTTGATTAAAAATGTTTACTTTACATATCGCTTTAGTAAACTTGTATATTATTATCGAAATGAGTTACAGTATTATTATTGTCTCCCAACCATAGAGTGATTGTTCATCTATGTTTACTTATGGTCCATATTATCTTCAATCTTATGATAAAGAAGAGACTTTTGAACTATTCTGGATCTATATTAAAACCCATTACACTGTCTGATTTTACATCCTTAATAAATGTAATAAAAGTTACGGTAGTATGAATAATTTGTATGCATTGTTTAATGTAACTTTCTTAAGAGATGTTATAAAGCTAGTATGGATAAATAATGTTTATCTGCTGGTTAATATAACATCCTTGACAATAACTGATGTCTCAAAGATAGTCTGTATAAATAATGTTTATCTGCTGGTTAATGTAACATCCTTGACAATAACTGATGTCTCAAAGATAGTCTGTATAAATAATGTTTATCTGGTGGTTAATGTAACATCCTTGACAATAACTGATGTCTCAAAGATAGTCTGTATAAATAATGTTTATCTGCTGGTTAATGTAACATCCTTGACAATAACTGATGTCTCAAAGATAGTCTTTATAAATAATGTTTATCTGCTGGTTAATGTAACATCCTTGACAATAACTGATGTCTCAAAGATAGTCTGTATAAATAATGTTTATCTGCTGGTTAATGTAACATCCTTGACAATAACTGATGTCTCAAAGATAGTCTGTATAAATAATGTTTATCTGCTGGTTAATGTAACTTCCTTGACATAACCAGCAGATGTCTGCATGTCTCAAATCACACGCCTACCTCTACACACATAGTGGTACAGTCCCACCTGCTCACCTCTACACATACAGTGTTAGTAACCCACACGCCCACCTCTACACACATAGTGGTACAGTCCCACCTGCTCACCTCTACACATACATAGGTATGTGGCACTGACCCACCCGCCCACCTATACACGTACAGTGGTATCGACCCACCCGCCCACCCATACACGTACAGTGGAATTGACCCACCCGTACCCATACACGTATAGTGGAACTGAAATTACACGTACAGTGGCAATGACCCACCCGCCCACCCATACACGTACAGTGGTGTTGAACGCATCCTTGGACGCATCCTCTTCCGCACCAGGCTCCATATCACTCAGAACAGAGCTCACACTGCCTACACGGGAGACTCCAGTAGATGTTCAGCAGTCATTACACGCCCATTTACCCCTAGCCTCCACAGACATATTACGCCACTTGGTTCCACGGACACTACAATTGAAGTCGTACTTTCTACCACACATTGAACAATTAACACTTTGCACACTTCATTGCTAATAAATTAATAATTCAACTATATGAGATTAATAAATAACAACTTTTATAAGCATATATAAAGAAACAATTAAACCAATATATTCTTGTACTGCACATGCCCTTCAAGAAGCAAGCAAAAACCTGCCGAGCAGCTTATCAGTAAGCAGCCGTCCGCTCGATACCGAGTCCAACTGATAACTGATAATATTCTATACCGTTGTCAGAAATATCAAACTTTTGTCATGTTTTGTTTTTTAAATAAATCTTGCCCACCCAACCACGTACGGTGGTATTGACCTACCCGCCCACACACACACGTACAGTGGTATTGACCCACCCGCCACCCACACACATTCAGTGGTACTTACATCAGTCATTACACATGTAATACATTACAGTATTACATCAGTTACATAACCTCCTTGACAATAACTGATGTCTCAAAGATAGTCTGTATAAATAATGTTTATCTGCTGGTTAATGTAACTTCCTTGACAATAACTGATGTCTCAAAGATAGTCTGTATAAATAATGTTTATCTGCTGGTTAATGTAACATCCTTGACAATAACTGATGTCTCAAAGATAGTCTGTATAAATAATGTTTATCTGCTGGTTAATGTAACATCCTTGACAATAACTGATGTCTCAAAGATAGTCTGTATAAATAATGTTTATCTGCTGGTTAATGTAACATCCTTGACAATAACTGATGTCTCAAAGATAGTCTGTATAAATAATGTTTATCTGCTGGTTAATGTAACTTCCTTGACAATAACTGATGTCTCAAAGATAGTCTGTATAAATAATGTTTATCTGCTGGTTAATGTAACTTCCTTGACAATAACTGATGTCTCAAAGATAGTCTGTATAAATAATGTTTATCTGCTGGTTAATGTAACATCCTTGACAATAACTGATGTCTCAAAGATAGTCTGTATATATAATGTTTATCTGCTGGTAATGTAACTTCCTTGACAATAACTGATGTTTCAAAGACAGTCTGTATAAATAATGTTTATCTGCTGGTTAATGTAACTTCCTTGACAATAACTGATGTATCAAAGATAGTCTGTATAAATAATGTTTATCTGCTGGTTAATGTAACATCCTTGACAATAACTGATGTCTCAAAGATAGTCTGTATAAATAATGTTTATCTGCTGGTTAATGTAACATCCTTGACAATAACTGATGTCTCAAAGATAGTCTGTATAAATAATGTTTATCTGCTGGTTAATGTAACTTCCTTGACAATAACTGATGTCTCAAAGATAGTCCGTATAAATAATGTTTATCTGCTGGTTAATGTAACATCCTTGACAATAACTGATGTCTCAAAGATAGTCCGTATAAATAATGTTTATCTGCTGGTTAATGTAACATCCTTGACAATAACTGATGTCTCAAAGATAGTCTGTATAAATAATGTTTATCTGCTGGTTATTGTAACTTCCTTGACAATAACTGATGTCTCAAAGATAGTCTTTATAAATAATGTTTATCTGCTGGTTAATGTAACATCCTTGACAATAACTGATGTTTCAAAGATAGTCTGTATAAATAATGTTTATCTGCTGGTTAATGTAACATCCTTGACAATAACTGATGTCTCAAAGATAGTCTGTATAAATAATGTTTATCTGCTGGTTAATGTAACATCCTTGACAATAACTGATGTCTCAAAGATAGTCTGTATAAATAATGTTTATCTGCTGGTTAATGTAACATCCTTGACAATAACTGATGTCTCAAAGATAGTCTGTATAAATGATGTTTATCTGCTGGTTAATGTAACATCCTTGACAATAACTGATGTCTCAAAGATAGTCTGTATAAATAATGTTTATCTGCTGGTTAATGTAACATCCTTGACAATAACTGATGTCTCAAAGATAGTCTGTATAAATGATGTTTATCTGCTGGTTAATGTAACATCCTTGACAATAACTGATGTCTCAAAGATAGTCTGTATAAATAATGTTTATCTGCTGGTTAATGTAACATCCTTGACAATAACTGATGTCTCAAAGATAGTCTGTATAAATGATGTTTATCTGCTGGTTAATGTAACATCCTTGACAATAACTGATGTCTCAAAGATAGTCTGTATAAATAATGTTTATCTGCTGGTTAATGTAACTTCCTTGACAATAACTGATGTCTCAAAGATAGTCTGTATAAATAATGTTTATCTGCTGGTTAATGTAACATCCTTGACAATAACTGATGTCTCAAAGATAGTCTGTATAAATAATGTTTATCTGCTGGTTAATGTAACTTCCTTGACAATAACTGATGTCTCAAAGATAGTCTGTATAAATAATGTTTATCTGCTGGTTAATGTAACATCCTTGACAATAACTGATGTCTCAAAGATAGTCTGTATAAATAATGTTTATCTGCTGGTTAATGTAACATCCTTGACAATAACTGATGTCTCAAAGATAGTCTGTATAAATGCACCTTATACTTTATTTCAAATTTAATGACTGCTTACACTAAGTAGTATACGGTAGCAAAGAAATCAAAATTTTCCTAATGGGTTTTTATTGCTTTTTATTGAAAGATTGATTTACCTAAATATCTCTTTTTAAATACTGAATTATGCACATTTAGATCTTCTCAAGTTTAAAAATAAATTATGTAAGTAACAGACATTCTAACGTAATAATCTGTTGACGTAAGTAGAAAAGATAAACATTTTCAGCAGTCTTCTGATTTGTCTGGGTACAATCGACGATTCGACAGAGAACAAAAAGCCACATGTCCGTAACCTCGGTTGATAGGCAAGTACTGTGTATCAATGTCTACCCGAACGGCTGCGGAGAGTGAGGCACGTGGTTGCTTGCTACCTTTATTGCGACGCAGTTGTGTCTCTGCTACATGTGGCAGTTATGCGCTACAAGCCGCACATTTATGCGATCCCCACCGGCGATATGTCTTCGGGCGAAATATTCGGAGGGAGGAAGACGGTTTTACGACGGCCTGGGCACTTTCTGCCCTCCGTAAACCCCAAATGGACGTAACAAATAACTTCTTCTTCGTAAACTTCCTTGTAGATAAAGCTGTCGACAAGGCTTAAACATAATTCCGTCACTTATGGACGTTGAACATGTTTATGTTATGATTACCGTACATTTGAGTTTTGTAAATAGCGCATTTAATGTGTCACCAGTAGATTGTTTTATTATAACAATCATATGATGTAAAATATTAAATAGTGTGGCGAAAAAATTAGTGCAGTTTTATTATTATCTCAAAATTATAATGATTTCAGTTTGTTTTATACTTTTGTTATTGATTATTTTGCATAATTTATCAGACACCTGCCCACACATACATGTTAAGTGGTATTACACCCACTACACACATCTCACGGTGGTATTGATACATTAAACCCACCACATACATAGCACAGTGGTATTGATACATTAAACCCACCACGCACATCGCACAGTGGCATTGGTACGTTAAACCCACCACACACATCGCACAGTGCTATTGGTACGTTAAACCCACCATACACATCGCACAGTGATATTGGTACGTTAACCCACCACACACATCGCACAGTGGTATTGGTACATTAACCCACCATACACATCGCACAGTGGCATTGGTACGTTAAACCCACCACACACATCTCACGGTGGTATTGATACATTAAACCCACCACATACAATATCGCACAGTGGTATTGGTACATTAAAACCACCACACACATCGCACAGTGGCATTGGTACGTTAAACCCACCACACACATCGCACAGTGCTATTGGTACGTTAAACCCACCATACACATCGCACAGTGATATTGGTACGTTAACCCACCACACACATCGCACAGTGGTATTGGTACATTAAAACCACCACACACATCGCACAGTAGTATTGGTACGTTAAACCCACCACACACATCGTACAGTGGAATTGATACGTTAAACCCACTACACACATCCCACAGTGGTATTGGTACGTTAAACCCACCACACATCGCACAGTGACATTGGTACGTTAACGCACCATACACATCGCACAGTGATATTGGTACGTTAACCCACCACACACATCGCACAGTGGTATTGGTACATTAAACCCACCACGCACATCGCACAGTGGCATTGGTACGTTAAACCCACCACACACATCGCACAGTGCTATTGGTACGTTAAACCCACCATACACATCGCACAGTGATATTGGTACGTTAACCCACCACACACATCGCACAGTGGTATTGGTACATTAAAACCACCACACACATCGCACAGTAGTATTGGTACGTTAAACCCACCACACACATCGTACAGTGGAATTGATACGTTAAACCCACTACACACATCCCACAGTGGTATTGGTACGTTAAACCCACCACACATCGCACAGTGATATTGGTACGTTAACCCACCACACACATCGCACAGTGGTATTGGTACATTAACCCACCATACACATCGCACAGTGGCATTGGTACGTTAAACCCACCACACACATCTCACGGTGGTATTGATACATTAAACCCACCACATACATAGCACAGTGGTATTGGTACATTAAAACCACCACACACATCGCACAGTGATATTGGTACGTTAACGCACCATACACATCGCACAGTGATATTGGTACGTTAACCCACCACACACATCGCACAGTGGTATTGGTACATTAAACCCACCACGCACATCGCACAGTGGCATTGGTACGTTAAACCCACCACACACATCGCACAGTGCTATTGGTACGTTAAACCCACCATACACATCGCACAGTGATATTGGTACGTTAACCCACCACACACATCGCACAGTGGTATTGGTACATTAAAACCACCACACACATCGTACAGTGGAATTGATACGTTAAACCCACCACACACATCCCACAGTGGTATTGGTACGTTAAACCCACCACACATCGTACAGTGGTATTGGTACGTTAAACCCACCACACACATCCCACAGTGGTATTGGTACGTTAAACCCACCACACACATCCCACAGTGGTATTGGTACGTTAAACCCACCACACATCGTACAGTGGTATTGGTACGTTAAACCCACCACACATCGTACAGTGGTATTGATACGTTAAACCCACCACACACATCCCACAGTGGTATTGGTACGTTAAACCCACCACACATCGTACGGTGGTATTGGTACGTTAAACCCACCACACACATCCCACAGTGGTATATTACAATGACATAACACAAGGAAAATTGTTTAGAAGTATGTCTTTTATTTCATTGCATTTTATTTACAAATTTATTTTGGCGTATATATGTTTATCCTACACGTTACGGCTTATTCACCTATCCAGGTCGTGCTAGAGAGATATTCCTAATTTCGCCTGGTAAAGTAAGGCATTCTTCCTCTTTGACTCTTATCTCAGCAGCCAATTTTATTAATTAACACTCAAGATCAAAGGTCAACGAGCAGCAGTAGTAAAGAGATTCTGAATAAAAAGGATAAGAATCGTCAATTTATGAAAAAATGTTAAATAATGGCCGCTTCTTTCTCTCAAGAAATATGATGAAATCAAAAGAAGCAATTCAGTTTCCTGTAATAATGAAGCTTTTCTTTTAACTCATTATATTATTGTACAAAATAGAATATTAAACTTTGTTATCCATTTCAAAGGCGCTCAAACTCGTACATTGACAATAAAAACTAAGTTTCATTGCATTGAACTAATAAACAAAATGTTGAGGCTATATTCAATGCACCTTTAAAATGTTGAATAAGCTCGTTAAAATAATGTATTGAAGAGTCGCACGTTAGTTGATCCACACTGGAGCGTAACAATGCAATAAATGGCTTTCCGAGGACAGTGCGGTGTAGTCACTAGTGACATTTGCCAGCATGGTGACTTTGAACTGCGGAGTGCACTGTCCAAGGTTCGAATCCCCAACTGGACTAGATGTACTTCACACGTTGCTTAAAGTTCACGCACATGCCTGCAGGCCCTTCTGAACTGACGAGCTAGTTTTCAGTTTTGTGTGTTTTATTGTTAGCGAATAATGTACACACTAGTTCGCAAAGTGTCTTTTGTGTTCGTAAAGTGGATGGATGTGCAACTGCTTGGTCATTCATTTGTAAAGTATACGTTGATTTGCCTACATTAGTCGAAGGATTGTGTTGCTTAAGTTGTATCATTTAAATATGTAGTACATTTTAAATTGTAAAAACATGTTTAGGTTTGGACATGCGCATCATTTTTACCTATTCGATTGCAGTACTTTGTGGGGAATTCGGCTTGACATAAGGTGCAACACTTTCAATGTACTGATTTAAGTTAGCGTATGTTTGCTAGGAATATTGTGCAGCTTCACCGCAGTACCAGTGCCTCAGTCAACATAGTCATACGGGATGAGAGGGCCACCAGAACGCTTCGAAATGGACTTAAGCATCATGAGTTTGTGGCTTTGATAGGGAGTTGCATCGCCCAAGAAATGAGCAAGAGAAGTTCCATAGTTCCAGTCCAGATGTCAAGCTTGGGAGAGCACCTACAACCAGCATCAGAGAGAGATGTCATACCAGTGACAGCTGCAGAGTTACCACTTGTGTCAGTTTTGACTGGAGATACTCCCAGTGAAATACAAAGCTCCTGTAAAACAAGAGTAATAGTAGAAGATAAAAAAAGTTCTGTTAAGGGGGGGTTATCCAAAGCCACAGAGGTCAATGATTTAAACTCCCAACCCATTGCCTTAAAGGAATCGACTTAAAAATACCTAAACATAAAGAAATTAATCTCTTTGATAACAATTCAGAAATATTACCTAATTATCTTAATTTTCTGTTTTTAAATGTCCAAGGTCTTGATAAAAAAACTGCTGTTTTGGAAAGTTTCCTGATTGGCTTACATGGTATTCAGTTTATATGTCTTACCGAGCACTGGCTGAAAAAAGATGAAATTGATGCTTCCAATCCGCAAGGCTTTTATTGTGCAGCCTCCTATAGTAGGTCTGAACACATAAGAGGAGGTTCTTTAATATTCGTACGCGATAATTTATGTGCAAAGGAATTTAATATATTTAATTTCTGCCAGGAATTTAACTTTGAAGCCTCAGCCATTATTGTTGAGGAAATAAAACTTATAGCTGTTTCTTTATACCACTCTCCCTCGGGTGATGCGTATGAGTTTATTAAAACACTTGACAACCTTCTTGAGGTTTTGGGCTCCTGGTCCAGCTACACTATTATTGTAGGGGGTGATATTAACTCAAAATTTGATGTAAATACAAATAAAAAAACCGTAACTATCTTCAAAAATATATTGAGGCAGCATAAGCTTTATTGTCTTAATAAGGCTGCGACAAGAGGCTATAACTGCCTCGACAACGTATTTATTAACAGTCTAGTCAATAAAACATCATTCAAAATTATTCCATTTCCTTATTCAGATCATGATGGTATTCTTCTAGGCTTCCACGCTAACAACAAGCAAACACCTAAAACGTCCACATTCTCTGCCAATAAATCTACATTCATTATTCCAAAATCGGTTTATAATGATATATCACTCCATTTACACTCTTACGACTGGGACCATTTGCTATCAGAGTACCGAGGCAAAGGAGCTACCTGTATTTTTCAACACCTTTTCTCTTTAATTTTAAATAACATCAACTTTTATAAAAAATTAAGGTTACTTAAGTCAAATAAACCTACTAAGCCGCGCCCTAACTGGTTTTCACCAGATCTACTAAAGATGAGAGACAGGCTGTTTTTTCTACATGGTGTGGCAAAAAGCACCGATAATAAGGCTGTCAAGCACAGCTTTGCTACCCTAAAAAAACAGTACAGAAAATCCATTGAGGAAGCAAAGATTTCTCAAAATATAAAGTACATTGAGCGCAGCAAAAATAAATGTAAAGCTGCTTGGAACGTTATCAGGAGCAATCAGGGAACATTAAAACAAGATCAAATATGTTTCACGCCTAATGATTATAATGATTTCTGTATTGAGTCTGTCTTCGAATTAAAAAACAAAATGAATGATTAAAAATTTAATGTTGATAACTGTTGTATCTTTCTAAATTGCTCTGACGTAACTCCAGTTGCCTTTAGTTGGACTGCCATTACACCAGATGACGTGCTTTCAGCTAGTAAACGCCTCAGTAATTTGGACAGCAGTGACAGCATGTCAAATAATCTCATTAAATTCATTCTCCCAAGTTTTGTCAATCCCCTTACTTCCTGCATAAATCTATGTCTGAAGGAAGGAGTTTTTCCTGATCCACTAAAAATCTCTAGAGTGTGCCCAGTATATAAAAAAGGGCCAAAAGATAAGCTAGACAGCTATCGCCCGATATCAATTATTCCAATCTTATCCAAATTAATTGAAATTTTAGTTTTTGACCAGATTAATGAATTCTTTGAAACAAACCAATTTTTAAGCACATCACAATTCGGATTCAGGAAAGGCAAATCTACATCAAATGCAATTGACAGTCTTATTAGAACTATTATTCAAACGTTTGAAAATAAGAATCTTGCCCAGGCCACCTTCTGTGACCTGAGCAAAGCATTTGATTGTGTGAATCATAGCGACCTTTTCAAAAAATTATCTTATTATGGTGTGAACGGGTTACCATAATAAGATTTGTTCAAGTCATATCTTACAAATCGCAACCAAAAACTTTTATAAATGGTCAATGGTCGAATGAAGTCTCTTTACATTGTGGAGTTCCCCAAGGGTCCGTACTTGGACCCTTTTTATTTTTAATATGCATAAATGACCTCCCTCAATGTTTGTCTGCATCTTCTACTATATTGTACGCTGACGACACAACATTTGTCAACATTGGTAAAGACATAGAAGAAATTAAATTATTATCTGAAAACACTAATATGAATGCATCCAAATGGTTTCAGGCCAATGGATTTCTTCTAAATAATGATAAGACAAAAAATATATCGTTTAGCGTGAGATCAGGTTCAGTCAGTTATAATTGCCTCAACAACTTCTCATCTAGTGTTAAGATTTTTGGTGTTTTCATTGACCAGAATCTAAATTGGAATGAACATATAGAGCATATATCCAATAGGCTGTCAAGAGTAATTTACCTCTTAAGGCGTTTAACATCTTGTGTTTTACCATAAATTATGTAAAAATAGCATATTACGCTTATTTCCAACCTATTTTTAGATATGGTCTGATTTTCTGGGGGAATTCAAAACGAATTAAGGAAATATTAGTTATCAAAAAAAAAGCAATTAGGGTAGTTTCAGAATCAAGTTTATTTGAACATTGCAAACCCCTTTTCCAGTATTTGAAAATTCCAACTATTATTAACTTATACCTATTCGATCTCATTTCCTATGTTTTTCAAACTCCTCATTTGCTACATTTTAATTACAAAAATCATTCTCACAACACCAGACAGAAACTGAACACATCAATACACTTTTCTAGATTGACGAAGTCTCTTGATAGCCATGTGGTATTATGCTTGAAAGTATACAATTTCCCTTCCCATTTAGTTTTGAAGTACAGTCAAAAACAATTTTTAACTAAGTTTTACATAAGGCTCCTGGAAAACCCCTTCTATTCTGTAGATGAATTTTTTACTCTGAACCACATTGACTTCTAACATTTTATTACGTCATAAGACATTATTAAAATATATATTGTATTTCGTTTATCTATTTTTTTTTTTTTTTTAATGTTGAACAAATGTTTAAACTTAGTTTAAAATTAAGATGATTTGGCATTGTTCATAATTGTAAACAATTTGATGGCAAATAAATGAATTATTATTATTATTATTCATTGTATTTCCTCACGCATTAATTTGCAACATTTGTAAAGTTATTTGTTTTGGAGTAAATAAAGATTAGTGTTCCAAAATAAATGCTATAAGACGTTTTTGGACATAACTTAGAGTTTGTATTGAATTTCGCTTGAAATGATTCTTATCAAACTTAACAAATGAATAAATGAAATATGTTTTCAAGATATATTCAGTTTCTGTAAAGTATTGTATGTTGTTTAAAAATATATTTAAAACCAATACGACGATGAAATCCCTCTTTCAGTGAACAATTCTTTGCTCAATAAAACGACCTTTGAAAACTTCCCATCTCGTGAAACGATTGGGCCTTGCTTTTTAAATAAAGCTACGGAAATGTATTTTTAAAATCATGCGGCCGCCTTGTTTGCGGTGGGAAAATGAATCGTGTTTTGTTATACCTTTCTATTAATCTTTAACCGTGTTCCACCAATGTAAATTCTTTGTTGACTTTTCTTCTTATTCTTCATTATTGAAGAATATTAGAAAATTCTAATAATAGAATATTATAACACAGCTGCACAATAGCACTGTGTGGCTGTTCTAATTATACATAATATTCACTCAATAATAAATAAAATAAAGTGTGAAAAAAATTAAAGAAATAAAACTTAAACTTAATGAATGATTCCAACTATTTAATTGGAAATAATAGCTACAATCAGCACAGAAATGTATAAAATTTCTTTTGGATAGTAAAAGTAGAAACAAAAGACTCAACAGTCAAAAAACCTTTTCTATTTAGTTTGAGTAGTTTACAATTTCGAAATCTTATTGACATACTCTTCTTGATTTCAACATTTTAAAAATAATTGCATAGTATCTTCGTATGGTTTCTACTTCTTTGGGTAAAATTTTCTGCAGTGTCCTTACGAATAATAATTACTTTAAAGTGTATTATATTGTATTTTTATTCAATTATAATGAAAAAACCCAGATTGTTTACTGTTCTTTATTTCAGTAACAATGTGAATATATATTTCTCCAACAAGACGAGGAAAGCAAATAGACTTCAACTTTAACTGGGGCAGAACAATCACTGGTTCCTGGTGTATTTCCAGCTGTCTTTTCTACCCCAACTATTCTCTTATCTAATATTCTGTGGTACAAATGTTGGTATTATTTTAATTATATTTAATAAATATTCCAAGTTATTATATTAAATGTGTTTTGAATGTTATAGATTCTATAATAATTTATTCTGACAAACTAATTGTTAAATACTCCTTACATATTCGTTGAATATAAATTGTTTTTATTTAACAAACAGTTTTATACCATCCGTAATCATTATTTTTCTTTAGAACATTGCAACGTTAACTACACACAAGTGAACTATTCATTAGATTACACCTATCATCACGCTCTTATTTATACGTATTACAGATTATCTGGATTAACGCTGATCTATTGTACACATATCTTAAACTAAACCTTTGTTTTTTTCTTGGCGTCTTTAAATACGTAAGGTAATCTAACAATGTAGAGGGTAAGTAACATCATGTAAATTTCTCAGTGGAATTTGCAATGTCAGAAAATCCGATACAATAGACTCGTTAAAAATGTTGACAGCGCAAACAATACGAGGAGGGCGTTGGTGGATGATAAATTGTCCTGTGTGGCGTCTTAGCCCAATAAAAAGGGAAAAGGAATGAATAGAGAGGTGATTTATTTAGACACGCTATACATCGGCGTACGGAGGCTTCACAGCCGCCATTTTGAATTTCACTGTGATTGAAACAGCCAAAATAAGCCAGTGGCTGGTAAATTTTGAAATATAATTTGAGTTAATATCTGTCGGCGCAGGAATTATGAGTACTCGAGTTTGAAGGCTGGTAACTAAAAGACCTATGAATAATCCAGCCACAACATTGTTTTGCTTAATCGTACTTTATAACATAGGTATGCATTTTTAAATATTATTGCAAGTTAAAAACTCATTGCGTTTAATTTCGCGGATAACAGTAACGTATCGCACCAACTCAATGTGACCAGCATTCAATTTTACGATCAATAAAAGCAAAAAAATAGATAAACTTTGTCTTGTGAAAAGATAAAATTTTGAAATTGACAAAACTATGCATCAACCATATATTAAAATCTGAATGCAATACAATCACGGGTTTTTAGTAATAGAAAAATAAAGTTGATGCATAGTGAAAACTATTAAAAATTCCGGTACCTACAATATTTGTACCTACTGGTATAAAAGTCTTAAAACTAATAGTGATATTTAAAAATCAATTTATCATGACGTTATAAAATTAAACGAGAAAAAAATGGCGTGGTCTTTCATAAGTCTTGTAGTTAGTAGTGAATCAAATCAAATCTTTTTGATCTTGATTTGATTTGAACAACCTTAAACGTCGATTACACATAATCTTTGCGCCAATAGTAACTATATTTTTGTTTGTTTGTTTGTATTTTCATTTATATTATTTTTTTAGGGAAAAACAAAAAATCGTGCATTAAAAGGTTAATTGTACGTATCATCTCATCTCCTGTTAGAAAAACGCCACCAGCATTATATATTTATACGTATAAAAATATATTGATACACATATAAACATTATATATTTATACGTATAAAAATATATTGATACACATATAAACACATAGCACTTAATTAAAGACACGACTGTGAGAAGGCTTCTCAAGTCCTCTTTGTCTTACAGAGGTCCCAGACAAGTTCGTGTTATTAGGATAATGAAGCTGTACCTTCGTGCACGATTTACGTATTCACATTCACTATAGGCCTAATGCCATTTGCTGACTTTATTAAAAAGTAAGAAGTAGTGTATTTAAAACGTTGTTTTGTGTGCGTAAAGTTTTTTAATTGTTTTGCTAAAACTGCGTGATGAAATGAAATATGCTGGGAAAACAGTAATAATTAACTTGTTTGGTCATAAAGCAATATTAATAATTAACTAACTGACGATAATGAAATTTTAATATTTATGATTCGTTTGCAAGAGTAATTTAATGAAGTTCAAACAATCATTGTAAGTGTTTTGTGAAACATTTGCAAATGTATTTACTAATCCATAATTTATTTAAGTGTGTAATCAGTTACTAGTAGGTTTGGTGTTTATGAAGACTAAGTAATTTGTCATGGTATTGTGTGTATCTGACGTTTTGTATCTTTTGGTTACTTTGCACCAATACTTTTACGAAAGCTTGAATTTAACGACTTTCACGGAGAGAAAAGAATAAATAATAATCAAACATTTCTTCCCTAACAATCAATATTATAATTTAACTTCATACTAAACTGGGCCGGACCGATTCCGACCTGCATCTAGAGGTTTTAGCAGAGGAGGGAATATATTCCTCCGCTTAACTGTCTCAGTGCACGGTAAAGGCTGCAGTCGGGAGCCACACTATCTAAATTGTGGCACGTATTTTTCTGTACTCCAACTGGTTATCAGCTGAATCAAAAAAATTCAGTCTAAATTATCAAGAGGTTGCCAGATTTTCTGTGTAGCCCGGGTAGCTCTGTACTATGTCCGGTGTTATTATTGCTAGGTGGGAGATTAAAAATGTCAAGTGAATATTGTTTCAATTAATTTTAGTAATGATGCCCAAACACCGACAGTGCTTTTTGGAATCACGATCGGTGCAACTTCTTTCAAGGTATAAACAACCTCTAAGCTTACATCATTTTCATTAGAGTTTATGGAACTTTTCTTTATCTTTACTGAACATATTATGCGATAAAAGAAATTATTCTGACCGTCCAAATTTTATCACAGTAATTACTGTATAAACTTTGTAAGTATAAAAAACATATATCTTAGTTTGTTTAAATTATCATTTTTATACATATATTATTGTTCAAGTCAAGAAATTATAAAATGTTGAGCTTATTCTAATTTCCTCAATTAAATTATATAAAGTATTTAACTGTCGTTTGCTGTTACGATTTGGTTTTTATCGTTCAATTTATTTTCTAGTTAGTGGAGTTTGTGTTTTTGGAAAAGAAAACGTACAATATACACTTTATTTTGCATTAGGCCTACTGCTTTCATTGTAATTGGGTATATTCTGTAATGAAACTAGTAAATACAGTACTTAAAATGAAATATTTCCACTATTGCGATACTGAACTATACCTATTTTTCTACATGCGTTTTTAATTTGGTTTGATATTACCTTATTTTAATGTTTATTTAGTATTTTTATTTTATGTCGTTAGATTTAGTTTTATTGGTTACAAGTGTATAACCCACTGCTCTAGAAATGACTAACTCCACAGAGAACTTTGTTTCTAGTCAACTTAAGTATTTTATACTTCATGAAAATAAGATTACAAGAGAGCTCTACACAATCTGGGTCACGACAGTATGGATTAACTTTAACACACTCTTCCCAGTGGAACTAATGTATTCCTATGGGAGAATTCTTGTATTGTTATATTTCCTGACGACCTGTTGACATAATTTATTTCCTGAAACGAGAAAGGGTTTTTTTTACAAATACTGATAAAAAGTGCGCATGTTGTAAGATGATGCGCACAGTAAAATTTGATGTGATTATAGCATTCTATCAACTGTAAAATATGTCTAATATATTAGAATGTGGGAAATGATCCATGTAAAAATGGTATTTAAATATTTAATTATGTCATTATCTAATCCTAGAAATGAGTTTAGCGGGGCTGCCGCAACGCAGCGCTGGTTGAGAATTTCTTCCACGTACCCTTCTCTCAACTCAATACTCCTGTCCGCCGTTTCTTACTCTCTCATTCTTATGGCAATTTGTGATGATCTCTCTCTCTAGGTTGCCGTACAACAAGCTGCGCTAAGATAGCAAAATGAGAAAAAATATAATCTGACCTTTATTGTCTTTTCGCTTCTTATAGATGTATATTTATTGTTAACTGAACGATAGCATTTAATAAAACCTCTTGATTCATTTACATGACATTCTACGTAAATATCTATATATACTAAGGATATTCATATTTTTAAAGGCGCTAAAATAATACGTAGTGGTTATTATAGTATATTTAGAAATAAAATTACAAAGAATTATTGGAATAGTTCGTGCTTAATATAATATTTCTATATGTTCTTCCATATACCCTACTTTTGATCTATTCAATATTTCATGCCTGGCCTACTTAAAATAATATTATACTAGACAGATTAGATATCTTCCAGCAGATGTTTAGATTACTATTGTTTCTTGAATAAAAAAATGCTCGGGATGATTTTCCCTCTTCCCCATCTTGCCTTTGATATCAGCCATCCTTTATGTCGAGCTGAGCGCCGCGACGTCGATAACAATGACGCTCCAGAAACCTTGGTCGGGAAAAACAAAACCCGCTCTGGGAGTGGCGAGATGATAAATTGAACGTGACGTCTTAGCCCATTAAAGGAAGAAAACTGGTGAAATAAATAAAGCAGATGATTTATACGTTAGTAATGCGAGCTGGCATTAATCTGCGAGCCCAGCTGTTAGCTGAGGTACGTGGAGCACATTTTAATAAACTATACAAGTTCAATGCTGAGTTATTTCTTTTTCATACTCTTTTTTTTATAGATATATTTAATCAGATGTATACTTGGTAGTTGCTCGTTGTAATACTTAAATTGTTACAATATAGTCTACTGAGTAATAAACATTTCAAAATTGTAAAAATTGGTTGATTTCTCATCTTTGCTCATTAACATTATAGAACTGTTCATACCTTGTTTTAATTTCCTACGCAGAATTACGTAAATATTAAACCTCAACAATTTGTTAAGATTTATTCACGAAATTTGATCGTATTCCCCAGTCAAGCGGTATTGATCCACCCACTCTACGCCTATATGGATGGGCCAACACCACTGTACGTTTTGTAGTAGTTATTTGGCAATACAAATATTACGTGGCTTTTAGGTACTTTAATATTAACAATGTGTAGTAAAGATAATAACTTATAAACTCTTATAACAGTAGTAGCAATAAGTAGAGAGGATGCGAACTTACTACAGTCGTTATAGTGGGTAGTGAGGATGAGAACTTACTAGAGTCGTTACAGTGGGTAGTGAGGATGAGACCTTACTACAGTAGTTACAGTGGGTAGTGGGTATGAGAGTTTACTACAGTAGTTACAGTGGGTAGTAAGGATGAGACCTAACTACAGTAGTTACAGTGGGTAGTGGGTATGAGAGTATAATACAGTCGTTACAGTGGGTAGTGAGGATGAGAGTTTAATATAGTCGTTACAGTGAGTAGTGGGTATGAGAGTTTAATTCAGTCGTTACAGTGGGTAGTGGGAATGAGACCTTACTACAGTCGTTACAGTGGGTAGTGAGGATGAGACCTTACTACAGTAGTTACAGTGGGTAGCGAGGATGAGACCTAACTACAGTAGTTATAGTGGGTAGTGGGAATGAGACCTTACTTCAGTCGCTACAGTGGGTAGTGGGGATGAGAGTTTACTTCAATCGTTACAGTGGGTAGTGGGTATAAGACCTTACTAGAGTCGTTACAGTGGGTAGTGGTTATGAGAGTTTACTACAGTCGTTACAGTGGGTAGTGAGTATAAGACCTTACTATAGTCGTTACAGTGGGTAGTGGGTATGAGAGTTTACTACAGTCGTTACAGTGGGTAGTGGGTATAAGACCTTACTAGAGTCGTTACAGTGGGTAGTGGTTATGAGAGTTTACTACAGTCGTTACAGTGGGTAGTGGGTATAAGACCTTACTAGAGTCGTTACAGTGTGTAGTGGTTATGAGAGTTTACTACAGTCGTTACAGTGGGTAGTGGGTATAAGACCTTACTAGAGTCGTTACAGTGGGTAGTGGGTATGAGAGTTTAATACAGTCGTTACAGTGGGTAGTGGGGATGAGAGTTTAATACAGTCGTTACAGTGGGTAGTGGGGATGAGAGTTTAATACAGTCGTTACAGTGGGTAGTGGGGATGAGAGTTTACTACAGTCGTTACAGTGTGTAGTGGTTATGAGAGTTTACTACAGTCGTTACAGTGGGTAGTGGGGATGAGAGTTTAATACAGTCGTTACAGTGGGTAGTGGGGATGAGAGTGTACTACAGTCGTTACAATAGCTAGGTTGGACGAGATTGTACTATGGTCGTACGACAAATTGGTAGTTAGGGCGAGAACGTACTTCAGTAGTAACTTTGGGTAGATAAGATGCCACATAACTCTACTTCTTAAGAGGTATTGTGATTTTAATATTGTACCTAAAAATGTTAATCATTACACTAATTATTACTTGAATATCTCTACATGTGACGTATCATAATTATTACTTGAATATCTCTACATGTGACGTATCATAATTATTACTTGAATATCTCTACATGTGACGTATCATAATTATTACTTGAATATCTCTACATGTGACGTATCATAATTATTACTTGAATATCTCTACATGTGACGTATCATAATTATTACTTGAATATCTCTACATGTGACGTATCATAATTATTACTTGAATATCTCTACATGTGACGTATCATAATTATTACTTGAATATCTCTACATGTGACGTATCATAATTATTACTTGAATATCTCTACATGTGACGTATCATAATTATTACTTGAATATCTCTACATGTGACGTATCATAATTATTACTTGAATATCTCTACATGTGACGTATCTTAATTCCTGGGTTCATAACCCCCCCCCCTCCCACCCCCAGTGAGGAATCTAAAATTGTGACTTTTCGAGCAAGTAACTTATAGTTTAAATTTAGTGAACTAATTTAATTCCTTACTTGGTTATTTTTGTGGCTTTTATTGCAATCGGCAGCGAACACTCCAATTTATGAGTATTTAAACTTAATGACATATAAGACAGTAATTTTTTCATATATATATAACTGCAATATGTGCCATGTAAGCCTAATTTTAATCTTAGTCAATCACGTTACAATAATTATAATTTTACGAATAAAGATAAATTTTAAGGGCATACAGTGGAAAACTCCTGATTCCATATAAATAATACATCAGTGAAATATTGAACTTTTAAGAAAATATATAATCAGTGTCGTTGAAAATAAACTTTCTTAGCCAAATTCCGTATTAGGTCAGCCGTACAGTGAAATATTACTGGCCTAGTTATGTGGTAGTAGCATTGATAGATAAATAAATTTAAGAAAATATATTTCATCAAGTATCTTTACGAACAGATCAATAGAAAATGAATGACTCGAAATAAGCAATTTTTAATTCGCTCAGAGTAAGAATCGGTAACATTCTTAAGTGTGGCAAATAAAACAAAATGACGTTAAGCCACTCTCGCACACTGCATGTAGAGATATTCCTACAAACTTGTTCAAACGCTTTAATTGGAAATATATATATATATGATCTCAATCAAATTGTTTAAGCTACTGAAACTTAAATATTGTTGGTTTTGTTAAACCTTATCACGTGAATGTTTGTATTTTAATTTGCAAGTTTTATTTTGCTGTTTTTGGTCGTTTACTTCGTAAAAATGATCCTTTTGGTATTTGCAACAAAAATTAATCAACTAACCATATTATTTATTAAACGATTATCTGATTATTCAACTGTCTCTATCAGGATATATGTACCCGTATAGGGCTACACAATATTACTCTTTACGGAGGCCGTGATGGCGTCATTATGGTAAAGTAACCTAGTATAGTGTACTCACGTGAGGCCAGGCAGAGATCGACTGGTTATTTATGGACAAACTGTGAGCCAATTGCAATCACTCGTGCCAGGTCATGGTATTTGTCTACCACAGTTTGGTTCTGTGTTGTGGCAACACTGCATACTAAAACGTCATTATGGTAAAGTAACCTACTATAGTGTACTCACGTGAGGCCAGGCAGACATCGACTGGTTATTTATGACCAAACTGTGAGCCAGATGTAATCACTTGTGCCAGGGCATGGCATATCTCTATAACAGTTTGGTTCTGTGTTGTGGCAACACTGCATACTTGGCCGCGATTATGGTCAAGTAACCAAGTATAGTGTACTCACGTGAGGCCAGGCAGACATCGACTTGTTATTTATGACCAAACTGTGAGCCAGTTGTATTTACTTGTGCCAGGTAAGGCTTTTGTCTACCACAGTGTTGTGTCAACACTGCGCACTGAGGTGACGCACCTGTGTCTCGTTAAGTATAAAAATGCCGAACGTGGATGTTAGTTTTCGATGATAAGTAAACGTCACATAACACAAATGTATTAGGTTGTGTAATGTGCGCATCATCACCTAAAGGCGCAACTCAGTCAGTGTTGTGATCTTGACTGTGCCTCATCGCCACGACTTACCTGCAGACCACCCGGTGAATCAGCAGACAGCCCTCGCCAACTCCTTCATTGAAGAGCTGTGCATCAGATACGAAGGAGTTGAGCGTCTAGATTTCAACGCCATCGGAAGACGCTGGTTCACCCGTCATGGCATGCACCTCCGTATGCCGGGCAAAAAGATATTTGCTGACCTGCTGGTAAGGAGCCTGTTGAAGATGAAACAGAACAGATCCGCCTCCAAACTAGTCCCTATTTCTGCCACTACTCCCAAAGGATCACCCCTGCTACCTGCGGACTGCTGTCGCATCGGGACAGCAGAAGACACATCTCCGGAAGTTCCATTGGCGTTCACTAGGCAATACCACGACAGTTACGCCGAAGCAGTGACCAGCAGGCCAATTACTCGGCCACCTTATACAAAAAGTCATAATTCCAGTTTTTTTAGGAACCTCACTTACCAGCAACGAACTAAATTGACTGACGGAAAACAAACAAACTCCAAATTTTGCAATCAAGATTCAATACGACTGCTTCGCCAAAATGTGCAAATTGCCACCAACAAAATGGACGAAATTCAACTCATGTGTGATGAGCTACAAACAGACGTACTTGTAGTTACTGAAAGCGATTTCAACAATGAAAACATTGAACGTTCCCAAATTAAAAATTTCAAACTTGCCAACGCTTATTGTCGACAACTGTCCAAAGGAGGAGGAGTCGCAATTTTCGTAAGGCAACATTTGACCTTTGACATCTTCACACTCAAGGAAACAATCGAAAAAGATTTGGAAGCAGTCGGAATCAAACTTCATTCAAATAATTCAAAATTGGTTGTCATCGGAATTTATAGGTCACCTAGCGGAAACGGACAACATTTTTTTTCCAAATTCGAAGACTTGCTGACTGACTTAACCGACAAATATAAACAGGATTATGTCCTTATGGGTGATTTTAAAATTTTTTTCTGGAACTATAAAAAAATTTATAAAAATGTTATTCAAGCTGCTAAAGCGTATGATGTCTCCAAATCAATAATCTCGTCCAAAAATGTTTCTAAAACTGTTTGGGACATCATTAACAATAAAAATAAGGTACAAAAATAAATAAAAATAAACATCGGAGATAGGCTTGTGGAGGATGCGGCTGAGGTTGCGAACGAGTTCAACCGATTTTTCGCGTCGGTTGCTTGTGAGAAATCTCCTTGTCCATCCCCCCCTAAAGTAAACCTCCCACGCATCCAGAGTCCAGTAACTTCATTTGCACTGGCTCCTGTATTTGAGGAAGAGCTCGAAAAAATCATCAGCAGCCCCCAGCCAAAAAATCAAACGATATTAACATGATGTCTGTATGACTCATTAAAAAATGCTCAAAGCATATCGTGTGACCATCATCTCAAATAATCAACTTGTCTTTTGAAGAAGGATTTTTTCCCTCGCTCCTTAAACTCGCAAAAGTAAATCCAATTTTCAAGAAAGACGATCCCCACTCTACAAACAACTATCGGCCTGTCTCAATTTTGCCAGTTCTAAGTAAATTATTCGAAAAAGTCTTTTTGGTAAGAAACAAACACAACCTGCTTTGTGAAGATCAATTTGGCTTCAGAAAGGGTAAATCGACAATTGACGCTGTCATGAGTCTAGTCAATCCTGTTGTGGAGGGACTAGAAAGTCGAAATTCCACATTAAGTGTGTTTCTCGACTAAAGTATTCGACTGTGTTGACCATGCTAAACTGCTTGACACACTGGAATATCATGGCATCACAGGCGTGCCGCTCCAGTGGCTTAGGTCTTTTCTGAACCACAGAAAACAAGTTGTCCAAATCAACTAAATTATCTGAACTAATTCATCTAAGGTATGGGGTCCCTCAGGGATCAATACTTAGTCCGGTTCTCTTTCTGGTCTATGTTAATGATATTGGGTCATCACTTCGTTACGGCAAACTTGTACAGTATGCTGATGACACAACGCTTTGTTTCAACAACAAATCGAGAGTAAACCTGGAACATGAAACGTTTTTTGACACCAAGTATTGTGTCCAGCATTTCAACAGCCTCAACCTGAAAACAAACTCATCAAAATAAAACGTCCTGACTTTCGCGCTGCCATCAGGAAATCCCAATGACGGGCCAACCGTCATATTGGATGATATCCTGCTGGATGTCGTCAACTGTTCCAAATTCTTAGGTATATTCCTGGATAGGGGATTGACTTGGAATGTTCACATAGACCATGTCTGCTCAAAACTTTCCACAGGAATATATGTTTTGAGGTCCTTAGCCAAATACTGCCCAACTCAGGTGCTGATGACGGCGTATTACGGCTTAATTTACCCCCACCTTACCTACGGTTTGGTATTGTGGGGAGCCAGCTCAAACGACCAGTTTCTCAGAGCGTTCAAATTGCAAAAGCAAGAGATGCGCATAATCGCTCTGTTGAAGTTCAGAGAATCTTGCAAGGAAGCATTCAAGGAGTTGCAACTGTTGACCCTGCCATGTCTCTACGTTTTAGAGACAACCTTATTCTGTGTGTCTAAATGTGCTATGATCAGTGGTCGGGACATACACACATATGACACACGAGGCAGGAATACCTACCGAACTGGGAGACACAGGACGGGGGTTTATGAGCACCTGCCCTCACAAGCAGGGGTTTGTTTCATCAACAAGTTGCCCAATTCAATAAAGAGTGCCCCGACGCCTAAGGCGTTAAAAACTCGTTTGAAACGCTTCTTAGCGTCCCGAGCATTTTACAGTGTTGACGAGTTCATGGCACACGACTGAGTGACCGCTTAATCAGAAGACTGACGTCCGCCGCTGGAAGTGAGTACATTGGTAGCATAAATGTGGTGTGAGTGGAAATTCTGTATGTTCGAATGGGGTTTTGATGTGGCGTGATTGTTCAAATTTTAGAACTAATCTGACGATTGATATACATTGTTATGTTATGGCAATAAAAGATTTGATTTGATTTGAGGTTCTAGAATGGCAATTGATTACCTCTAGGTGGGACCAGAACCCCAAAAATGGTCCAGATCCCGCTTCCAGAACCATCTCTACAGCTCCGAAACCTTCTGGACTCGGAACTGCGCATTATAAAGACAGCCCTCAGCCGAAGAGAGTCAGTAACAGTGACAGTTACGGTGTTTAACTATGACAGTGCACGATCAGTCACTTACTCGAGTGTATTATGTTTGATTAATTACTATAAATAATCGTGCTTTAATTTCAAGTATTACAACAGTAACTGTCTTGTAAATCTATTATATCTCGTACTGTATAATTTAGTTAATTAGTGCCCCAGAGTGGGATCGCATTATCTTGGAGCTGTGGACTGTAACTATGTACATATACAAGGCGGAAAAAATATGGAAACGCTTTCACAACTTCTGTATGAATTCACTTGTAAAAGTGTTATTTTTTCAAATTTGGTAATTTAATTTTTTTAGATAATTATGTTACATAAAGTGTAATTAATGATCAGAATAATTTACTTCAAACCGTTAAATCGCAGATAATAATATTGTCAAATTAGTGAGGGCTACTTTGAAATTCAAATTACCGCTATTCTAGAAAAGGTAGACCTTTCGAAGTCCGACTTGCGGCAATTAATTTCTCTTAAATATACCTTTCATTTGATACAAAATTTGAAGATTTTCGTTCAACTCCTCGCGGGCCGTCCCCCTGAAAACATGAAATGTCACTAATGATGTCAAAAAGTGCGTTCTTTGTAACCATGATGATGTACAAGATTTCATGTTTACAAGTGAAGCTGTACAAAAGTTGTACAAGCTCTTCCATATTTTTTCCGCCTTTTATAAGTCAAAAGAGTTAAAATGTAATACGATATATTATGTCAACCAAGAAAATAGCAAAGTTTATTAACACAGATTTCAAGGTGGAATGGAATTTATTAGTATAAAGATTATTTGTATATCATATAAAGGTATTAGTTGAAAATACCGGGGGAAGGTAAGCAATATATAATATGATTTTTTACAAGTGAAATCATACAAATTTAAACTGAAACAGTAGTACACATCGTATTATTAGTCCATTATCGTATGATGACCTTCATTTAGCCTTAAATATAATATTGTCGATTGAAGCTTAGCTCGGGTAATGCAACAGAAAGATCTGATTGTATGATAATGTAGGTAATACGATAGTCTATGTTTATACTGTCGGTTATTGTAGTTTTAGTATTCTAACTAAGTGTTTATTGGAGTTTACGGGGATAAACAGTCCGCTAGGGAGTTGGGCTAAAGCCAGACCGAAAATCAATTAGCGGCTACAGAGAGCTGTGTTTGAAATATTAACACGCCCTTGAATACGGGCGGTACAATATGTACATGAATCTGTAATGGCGTAGGGCGTAGAGTGGTCGGGTGGCGCAACGAGCGTAGTAGGATTGCTCCATGGACCATTTCGAGAATTTCCTAAATGAATTTGTTATCAATTATTATATTCGTTTAGTATGATGTTTGTATTTAGTACTCATTTTTATTTTACAAAATCATTTTGTTCAACCACTTTTATTGAGAGTAAATAACGCACAACAATTATGTGCGAGCCGGTGGCCGAGCGGTCTAAGGCATCAGGACTTTGAGCCTGGGTTAGATATAGCGTTGGTTCAAATTCGGCCTATACTCGAATAATTTAGTTCCTCTTTCTTTCAACTTAATTTTTCTAACACAGCAATGGGTCCAATCTTATGAGTGACTGTTTGAGTTCTTTTTATTTTATTTTTGTTAAAATGTACATAACATTAAAACTATTATTACAGTGATACTAGTTAAATTTGTTCGTTCTGTTCGAAACGTGAAATGAAAAATGCCATTCGGCAGTCAACTGTACATAATACAAGAAGTTTGGTGGATCCAAACTTGAAAAGATAAAACTTTGGGCAAAACAGCATTATCTTGTTATGAGATTCGCTCAGCAGGCTTGAAAGACTTGAAAATACGTTTAAAAAGAGGTATGTTTCAAAGGCTTTGCAATTCAAACTTTTGCCATGTTTTTTGTTGTGTGTCGCTTTTATATTAAAGTATTTCTGATATTAGCAACTATGCTTCAGTTATATTGAAAACATTAAATAAAAACAACTTTTCTGTTTGTAATATTTATCTCTGTTTTACTCATTTGAAAAATAAGTAATAAATTACAATGCAGAATAGACTAATTTTGCTAAGCTATAAAAGCTATATCCAATTCCCGAATCAGTAGAGCGGATTTGGTGTATATTCATAATACATGGCTCGAAACTAGTAAAATTGGGTTTTGTTTGTCCAGCTTCTTGAAGAAAATGTAGTTTTTACTGTTTTATATAAAGTTGTTTTTCATGGTTTTTCACGGAAAAGTTGAACGATTTTCTCGTTTCCCCACAATTTTCTTTTACAATTCTAGATACACCAAGGGAAAAGCATGCTATAGTAAATGCTTCCTGCAACAAGTAATGTGGTGTTCTACTTATTTACTTTTTATTTATTTTATTATTTATTTATTACATTTTATACACTTTATCAAATAGCATAAAAAATATGATTGTGAAATAGTAACAAAATTAAATTTTATTGGATATGAAGCTTTTTTCAATACTGTAGAGGATAAAAACATTACAGGAAATGATAAAAATCTATTTATTAAGAAAAAGGAAATTGAATCTGTGCTATATAAATTACATCTTGTACTATATAAATTACATAACTTTATTATATATAAGTTTGTTATCTCTGCAATGTATTTGTACAAATACAATAAAATGTTAAACTTTTTATTTATTGCAACAAATGTTGTCATAATCACACGAGATGGGCGTTGTGATCTAATTTCAGGTTATATCTTTCAAGCCGTAAGTGTGTAAATTTATTATACACCTTAAATCAATTATACACGTGGTTTATGAACGAAAGTGCACTTTTTTGTTAATACAGATAACGAACCTGTGTTGGTGTGATCTGCTATGTGGAAAAAGAAAAAAAGCATTCGCCATCACGTCATCGTTATTGCTCCTTTTGTGGCGCGGGCGGAAGTCAAAAAGAATGAAATGGGAGAATAGTGTGAAATATAACAGTATCGCATTGTAGGCTTTGTTAAGGTGAGGCAGGAGATTCGATACATTAGGCCACAAAGGGTCCATTAGCTTGTGACCGCGCATGCGCTTGTGTGACGGTACTAACTAACCTCAACAAATGGACCTTCAATTTGTTCTGGGATTATTACTAAATGATTTATTTATCTTCGATGTCTCGTTAATTTGTTTATTTATCCGTTAAAAACTATTTAATAAATCCATGAGAAAGGTTGAATTATTTGTTTGTTTGTTATTTAGTAAAATAACTATATTAATGAGTGGGGTTGATAAACGCTTATTAGATATTGTGATTTTTAGACAAAAAAACATTCTTATGAGGCTAAGGGTGTTTCCCAATAATGATTAAAAATGTTCAACTTCAGGTCATTCTGTAATTTCCAGTAGGTGATCCGATCGCTTGTCTTATATTTTTATTAATTTATTTACTCAATAAATTAATTTAGTTTTTGTGATTTGGGAATATCATAATGAGGTTATCGTTAATGACGGTTTACAATCAATCGATCCACCAAACAAAAGCCTCATATTGGCTATAAAATTATTTTTAATATCAGATTTCAAGGGATAACTTTGGTATTAACGTATTTTAAGTCTAAAGACCAACGATATTTCGGTATTAAAAAATGTCGGTACGTTACATATCCAAGGAAAGGTTCTTTAATTCCTCAGTGCTCCAAAATGTGTAGGCTTGCTGGCCCCCGTTCAAAGACGTAGATTGATTAAATACATTCCAAGAAGTAATAAGGGAGGATATAGCGGCCGTTCGGCCTTGATGCGATCGACAGCAACCATTCACAATTTTCCACCCGACCTGTCAAGGCTGGTAACTTATTGGAAAACTGCTCGACAAAGTCCGTTTTAAGATCCCGACCGATTCAATTTATGTTACTACGTCCCCCGTTTCTTTGGCAATACATTGCCGTTTTTCTATAACGCACGGACGACCGGATTTGTTTCCAAAATGTAACTTTAAAGATTGTTGTATTTACTATTTATTAAGTATAAAATTGTACCCTTAAAATATCCATGTTTAATTACAGGAAAGATTTCTTTTTAATTTTTTTTTCAGTTCAAAGGTCGTTTGCTTGTGAGATCTTGAATGTTTTTTTACGTTTTGTCTATTTTGAGTATTAAAAGTTGAATCGTATTTGACCGCGACTGTAGACAGCTGCTCTTGCAAGCGATTGGCCAATCACAACGCAGTAGTCCCAATGGCAGCTGACTGAGGCAGAGTTGTCATATCGGCCAAGGAGGAATACCATCCCAGCCAGCAACCCCAAGTTCAGCCCATTTAGGCACAAATAAGAAGCAGGTTATATTCCTTCTTCACTGCTACAGTGACTGCACGAATTGGCAACACTGTAGCCGAATCCTCTAGCTCCACTCGGCTCGCCAATAAGACATGAATTTCGTAAATTTAGTTTAAATACATTGCTCGTGAAAATACTGAATCCCATAGTTGTAATGGCTTAACGATTCCTTTTCTTAAATGATTAATCGCTATTTTTATGTTGATATAATCGTGCAATGAGTAGAGAAGACCTTTTCCCTAAACAGATACTATTTATGAGCCTACATTTCAATTTTTACTAAGGTTGACACCTAAACCGTGTATAAGTTATCGGTATTAACAACACAAAATGTGATTGTAAAGTGACTCATTACATAAAAAAATAACGTAAAATAAAATATTTACGTATTTACAAGGTCTTAGTAAAGAATCTGCTTTCACTGCTTTAATATAGAGAATTATGTAAAGTGACTCTATTACATAAAAAAATAACGTAAAATAAAATATTTACGTATTTACAAGGTCTTAGTAAAGAATCTGCTTTCACTGCTTAAATATAGAGAATTAATTAAATTATCAACAGATAATGCAACAATAAATGTTAGCCCATGTACAGGGTGTCACAAGAAAGTATCCTGGTTGTTAATTTTCAGATTCTACACTTGTTTTAGAGGAAATAATACAGTTTCATTGAATTCCGATTTTTTTTGCTTGTTTTGTATAAAAAAATGAATCGTAGAAGAATGGTCAACGACTGACTTAGAATGTTGTACATTTCATTACATTAACATTACTATACAGCATAAAGTATCCATTGAGTTATCTTTAGCCATTTCCAAACTGTCTCCATTTAACATTTTTAATTCCAAATATCTTTTAAGTAACAATTGTTTACAAATTTCAA
Organism: Stictocephala bisonia; assembly: GCA_035578905.1. Taxonomy (NCBI): domain Eukaryota; kingdom Metazoa; phylum Arthropoda; class Insecta; order Hemiptera; family Membracidae; genus Stictocephala; species Stictocephala bisonia. Next base: position 440,374 of record JAQJVL010000288.1, read on the forward strand.
ATAGCCTTAATTTTGGTTTAAGCTTTTTCTATGCTGTTTAATAATGGTGATGCAAAGATGTGCACAAAACTTTAAGTCAGTCGGTCAAAATGTTCTATAGTTATTAATTTGAAAACAAGAATAGACAATAAACGGAGCTAATTAAAAAACAAGAATAGACAATAAACGGAGCTAATTAAAAAACAAGAATAGACAATAAACGAAGCTAATTAAAAAACAAGAATAGACAATAAACGGAGCTAATTAAAAAACAAGAATAGACAATAAACGGAGCTAATTAAAAAATTATGATTCTTATTTTTCTACTTTATTTTAGATTTAAATCGGAAAATTTACAGCTAAGACACCTTTTTGAGACACCTTGTATGTAGCAACTAGCACAGTAGTTGTAAACTAAATTGAATGTTCACTTATGTTTTAAAAACTCTTAATAAAAGTTCCATGATAAATGATTCATAATTGTACGTTCAATAATTCAAATTATTATTAGTAGATTATTCCTCAAGGTGTGAGTTGTTATATATTCAATAATTTCTCTTCGTCAGTGTTACATAAAAAACGTCCACAACACTCTTTATAGAGCTAAACTTGTCTATAACTATAGCAAGTGGTCGGAGAAGGCACTAAATTTGCGAGCAATTTTCCAATCAGTTAGTTGGTAGATTGGTCGGCGACCCAGCGAATCATGAATATTACCAGTTCATTTCCGTCCCCTCTTCGTTTGCATTACATTTTCAGCTTACAATTTACATATGCTACCACCCTTTTACCGTTTCCGTATTCTCATAAATATTCTAGTTTCCGTAACCTACCGGTGGTTTATAACCAATTCGTCAAATCAACATTACATTAGTGAGCTGCAACAAATGCGTGTAGCCTGGTGTTATCAAGTTCAATGTATGTAGTGTACTGATTGTGTTATCAAAGTGTAGTCAGGTGTATGACGTAGGGATGGCAACGATATATCGGAAATATCGATAAATATGTTTCGATTATCGATATTTTCTCTCGTGTATCGATAATTTGGTCCGATATATCATATCACTAAATTTATACGTTATTCTCTCTTCTCAAAATCATTACGATTCGGGAAAAAAGCATTTAAATTATGTGTACAAAACATGCATTGAAATAATAATACATGTAATAAAGTTACAAGTTTATTTAGTTTTTTACGTGAGATTAACGCACTAAAATGTAGTTTACTGTAGACCAGTGGCTGGAAGTTTAGTGTTTATAAGAAGACTAAAGGCATTTTAATGTGAAAATCAAAAATAACAGTGTTAATACATTGTTCTTTTATAGTTAACATAATCATTAAATATAATTATTCTTATTTTGATTTTTTTTCCTTCAACCCCTCAGACCACAACTTGTTCCGTGTAGATTAATGTATTTAATTTTTACATTCAGTAGGCTTTTCTGGATAGTGACAGCAAAACGTAAGTGTATTTTTGGTCGTGACATAAGAGTTAGTGCATAACGTTAAACATATAAATCATTTACATTTCGATATATCGGTCAGCCGATATATAAATATTTTTCTTTCGATAGTATCGTTAAAATGATATTTTAGCTGCAATATGTCGATATGTTGAAAATATTTGCCATCCCGACCTTTAGCTGGTCAAATCATTACAAAAGGTAATTCTCGTCGCAAAATTAAACGTTTAGTGTTTATGTACCTTAAAAAATATATGGACATGTATGAAAAAATATATGGACATGTATGAAAAAATATATGGACATGTATGAAAAAATATATGGACATGTATGAAAAAATATATGGACATGTATGAAAAAATATATGGACATGTATGAAAAAATATATGGACATGTATGAAAAAATATATGGACATGTATGAAAAACGTATGGACATGTATGAAAAATGTATGGACATGTATGAAAAAAATGTATGGACATGTATGAAAAAATATATGGACATGTATGAAAAAATATATGGACATGTATGAAACAATATATGGACATGTATGAAAAAATGTATGGACATGTATGAAAAAATGTATGGACATGTATGAAAAAATATATGGACATGTATGAAAAAATATATGGACATGTATGAAAAAATTTATGAACATGTATGGACATGTATGAAAAAATGTATGGACATGTATGAAAAAATGTATGGACATGTATGAAAAATGTATGGACATGTATGAAAAAATGTATGGACATGTATGAAAAATGTATGGACATGTATGAAAAAATGTATCGACATGTATGAAAAAAATGTTGCTTGAAAAACGTGTATGGGTTGACATAGACAGATAGAATGCTTATTATAAACATATCTTTGTAATTGACCTTTGATAATCTTTAAAGATAACAACGGCTCGACAATTTATATAGTTTTATCGGTAAGGGTGGTGTGTATCAGTGGTTATGTATCCTGAGGGTGAAAAGAAACATACTTTTAAATTTAAAACCATATTAAAAAATTTGAAGGATAGTAATAATAATAATTCATTTATTGCAAAAGTAAACATTTAACATCAATGTATTGCAATCGTCAGGTGGTAAATAATATATATATATATATATATATATATATATATATATATATATATATATATATATATATAGACAAATAAAACATTCATTCACATCAAGGTCGCAATCAAACATACAAAGATATTTCATTCATTCTTACTCTAATGGTGAATAGTCACTCAGATACAGTTCACAATCTCAGTTTTGAACTTGATTACAATTAATTTTTAATTTACCCAGTGACCAGTCATAAACTCATCAACTGAATAAAATGATTTTGACAACAAAAATCGTTTCAAACGAGTTTTAAATATATTCGGAGAGTCACCATTTCATGTTCTTGTTCATCAATAAAATGATATTAAGTGTTTTAGTAGTATACAATAAGTGATCCCTTGAATTGACATAAGTTTCCGTACACTCTCGTCCCCTACCCCCCCCACTTGAAATAATATTTATTCTTCATTTGCACATAGTTGTATCGACGTTTTATAATAAAATTCTGCTCACGTTCTTGAAATAAAACTCAATTATCGTCCGTCGGAAATTAAAGACTGATAAAAATGCTAATTAACTGCACATTTTGATGAGTGGCGGAATGTACATTCGTGCGGAAAACAATTTACCCCGGTAATTGGGTGGGTTTGTCGTTTGCGTGCATTTCAGGCAATGAAGAGAAAACCACAGCACTTTATAATTGACAGTGGGCTTCAGGCTTTCGTTTATGACTCATAAATTTAGATATAACCTGAAAGAAGTGTTTTAATATATAGGAATTAAAACTAGTTGCTATATAACCTATGTTTTGTAGTTAATTCGATTTGTTATCAAATAATGGTGCTGATTATAATATAATTCAATTTTGGCTTGATTAAGTGCGATGAATGTGGATGGCCGTTTGTAGTCTTTATTACAAATTAGCGGTCACTTATCTTTCCATAGTCAACTAGCTTAAAGTTGATACCTTCCATTTTTTTACTACTATTTGAATCGATCTCTTTGCCCTTAGAACACGAAGCTGGTTGTTGATCAACTACACTACCTTCCAAATAGTTAACTTATTTATTTATTTTTATTAATATTGTGAACTTCCTTTGTATTTCCCTTCACTTATTATTTATATTTCGATTCTCTGTGCTAAGTAGAACTTGTCTATGTAGGAATACTGTAAGGTGTGCACTCGGCGTTCGTCTACCCCTCACCGGTGTTGGTTTGTCTTTCTGAAACCAATTGATGAAGTAAACAATCTGCTTCGCCTAGATGGTGGTAGAATGTCGGTTTCTCACAGCACGGTAGTCATGTTGTATCTTCAGTAGGTTAGTTGCGTGCTGCCAGCCGGCGTTACATATTCCTCTACCTTGCCTCATGAAACTTCCCTGTGAAATGTACATCTTCATTCACATCAAGGTCTTTCATTAGTTGTCAGACACTCCTAATATAATTGTTAGTAATCAATAAATTGATTGTTAGTTATTTAATAACCTTGTTGTAGGTTATATATTTTAGTAGTACAAGCAACTATTTTGTTAGTAAAAATGCCTCTTCACTCTTCATCAATTAAAGTCTAAAAATTTCTAACTTCTAAAAAAATCCCTCTCTACGATAATTTGGTTTTTTGTTCCTCTGTGGTAGAGTTCTACCTACTAAATCGAAGAAACTTTTAGATGTTCTTTCGTTTAGTATGTTTTACTTAAAAAGTATGTTTCTTATACCTACATACGTATGCTTAATTTCCACCATACGTGCACCATGGTGGTTAACACATGAGATCACCATACGTACACCATGGTGGTTAACACATGAGATCACCATACGTACACCATGGTGGTTAACACATGAGATCACCAAAGTTCAAAAAGTGGGTGCTTGATCAGTATCAATGTGAGGATAAGAAAAGAGATGAGATACATTAATTTCCCCACAACATATGTTGACTCTAAAATTGTCAATCATTACGTCACTGAATACTTCACTTATCACCACCCTCCCCCTTATCCTATATCTTTTTATCTTTACCTGATCTTGAGCTAGCACCCGCTTTTTCCTTCGATTTCGTGTAAAACACGTAGGCAGAAAATCTGTTCAAAAAAAGGTTTTATATTGAACTTCTAACGGCTAACATTAACTATTTAGATAAATGGCTACACTTTGTATCTATTAAGGTACAGCCCTAAATGGTTGTTGGTGTAGCTCTTCGGTTTTAATTATCGGTTAGATGTGGCCATTTACGTTCCATACGTGTGAAAGAGGTCTATCATGTGGCTAAATTGTTGGAGAGAAGTAAACCTGTATTTTATCTTCATCTGTGACAAACTTGCATATCAGCGGGGTTATATAGCCCTTGTGTAAACAGTCACTACTGGATAGTGTACAGAAAGCCATTCGCTTATATACACAGATAGATACTTAAATATAAGAACCCTTTAAAATACATTTTAAAAAATTGACGAAATAAAACACTACGTTCAGACTTATGTCTTAAAAAAAATTATACCAACAGTAAATAGGTGTAGGATATAATACAGTATGGCAAAGTATATGCCTATTACATCTCTCCGTAACAGATGCACGTTTACAGAAACTTGGGTAATTTGTCTCTAGTGTGGTACAATGGACTGCAGGCCAGTGCACGACTAGTCAGACCTGGCTCCGAGCCAAGCCGCTACCATTCATCCCGGTTCGCCGCCATGTTGGTTCTATATAGTGGGAGCACAACTCCTATCCGGGTCGGTAATTTGTCTCCAGTGTGGTACAATGGACTGCTGGCCAGTGCACGACTGGTCTGGCCTGGCTCCGAGCCAAGCCGCTACCATTCATCCCGGCTCGCCGCCATGTTGGTTCCATATAGTGGGAGTAACACAACTCCTATCCGGATCGGTAATTTGTCTTCAGTGTGGTACAATGGATTGCAGGCCAGTGCACGACTTATCAGACCTGACTCCGAGCCAAGCAGCCACCATTCATCCCGGCTCGCCGCCATGTTGGTTCTATATAATGGGAGTAACACAATTCCTATCCGTTTCGGTAATTTGAATATTGGATAGATAGCACATCATCATGCACCATCGCTTCAGTAATACAATGAGTAAACCTGGTGCTATACATTACGTAGAGAAAGGTCAATTACACTTGATGTGGCACTTAAAATTGCTGGATGGAGGGAAGGGCTGGTGAATATTGGACTAATAGCAGACCATTATGCACCATCGCTTCAGTAATACAAGAAGACCCAGCACCTCTACACATTAAGTATAGGAGGGCAAGTAGACGTCATGTGGTACTTAGGATAGCTGGATAGAGGGAGGGGCTGTAAATATTGGATAGTTAATAGATCATCATGCACCATCGCCTCAGTAATCCAACGAGAAGACCCAGCACTTCTACACATTAAGTATTTGAGGGCAAGTAGACGTAATGTGGTACTTAGGATAGCTGGATAGAGGGAGGGGCTGTAAATATTGGATAGATAGTAGACCATCATGCACCATCGCTTCAGTAATCCAACGAGAAGACCCAGCACCTCTACACATTAAGTATATGAGGGCAAGTAGACGTAATGTGGTACTTAGGATAGCTGGATGGAGGGAGGGGCTGTAAATATTGGATATATAGTAGACCATCATGCACCATCGCTTCAGTAATACAACGAGAAGACCCAGCACCTCTACACATTAAGTATATGAGGGCAAGTAGACGTAATGTGGTACTTAGGATAGCTGGATGGAGGGAGGGGCTGTAAATATTTGATAGATAGTAGACCATCATGCACCATCGCTTCAGTAATCCAACGAGAAGACCCAGCACCTCTACACATTAAGTATATGAGGGCAAGTAGACGTAATGTGGTACTTAGGATAGCTGGATGGAGGGAGGGGCTGTAAATATTTGATAGATAGTAGACCATCATGCACCATCGCTTCAGTAATCCAACGAGAAGACCCAGCACCTCTACACATTAAGTATATGAGGGCAAGTAGACGTAATGTGGTACTTAGGATAGCTGGATGGAGGGAGGGGCTGTAAATATTGGATAGATAGTAGACCATCATGCACCATCGCTTCAGTAATCCAACGAGAAGACCCAGCACCTCTACACATTAAGTATAGGAGGGCAAGTAGACGTTATGTGGTACTTAGGATAGCTGGATGGAGGGAGGGGCTGTAAATATTGGATAGATAGTAGACCATCATGCACCATCGCTTCAGTAATACAAGAAGACCCAGCACCTCTACACATTAAGTATAGGAGGGCAAGTAGACGTAATGTGGTACTTAGGATAGCTGGATGGAGGGAGGGGCTGTAAATATTGGATAGATAGTAGACCATTATGCACCATCGCTTCAGTAATACAAGAAGACCCAGCACTCTACACATTAAGTACAGGAGGGCAAGTAGACGTAATGTGGTACTTAGGATAGCTGGATGGAGGGAGGGGCTGTAAATATTGGATAGATAGTAGACCATCTTGCACCATCGCTTCAGTAATACAACGAGAAGACCCAGCACCTCTACACATTAAGTACAGGAGGGCAAGTAGACGTCATGTGGTACTTAGGATAGCTGGATGGAGGGAGGGGCTGTAAATATTGGATAGATAGTAGACCATCATGCACCATCGCTTCAGTAATCAAAAATACATCAACCTTGGTCTTGTTCTACGTGTTTCCCTGATATCCTCCGTGTCAGAGGATAGTACATGACACACATCTACGTTAATTTTGGATGTCTCATTGTTGCTTATCAAGTAGTATGTTTAAAATAATAACACAATCTTACGTAATTCACAACAATATGATGAGATACTTTGAGCTATACATCATCATTACCATCGTAAGAACAGACATTCGCCTGTTCATTATGTTAAATAAAATTGTTATTTTACGATTGATATCAGACATTGATTCGTAAACAGTAGAAATAATAATTGATATAAAAATGTTTTGCTAGTTAATAATCGATATTGGAATTCGATTAGAACGTGTACGTACGTATCGCTCGGATTTAGTAGGATGTGCCGTAAACGTTACTATACTGGTGTCATTGTTTATTCAAATAATCTTTAAGATTTTAAGTTGGCTTTTTAATTGAAGATTTAATTTTTTATTGTATTTTAATTGAAATATAACAGTATGAGGTCATATTTCTTCCTTTATTACGTACGTATGCCTCCAAAGTGGGTTCTATATTTCCTATGTAAAGTTCGTTACATATGCTCACACATGCTCAAAATAACTGTCACTGAAGTTTACTGTTTGAACTGTTTACGTTTGTCACAGTTATAGCATTAAGAAGACGGCCGTTGATGTAATGGGTTAATGCTGTCATACTATTTTGCTATTATTCTTATTTTAATTCCACCCAATAGCAATTAAACCGACCAAAACAATCTTTCAAATCTTTCAAAACAGTCTTAATGCTGAAACAGGTCCCCTTAAGAAATAGATCGTAACTCGTTGATTGTGAATTTAGTACTAATACAGTCAAGAATTATATGTTACTCTCAGCATCCTCAGAAGCCGGTTATTATAATTAATTGTTAAATTAGATTTTGAAGCTTGTTTGCAATGGTAGCACATATGGCCACTGGATCACATACGGTACTACAAAGTTTGAGCTAAATGGATCTCTTGAGCGTAAGGTATATTCTGGAACTCTTAAACTAATTGTGTCTACTAAAATTTAATACTGCGGCCATGAAGGGCTCTGTAACAATTCAGTCACAGCTCGACGAGCTAATAAGGTTGATCAATTCAGTTCTGCACGTGTTTCCACTTCACCTAGCTCTGGAAACTTCCACTCGTATCCATGAGAGGAATTTATTCTGGACGGTCTTGACGCCCTGGGTACACCCGGTCCCTATTCCAAATAACAGTGGCATACTCAAGGTGACTTTGAACTGTTTGTCAAACAAGCATGCTTGTAATTGAAATACCTAGTGATCCACATAAAGAGACCCAAGTTCCTCCTCACTTTTAATACAACAAATTTTGCGACGTGTCCATATAAGAAGATCAACTTGTAGTCTAGGAGGTCACCAAGATCGCGGACAGCACGGCCTCTTTTAATTCTACAGCTTTAATTCTACAATATAAAATAAGAATGTAGGATTAGTTTTACGCGTGAGCGAAATCACAACTGTTTTACCAAGGTTAACTGGCATGTAAATTTAACATCGACCTCATAGCCGAATCGATACAAGATTGAAGAGCCAGACGGTCTCTTGTATCAGCGATCTTCATAGATATTATTATACAGATATTGTAATAACATCAGCATAGAGTTGAACTGCACAGTTCAAGAAAGATGTAATGTCATTAATAAAAAAGAAGAAAAACAAAGGTCCCAAGTTAGACCCTTGTGGTACTTCTGACTCCTGAGCTGGCAACCAAGTTTTCTGAATACACACCACTAAATTGCACTACAAATGTCCTATCCAAGAAGTTAGATTTTATCCACTGAATAAGGGTTGGGGAAAATCCAAAGGCAGGAAGCTTATTTAAAAATGCATGTTAAAGAAACTTGTCGAACGCCAAAAGTAAATGGTTTTAACCTGTGCTTGACACTCAACCGCAGGATCCTGACTGCAAGAAACAAGTTCGTATATTGGCTAGTATAATATACATATATACACTGTATATGTCTCAATAACTAGATAATAAATAAAAAGCAATTGGTAGATAGTTAAATGTTTCAATCGCATTTATTTGAATAATATTCTAGTTAATTTGAGAGGTCGATAGTTTTCATAACACGGTGATCCATTTTATACCTTTTTACCTATTTTTGCATATTATAGATACTATTAATACTTCAGAGTAGAGTTTGCTTCTGTTACTGCGCTTCGTAATCAGCTGTAGTAACAGTATCCGACCCAAATTATTCTAAGATCATGTTTAATTAAACTTTAATTATTAAAACGCTCTAGTTAGAGCAAGACTATCTGAATTTTATGACTAATTGCGAGCACTAGCCAATTTAACTTTCCAGATTTAGAGGTGGAGATATTAGTGTGCCAAGCTTCAGTAAGTTATGGCAGCGCTTAACTTATCTTACAGGTCCGATAGTGCATTAAATGGCCCAGCTTATGTGCCCCGTTCCACTGCCAGGTCACTGCAGTCGATGGCGAAATAACTATTAAACTATATTTTTTCCTTTAACTACAAGGAAGATAGTAAATAAGCTATCGGGATCAAGTCTCCATCATTATTTCCACTCAAACTTGAATTTAGTCTAAGCATGGTTTGATAATTAATTTACATAAATTCTCATATAAATGTATTGTATAATATTTAACTATACATAAATTTCAATGTAACATTGATTTGAACTTAATCAGCATTATGATTTCGATAAAAGTTTTTGAAAATTATAATATTGTTATTATATTGTTTGACAGATTTGGACTATTTTATTATTTAATTATGTGTGTTCTTAAAAACGTGGTTTCGCAGGTTTCGATCATTGTACCTGAATTAGTGAATCGTGGATGCTGTTTTTAAAAGTAAATTTATTTCCACTAATTGATGGTTGGAAGGTTAGATTTCAGGATGATTTTTCTGAATACAATATGTGCTTTAATATTGAAGTCGGCCTACCGGTTGAACACAAGTGACTTCTTCATTTAAATTCCTTAGTTTTGACACATTAGCTTCCAAATCCAGGGACTTTACTTCCATTATGTCCCTTCCAACGGCACTTGCTGACATGTATCCGGACTGTGGTGCACCCCTCTTTGTGTACCTTTTTTCACAACCTGATCGTAAGTAACAGTCAAATACTTACAACCAAGATGTGAAAAAATATTACTCAGTCAATTAATGCTGAATTATGTCGGTGTGGTTTCATTTTTAGTAAGCTGTGATTAAATCTTTTTAATTAATTCTTGAAGGTTCATTTCCCACACATTAAATGCTACTTTACTAAATACAATATTTAATTTGTAAAAAATATATCTCAAATACTTTTGTTAGTGTCTGAAATCGCTTTAGTAACCGTAGATTTGTGCACATGATTTGAACGTGAATTTCTTGTAATTTTGTATTAAATTAATTCTGAAACATAATTCAGATTGCAGCCTTGCATCTCATATGTACACTACGCTTGAGAGGACCTAATGGTCCTAACTTTGCATCATTATATAAAGCTTTTTTCCATTTCATTACCAGATCATAGGAGCCAATCTCTTTTGTTCCCAATATAATTGAGTATCCTTCAGTTTTAAAATTTAATATTTTATTTCTTATTTATTTACCCCGTGATAAGTGTACCTTAACTTAACCATTATATTTTATTTGTTACAGGTATGTGTCAACACACTTCACGTTGGTGAGTCGCATTCCTAAATTATGTAACTAAACTATCTAAGGTAGAATGTATTGTTGGTGTTACGGACTTAAAGAGTGCATCTTATATGTTTGTTGACTCATTGAGCTGTGATCTGAAGCTTTGAGTTGAATAGTTTTAAATATGGTCGATATTTATTCCAAGGAGTACACATGTGGACCATTGGTTATCCTCTTCGCACTGGGTTGTTTTATTCCAAGGAGTACACATGTGGACCATTGGTTATCCTCTTCGCACTGGGTTGTATTATTCCAAGGAGTACACATGTGGACCATTGGTTATCCTCTTCGCACTGGGTTGTATTATTCCAAGGAGTACACATGTGGACCATTGGTTATCCTCTTCGCACTGGGTTGTATTATTCCAAGGAGTACACATGTGGACCATTGGTTATCCTCTTCGCACTGGGTTGTATTATTCCAAGGAGTACACATGTGGACCATTGGTTATCCTCTTCGCACTGGGTTGTATTATTCCAAGGAGTACACATGTGGACCATTGGTTATCCTCTTCGCACTGGGTTGTATTATTCCAAGGAGTACACATGTGGACCATTGGTTATCCTCTTCGCACTGGGTTGTATTATTCCAAGGAGTACACATGTGGACCATTGGTTATCCTCTTCGCACTGGGTTGTATTATTCCAAGGAGTACACATGTGGACCATTGGTTATCCTCTTCGCACTGGGTTGTATTATTCATTTTTAATACAGTTTTATGACAGAAGCCTTTTCGAGTTCACGCCAAGAGATCTGTCGAGCCCCGCTGTCATTTCTTTGTTGTATTATTTGGCCATTTTCCATATTCTCTCTTTGACCAGCGCCTGAAGCTCTGTCTCTTTTGGTTACACTATGTGATTATTTGTTTGTACTCAGTTCTCTTCACTACACAACATACGGACCCTAAATTATACTCAACATGGATACATCAGACGTTTCTAGTAGTGTCCACATTGATGAAAACAATTGAGCGGACGCCATGTCGGTATTAATATTAGGAGGTATTAATCGGTAGGAGGAGCGAGCATAGAACCTATCGCCTACAATCCCACAACACTTTGTCCCCGGTAGCTGGGTTACAGCACTGCGACACTAGTGAATAAAAGTGAAATATATTCTTAGAAATATAAATTTAAATAGGTCAGAAATAAATCACTACAAAATTAATTCTAGTTATTGGACGTATTAACACAAAATTTAAACTTCTACGAATGTAAACAATTAATTACAAAGTTTAATTATAAACAACTAATTTACGACACGGTACCACCAGTTCTAAATGCGTCTAATATAGACTTTAATGGAATTTATTTATTTGTAATTTACAGACATTTTTATTATATAGAAATAATTACATTAAATGACATTGTACATCCAGGATATCAGCTAATTTATATTAATTTAACTCTTTCCCCTTTTATTCCTTGGATTAGTATATTAAATAAAGTTTGTAATTTTTTTATTTAGGATTTGTATTTAAATGAGCGGAATTATATTTGAATCTATATAATAGCTAACTTCAAAATGGCCTTATAGTTGATAGTTTACCCTTAATAAATAGCCATAATATCTCAGTTCATATCTTAAGCATGGAATTGTGATATCCCCAGGCAACTTGGTAGGGGACATAATAAAAAATTAAAAAAATAACTTTTTTAAAACAGAGGTTGTACAAGTAAAAAATATATGATTTAATTAAAATAATAATTTTAAGACCACCTTTATTAAGTTATTTTAATCATTTAAATAACAAGTTATTGGATAACAAATAAATTGTTTAAGTTGTTTATTATTATTAGCCCTACCTTTTTATGCAAAAAAATTTTTCATATTTTTTAAACAGAAAATGAGTCATTGGAGAAATGTTTATACACCTTCCACAGTTACTCAAATTCTTAGATTTTTCAACCATATTTTTTTTCGCTTTCCACTAATTTTTATATCACATATAGTTAAATTCTTTGTTTTAGTCCTTTTACTTTGAAATGGTTTCTGTTATATTTAGGTCATACTGGCAATTCAGCTGACGTACACATTATGTGGAACACACTGCCACGCCTAGTAGTTCTCGGAAACATCACAAGGAGCGATGCTGTGCCAGAATCATCTATTAATCCTTGGAGACGTGTTCTTTAGTGCCACAAGCTCTCAACGCCGTCTTTCACCAGTGCTTCCCTATCCCATCTCTTTAAAATGGTTTCAGATATATTTAGGTCATATTAGCAATTCAGCTGATGTGTACATCGCGTTTGAAAACACTGGTACGCCCTGTAGTTTTCGGAGCCACCACAAAGAGCGTTGCTGCGCCAGGCTCACCATTAATCCCTGGAGACGTGTTCTATGGTGTCACAGACCCTCAACCCTGTCTTTCACCCGTACCTCCTCACCCCATCACTCTTGTAATGTTAGCCTTTCTGTTTTTATTTTTATGAAGATGTGGTTTTTTGTTTCGTTGTAGTCTTTTTACATGAGACGGACCTGAGACTAAACAACCTCAGTAAACGACGCTTCATAAATCTCTAGTCCACTAAATACAGTCACTATCTGGCCCTTCTACGCCCTCTTACCTTGTATCGAACTCACTTGTGCTTACTGCCGTTTGGCTATCAATGAAGAGGGTTCACACATTTCAACGGTGGTGTGTGAGTAGAACCCTATACTACTCAATCCCGGTGTCCCATAGGGTCCCAGTATATTGCGACCGATCGCCCTACTCGGTCCCAAGTAACCCATATCCATTATGGGATGTACCAAAAGTCATTGAAATGAAAAACTACTTTATTTATGTGGTGTATTTAGAACCAATACTTCTCTTCTACTCATCTTCAAACATAGAATGATTATAAAATTTTCTGTAATTTATGGATAAGATAGGGAAACATTATTATAAAATAATAATTTATGATTTTAAATATAAATTATGAAAAAATGAACACCTTTTTAGACGATAAAAATTACCTTTTTTAAAAATAATGAATAGTAAGATAGGAAGATAAAACGAAACAAGTAAGTCGTTTATTCTTAGCCTTTCACACTATCCGATCTCAGTCGAACAGCACTATCCCTCGAACATACAGGCCTTCGACGAGTACGCTTGTCGACAGATAGAATCTTATTAGGTAGTGAATTCCAATGATTTCTGGCGGGTATTGTGAGAGATTTGGATATTGTGGGCCCCAATGATGATGCGCAGAAGATAACAGGCCACAACTCTTCCATGATTAAGAGAAAAGAGAAACAGACGTCGCTTTCTCATGGCTGCAGCTAACGTCACAGTAAAATACAAAAATTTTACTTGTTTTGTATAATTTCTACGTTTATGTTTGAGGATTTGGTGGGAATTGTGCATCGTATGAAAAACTGGAGAAATATCTACCCGACTCACATTGGATGCGAGCTCTGTTTATTTTCTCTCCCCTGTAGCTACATGTAGTTTCTGTTGCAAGTCGTTATAACCCATTTCCTATAACTTAATGCCGTATTGACGGAAATCCATCTTAATTATAATTTATGCTATCCTTGTACAATTTTACTTTTATAATTATATAATAAACTCACTATTACACACAATTTAAAAATAATGTTGTGACTATAATTTGGAATGTCAAGTGAAGCAGCTTAAAATAAGTATTTTACTCATTTGTATTGGTACACTACTTTGACCTATCCGTAATGTATGTGTTTATTATTAATTCGAACATATTAATAATGTATGCTAAATATTAACCTGTTTATGAGCGGATGGTGCGTTAATTATTGTCCTTGTCAGTGGCTACTTGCCTCTATGTATGCCGAAGTAGGGAAATAAATCAAGCTAACCTTCTCAGCAAATCTACAGAAATCAGAAGTGACATGTGATGTATGCAGAAGTTCCTGTGTCACATAATCTCCATCAATATTCCCCCGTAATCAATAATCGCCTATACTTTCGTAAATTGTAGTCTTTCATAAATAACTAAATAGTTGTTTTGATAGCAAAGAAAAATCTCAAATCTTCCCATGTCAAGTAATGTACATTCTATAAAACAAAACAACATATAACAAATAAATAACGTTATAAGATATACGTAAAATATATATAGATACATGGTGACATTTTCATCTATATAGCCGGCAATGTATCGCAAATGGCCAAAAAGGGCATTGAACTCGTCGGCTGGCATAACGCCAAATAGGACATTTGACATTGAAGTGGCATCTTTATACAAAATGTATATAATCACTTGCAATAAATAACAAAAAAAATCTATATGTAAGTGCGTACTGTTAGAGTTCCACCGAATGTCTGAGTGCGTGATGTTAAAAGTGGATCTACGTCCATAGTCTGATTGCGTACTCTTAAATGGAGTCTCATAGATAGTCTGTGTGCATACTGTTATAGTCTGATGCGTACTTTTAAAGTTGTGCGTACTGTTAAAGTAGAGCTACGTCATTGTCTGAGTGGGTACTCTTAAAGTGGAGTCTCGTCGTTGGACTGACAGAAATTAAATTATTTATATAATCACATTGCAAGAAAATTATTGATATATTTTTATCCTTTAAGAGTCTGCAGAGGCCGTCGGCCATGTTGGTTTTAATCCCACAAGAACACCGTCATTTGCGAATCCTTATTTTTTCGTTATTTATTAACCGAAAGTTGTGTACGAGGTGTCAATTGAAACATTATCATATTGCGCATTGGGTTTGCTTTTGATATTTTGAATACATCCGTTTTGATAAATAAGTCAGTTATAAATTAGTTTTATATTTTTTCTTCAAAACTAATTAGGAATTTGCAAAGCAATTCCAATCCGCAATTTAATTTTTGATCAAATGCAATTTGTTGGGAAAAAATCCGTTTAAAATTACTTTTTCATTCACATATGTGTAATTGTATGTCCGGTTCAAAAATAATATTGTTCTTATGGGATTAAAACCATCATGACAGACTCTTAATCGTTGTCCACTGGTTGTGTGTTCGTCGTCAAGTAAAGAACAAAGACAACGTTTTATCACAATCCTAATAATTAAAAAGAGAATAACTTCTTAATAAAGAGAAATGTCGACTCCGCTCAAACTTCATACTGAATTTAATTGAGTATGAATAAAATTTTGTAGAAAAGCAATTAATTATCTTAGGTGGCTGGTTCCCGAGGGTGGGAAGTACGGAGGGGTGTTTGGGAAAGGTAATTATATAAGTTTCACACACAGCCGAACTCCGCCGACGCCATTTTCTTTGACGAACACTTTACCTCTCGATTTAAAGAGTGATGCCATTTGTTTGTGACAATTTGGAAATTTTACCGATTATGGTACGCCTGCTTGTTGTAATACTTTCAAAATATTGAAAGTACAAGTTATATTTATTGAATTAAATAAAATAATTTATTGATTTTAATAGTGTTCACATTAAATATTCAAGATCAAGTAGTATGAGTGTTCTTTAAAATATTTCTTCCCATGAACGACTAATTAATTTTTTAGGTTCAATATATTTTATAAAATTCTTTTTTAATGGCAACATCTAGACAATAAGCCAATTTTCTCGCAACCACTCGTGTGCAATTATTTTCGTAATTTGATATTTTAATAAACACTGCCGTAAATAAGTAATATTATCACTTGTTAGTTCGGTATTTTTAAATACTTCAAAGTAAGTTCTATTTTATCAGAAGTTAATTAGAAATTCTGCACAGTAGAAAAGTTTCATTGTTAAAGGTCTCTGAGTATTATTTGATGACGCAAGCAATATAAATCATCTAAAAATACATATTTACGTAATCATCTAAAGCAATGTTACATATTTACGTAATATTGCTTATCTAGAGTAAAGAGTTTTCTATTTATATACAATCTTGACTCAATTATCCAGTGATTAATGAAGAATCTCCTGTAGTTGTTTGATGTAAAGTTTGTTTGTTCTTTGTTTACTTGACTTTACGGCTGTGGAACGAAAGCCATGTTGATGGTAAAGCAAGCAAGAAGATGAGGCTAAGTCAGTAGGCTGTATATCATGGTCCAACGTCTGAATATCTTATAAAAGCAATTTCACAGACTGTGTGTTCAGCCGGTCAAAGACCAATCTACCCCCCCCCCCCATCGTATCCAACACCGAGTATGGATAAACTAACTACTTCATATAGTATCACGCAAAACACAGTTTGCGTCTAGTGCTTTGCAACATATTAGTATATCCACAAACGGATTAATAAGTATAAGGCACATTCCGTTTATCTACAACTACAACCGTTGCATTAATTTCGTAGCTAGAGCAGCTACAACCACTTTTGCGGCGTAGCCCGTGTAGTTAAAAAAATAGTTCGACTTAGCTATAGACTGAGGTTCTGAAATATTCTATTGTGTTTTACGATTAGGTTAGGTTAGGTTACGACTAGCGGGACAATTTGAGCGCTAATGGGGGTTTAAACAGCGGAGGGGAAAAGTTTCACCGCTCCGCTGCCGTACATGATGGGCGTGACTTAATTCCGCCTTCAAGTGTTCAACTTCCGCAACAGTATTTGCTCGTTTGAAATAATCGTGATGGACTGTAGAAGATTCTTTTATTTATTCTTTACATTAATATTCAATTTTGTACTTCTTAATTTTTTTCTATTAATCAATTACCCTTATGCGTGAGCATAGAGGAAGTATTGTGATAAAAAAAAATATTTTACAAGTTGGCCTAAAAATCCATTTTTTAGATGCACTCAACCCAAAAAAGTGTTTTTTTTTTTTTTTAAAAATGTTTGATGTCTGTCTGTATATGCGTTTACATGTATGTATGTGCTCTTCGCTGAAGACCAAACTGATGGATAAATTTTTATGAAATTTGGTATCAAGGTGTATTTGGCCAATATCTCCTGACGGGCTTTTCACTTTTTTGGAATTTTATGGGCAAAAACATACAAAAATGGAATTTTCTCAAAACCTGCACTAATGACATTGTTTAAATTTCCAGGAAAGATGTGAATACCAATTGAAAATATTTTAGTAAAAAACCGCATGTCTCTACCTTGACTAGTTTTTTAGTTATGGCAAAAAAATATTTGGGAATCAAACTGGTCATTTTCAAAGTTTTGATTTTTTAGTGTTTAATATGGGGGAAAGTTTGTGCCAATTCTTTGAAACCATTTATTATTATTATTATTAATCGTCATTTGAATACTAAATAATCTATTAATTTATTCGTTCTTAAATTGATTCGTATGTGTTAATCAAGCCAACCGATAATACTACTGCTGATGACGTAATTTGCGGGGATTGCTACTGTGCTGCCAGCACGCGAGTGTGGGAAGAGTCGTTCTCTAACTCACTTCCACCACTAAGTGCATCTCTCTTGTCACCAGTATTTTCAGAAAGTGCAGATATATAAGTAGCTTTATATAACACTACAACAAGTGGTGATGATTGGAGTATTACGGTTACTTACCATGATATCACTTATAATATACCAAAAAGGATAAGGAAGGGACATGGAGACCAACCACGTGACTTATGTTTAGTTGTGTGGAAGGACTCAGAATGAAGTCCTTCCACACCGCCCATCTAAATGATCCAAAAGAGCACACAACCAATGAATGAAGGCACTTGAGCTGACTTTATTCAAAAACCTTGCCTTAAGAGTAGGGAAGACTGGGGTCCGGTGACTTGCGACATGTTTCCAGTCAGCACGGATACGTTCTCCATAAGACCAACGTTAATTTTTTTTATATAAGCAGAAAATTAGTGCCACTGTTATTGTTTTAAAGTGTTTATTAGCCGTTTATAAGGATATAAAATTTGATAAATTCTTAATTGGATGCTTATTATTAATTGTTATAATTAGACTTTTTTTCCAAATCGCATATTAAATTAAAATACACCAATCAGTCAAAATTCTCTATTACAATACTTACCGAATGACGTATTAAACATAATTTTTCTAAATTCTGGATTGGTATAATAATAATAATTGGTCGGCTACCAATTTAAGTCAATTACAGTTACATACTAATTGACTCCATAGAGATTAATGAATATGTAATGATTAATCATCAATCGAAAGAGAATCACAATATCTTTATTTTGAACGATTTCAAACGTTGCATAATAGTGTCAAAGTACAATAATTAGTTGTTAAAATAAATACAGAAATATGTCACAGAGTATGATAATTGCTAATAGCAATCTCTTTTAATATTTGCTTGTCTCTGTCTAGTTGGAATCAAATTAGATACTTATCGACAAAGAATTCGAATGTTTACAAAAATATTTTACTAAAAAAATCTTATTGTTACAATCGGTATTTTACTGAAATCTTAGTAAGACTAAAAATAAACGTTCTTTTGTTAGTTTTCACTATTGAGGGATGCCGTGTAAAGGACTAAACACGACGGTAGTTTCTAGAAATAAAAATAATTTTAAAAGCAAGAGGCGACGTAAAATATCGAAAGAGGATTACAGAGTTGAGGTTAAGTTTTGCCAGACATTTATTTGATGGTACCAATCAGCGGTGCAGATGTGCCCTTAGAGGGGGTGGGTGGGAGGGGTTTGATGTGGTCTGTTACGACTAATGGCTTGTTTAAGTTGCAGATTGCTATTGCAAAAACCATTTCATTCCGAACTACTTATTTCAGAACGCCGATGTCGCCATATCGAGAGATCTTTGACTTAGGTTTTATTTTACCTTGTTAATTTTTAGTATTTAGGCATTAAGGAACCAGAATATTGGCGTCAACGTAATACATTGGCTTTAAAAACTTCTTGTAGATCGTGATTCTTATTTATTTCATTTTTTAACTGTGTAAAAGCTGTAGTGTAACAGTTGAAATGTACAAGGGGGCATAAATATGGAAACTCGTTTTACGACTCTTGTATGACTTCAAGTGAAATCTTGCTGTGAAAGCGTTTCCATAAGTTGTTTCACCGTGTAATATTTTAACTGGGAGATATAACGTATGTACTGCTAAAAAAATGTACTTACATATACAAAAATAAATTATTCAACTGAAACAAAACAATTGTTTACCTTTTGTAAACACAACATAACGAGTTATCTTTGATCGAATAAAAGCTGATTACACAGTTATAAGGTATGTAATATCTTTTTGTCGAAAAGTAACAAATGAACGTATGTAAGATTTCAGGTATAAAAATATAACGTTACAGTATTAAATGTTTTGATTTTTTATTAATTTTTTGGGTTGGGACATTTAACTGGAGACATCCTGCGTGTTAAATTGTTATACAACTTAAAAGCTTCATCAAGTTTGTAGACTGTCCTATATAAGATTCATAATAATCCTATAAGTAAAATAACGTATAGTCGCTACAGACAGGCTCATAGCAAAATTAAATACCAAAAACAAAATTGTATGTTACCACAGAGAAGAAAGAAACAGATGTTGCATCTAATAATATGCTGAATGTGTGTCGAGTAGTTAATTCTCCAGTCTGCCATGAGATGGCTGGCCCAGCGCTTTGTTAGCGCTTTTATCCCTTATTCCCTCCAAATCATCAAGGATAAAAGTAGTAATTATTATTTCTACAGATTAATGCAATTGTTTATTAGTTGTAATCTGTAGTTGTAATCAATTTATAACCGCCACTTGGGCGTTCGCTGCGCCCATTTTAAAGAGATCTGTTTCTTCTGTCTCTGTGGTGTCATCTTACGACACAGCAAGGCAAGTCGTACGAGTGAGAAACTTTACTCTGTTAGTTTGAAGACGAGTTACGTTGTTTTACACCAAATAATGATTACTTTTGTAAATGTTATAAGAAAAATCAATTTTATTTTTATTAAAAAAAATTAAAATTGTACATTGAGTTTGTTATGGATAGATATGAACAGTATTATATTTACTATACGATCTATAATAATAATAATGAAGAACATGTTCTGCCAATGTTCTCATTTTACTTGTTTGTATGCATAGTTTTGTAATTATCATCCACCGATTTGCATCTTCAGTATGTACACTATTTAACCTGTTTAATACAAACTAAACTAAATACAATTCATATTGATGGTAGACCGTGGTAGAGACTTCCCCTTTGTTGACATTGTGTCATTATTGGTTTGGTTGGAAACGGGGGGAGGGAGTTTCTGATTTGTCGCCGAAGAAACAGCAATATCCCACGTACACATGTTTAGCTGCGAATAACTCACGCGTTAAATTCCAGCGTCAAGTGTTGCTCGGGTGAGGCGGCGAACAGCTGGGCAACACGTTTCACCGACTTATTCTGAAATAAATTGCTATGAACTTGATATAAATACAATTACACTTACAATATTTTACATAATGAAACTGGAATTAACTAATCCTTCTTATTTGTGCTATGTTACGTAAAAGTAAACAGCAATCGTCGGTTAATGTTGATAGAGAGTTAGGTTTCTTGTAACTTAGTTATTGGGTTAATGTTGATAGAGAGTTAGGTTTCTTGTAACTTAGTTACTGGGTTAATGTTGATAGAGAGTTAGGTTTCTTGTAACTTAGTTATTGGGTTAATGTTGATAGAGAGTTAGGTTTCTTGTAACTTAGTTATTGGGTTAATGTTGATAGAGAGTTAGGTTTCTTGTAACTTAGTTATTGGGTTAATGTTGATAGAGAGTTAGGTTTCTTGTAACTTAGTTATTCGGTTAATGTTGATAGAGAGTTAGGTTTCTTGTAACTTAGTTATTGGGTTAATGTTGATAGAGAGTTAGGTTTCTTGTAACTTAGTTATTGGCACTGTTGGTTCATGGTTCATCTCCAATTTTTCTAACGAGGAAAGCTTTTTCTAAGAATGTAAAATGAAAATAACGTATAGGCCCTAATAGCCAATTTCAGTTACTGTAGTATGTGATTGCTTTTATTATTTTCCATACCGTAAAATGTTATTTTTGCAGATTATTTGTTTTTATAATGTTTGTAGTATGTATGGAAAAGAAATTAGTAATTGTTTTGAAAAATACTGTGAAAATCGTATTTTAAGAGCACTGATATAAATGCTTCCAATGTAATGCTTTTCATAACGTTAATATAATCTTTAAATTAGAATGTTTTGACAAAACCATTCGTGGAATTACGTAATTTTGAATACATATCATTTCAATTACTCTTTAGCTTTGATCTTTTCACTTTAATTACATATATTCTTTTAATAGAGTTGGCCTTTTAACAGATGAATCCGTAATTAAAATGCAATCCTTTGGCGCTGCACACGTGTCGCCGCGGTTAAAGCCGTCTTGTTACCCCTGGAGGCTTTGTCGTTCCCCCAACACCCCTCTCCGGTGAATAGACAATCGTCCTTACAATCTGTAGAGGTAGGGCACAGCTCGAGTATCACTCGCACATTGCTGCGCTGGCTCTCCTAGTACGTTCCATCTTCAAGGGCGAGGGGGAACAATCCTCCCCTAGGTCTATGTTTTATGTACCATCCAGACTCGGTATTGACTAGGTAGCGAGTCTAACGGTACAACATGGGGCAAGGGGATGATATCCTGGGGTGGAAGAGGTGTTCATGATAAACGCCAATAGACAGCACATGTAGGGGTTTCATATCGAGACTGACTGCGTGCATAAGTTTGGACTTCCATGACGGGGCGTTAACAGTTGCACAAAATGTTCATAAAATTAAATTTCATTACACACCTTTTAAAATAGCTATCAACCTCCCCTAGTTGAAGCGTTAACCTTAAACTGAAGCAAACCGATCTAAGTTGTAATAATTTGATAATAGCCTACCTTAAAAGTTCCACCTACTATTGTTTAAATTTTGCGTTTATTTTTTCTTACTTTTGAGATAAAACATGAATAAATATGGTCAGGTCTAAAATATGAAATAAAAGCTATCAATGCACAGAAGTTAACGTTTCCAAGGTTGCAGTGCTGTAATTCAGCTGCTTGTTAAATAAAAGCTATCAATGCACAGAAGTTAACGTTTCCAAGGTTGCAGTGCTGTAATTCAGCTGCTTGTTAAATAAAAGCTATCAATGCACAGAAGTTAACGTTTCCAAGGTTGCAGTGCTGTAATTCAGCTGCTTGTTAACTTTAGTGTTGTAGAATTATTAAATAAAAGGGTTTCTTCTCAGCTTTCTAAAATTAGTAAGTTGTCTTTGCCAGCATGGCTGCTCTGTGGCCAAGATTTCGGACTGCGGTGTCTAAGATTCAAATCTCCAACTGTTGATTGTTACTTCAGTAGTTGAATAACAATGCTTCTACTACTAAAAAAATGCTTCAAAAACTTCTGAGAAAATCAGTGATGAGATACGCGAGGAAAGCTGTAAAATACGTAAAATGGGTGGGTGTGACAAGAACCTCCCACCCACCGGTACATGGACAGTGGTGGGCCAGCGATAACATACTTGAAAAGGCTTTAATATACCTTCCTATCCATTTTTACACTTTCAGCCCACACACGTACAATAGTAAAGGTAGTAGTACTGTGTACAGTGGCAAAATTATATTCAAGCCACCCAAGTTCATTGAGTAGCCGGGAATGTATAATATAAGTTTTTGAGATTTTCTTTTAGGTATTCCAGCATTCTTTTCCCTAGACTAATGACAGTAAGAGATTATTTAAGAATACGTAGAGGATACTAATTTACAATTGTGTACTTATTAATATTTTTAAAACTTTCATTAGCTATTTTTTGAGGGCCCTCCCATACACGTACAGAAGTATTGACCCACCCGCCCTCCCATACAAATACAGTAGTATTGACCCACCCGCCCTCCCATACAAATACAGTAGTATGTAAAATGTATTAGACATGATGATCAGGCAAGTGAATTCCAAAGTTATTCAAAAAAAGCACCAAGCTGAAACCGGTTAATGGTTACTATCGGCGTGGTCACTACTGGAAAGGTCTCAGATGTCCGGGATTGGTGGGGACCACCTCACAAACTGAATATCAAGTTTTCTTTTTTCTTTCTTTTTTTTTTTTAGTTGGAAATCGTAATAACACTACGTATTTTGTTATTTCATCACTGCAGGTTCTATATTCAATTCTGCAGGTAGGCTACTAATACTATACAATACAAAAACATGGTAGTAGGCTTCAAAAATGGGCTTTTAGGATGCTAGGTTTTAATAAATAGCCTCTCTGACCTTACTTAAGTCGTTCTTGTTAGTAACCAGACTACACATGTCGTATCCACTGTAGAGTTAATCGTGTTGGTGTCTTACCAGTTAAGTAGGACATTATCGTAACACGTGTGAGCACTGCAACATGGTTGTAACGTATAGTAATTAATTACCAAAGAGTATATTTAATAAATAGCCTCTCTGACCTTACTTAAGTCGTTCTTGTTAGTAACCAGACTACACATGTCGTATCCACTGTAGAGTTAATCGTGTTGGTGTCTTAACAGTTAAGTAGGACACTATCGTAACACGTGTGAGCACTGCAACATGGTTGTAACGTATAGTAATTAATTACCAAAGAGTATATTTAATAAATAGCCTCTCTGACCTTACTTAAGTCGTTCTTGTTAGTAACCAGACTACACATGTCGTATCCACTGTAGAGTTAATCGTGTTGGTGTCTTAACAGTTAAGTAGGACACTATCGTACACGTGTGAGCACTGCAACATGGTTGTAACGTATAGTAATTAATTACCAAAGAGTATATTTCAATGATATTTAATATAGAATTCTCAAGTCTAATAACTGCCGACCTGTTTAATATCTCTTATCTATAAGTCCATATTCCAGTGTTTTTCAATTCAAAAGTATAATGAAATTTATTCATAACAAAACAAATCCTACATTGTAGGCCTTTTAATTGATAATTACCAAAAATCCTATCATTCATATTAAGATATAGTGTGATTACATTTTGTATCTTTATTTATTTGTACCAACGGTGCACACAGTTTTTATAAACAAAAAACTAATAGTAATTTATTACTAGGAATACAAACTGTAATAGTAATTCATTTTCAGACATTACAATAGAATAGGAATATTAGGTTAACAACAATATATTGTATATATATAGATATATATATTATAAAATAAGTAATAATACATGTTGAAGTGATCAATAATAAGTAACAATAAATAAACTATAAAAAGAGCATTAGGCCTAACGATCGAGAATAATAAAATAACACAGAATAAACAATAATATACACATATAAACATTTATAAACAATAAATAATTGATTTATAATTGCAATAAATTAAAAATTAAGGAAAAAGTAAGAATATAATACTATCAAGAAAATAACAATTAATAAATTCAAAACAATAATAAATAATAATTACCAAATACAGAAATAATAAATAAATACTCCAAACAACCAAATCAGTCTCATTTTAAGCCAAAATAAAGAAAACGCTGATAAAAAAATGTCAATTTCCTAAAATGAGAACTACCTTAATTCTAAATGAGGTGACAGATTCCCCCAAAAAGTCAATGTCGGTTACAATCACACTTCCAGTTCTCAACAATTTTTAGTTTTAAAACACTAACCTATTTGGTCTAAATCGCTAGTGTATAGTAATGGTTTAACTATACACCTAAGTACAGTAATAGGTTTTAGACAATCTATTATTAGGTTAAGTGCAATCTTAATTAAAAAATATTAGGATTATGTTGTTTCGTTCACGGGAAATACAGTACAGTTAGTTTGTTCTACACGACCACAGTATAATATAAGAACATAGTAACGAAGGTCATTCGATTTACTTGCCAACCAAGAGATACTAGCGATCCTGAGAGATGCCGTAGCTCTGCGATACGACCACTAGGGTCGCTAGCGTCAGACAGTTGGCATTTTTCTCAAAAGTACGTTTCGCGACTGTGTGTTTATATTGTACTGTGACGTGACTGTAACTTCAGCGGATACACTCGTACAAATTCATATTTTGTTGGTTCCCATGTTGGTGTCACTAGGTTGGTAACATACCGGAACACAATGAAGCTAAAAGCCGTTTGTTTCATAGATAGTTGAGGAGAGGGAACTGTACCAGGGGGACGAGAGATACTGTTTGTATGTTGTACTGCTCGCCCGATATTGGCCATAACTCAACAGTCGGCAAACTCATTATCACAACAGTCATATGCATGTGTTACGGTGGGGGGGGGGGCAGTGACCACACTGCAGGACACCCGGTACCTGCATACATATTGAGTCCAAGAGTCGTTTCATAATTAAAGTCGTTTGAGTTGTCATTAGCTCAGGGTTTTGCGCTCTCATTGTATAGATTGTTTTAACTATCAACCGGTTTTTTATTTAGCTTTGTTTAGTTAGCATACATTACAATAATTTGTTATTTTTTTGAACAATGTCCTTTTGGTTTTTTGATTATATTTTATAGGAGTCTTTTTATTACTGACTGATGTTATTTGCAACAACTCAACACCATTTCTTGTGGTTCGTCTCCACTTCAATAATAATGTTCACAGAATATTCAGTATTTCCCTTTACTCTATCTTAATTAGAATTGAACATATCATGAATGAATCATCTGTTGCCCCCTTATTAATAATTTGTAACCGTTGAGTCAATTAGTAATAGATTGTTCGAAATAATTGTTGCTATCCCAACCATGACACAGCCACTGACAACCCAACCATCAAACAGCCACTGACAGCCCAACCATCAAACAGCCACTGACAGCCCAACCATCACACAGCCACTGACAACACAACCATGACACAGCCACTGACAGCCCAACCATCACACAGCCACTGACAGCCCAACCATCACACAGCCACTGACAACACAACCATCACACAGCCACTGACAACACAACCATCACACAGCCACTGACAGCCCAACCATCACACAGCCACTGACAGCCCAACCATCACACAGACACTGACAACACAACCATCACACAGCCACTGACAACACAACCATCACACAGCCACTGACAGCCCAATCATCACACAGCCACTGACAGCCCAACCATCACACAGCCACTGAGAGCCCAACTATCACATAGTTACTGACAGTCACCTCGTGCTTCCCTAGTAATTTATTTTCACGTCGGAACTTTTTAAATCTTTATCTTCAAATAATTGTTGGAAATCATTTGAAATAAACCAACAATTTTTCTGTAATTTTTTTAAAATAGTGTTATTAAAAAATAAACCAACGCAAAATAACGTACCCAAAATGGGGAATAACAGAATCCTCAATGTTTTAGGACGTAATTGGGAATGATGTGTATCAATACAACTCGGATTTAGAGTAATAAATAAACGGAATTAAATATGTCATTTGCAGATCTATCACAGCATTTGATAATCAATAATTCATAACAAAATGTTCCAAACACAGTGACTTGATAATTGCTCTATTCGTTTGTAAATATGTTTTCCCATAATTCATTGAATCGAAACGAATAAACAGCATTTCTGTACTATTCCCAATGTTTATGTTAGTCCCTTCTCTTTGTTTATTCTATTTTAAATTAGAATACGAATGTAGGTTTAGAAATTATTCAATTATTAGTTATTAAATTAACTCTTATATAGTTTACAGCCACTTCTATTATTGGGGGGGGGGGGGAGAGTAATCTATTGTACTCTATTGAAGTGGATTCCTAGATGACAGTGGATGCCTCTTGGTATTATTTTTGATTATGGATATGGTGGATTTGGTGGAGGAATGATGAAGTTATGCGCGAGGTGTGCTGGTGAGGTAGTTCTCTTGAGATGATGGTGACGGTAAAACGGATAAATGAGAAGAATGAGGCACAGGAGCGTAAAGGAGTGATTTGACAATTGGAATAGACATACGAAGAGTGTTTTTAGCAATTTTTTTGCCAAGTTCAATGGCAATTCAGCAAATCCATGGTTCGTGTAAGAAGTCAAGGATTGTACCTTTCGCTCTGATCATCAACCCTATCTCCTTAATTTCCTTGTGAGTGTATTTCTTTTTGAAATAAGGTATTGTTGGGTCGTATATTACCCTCTCTTCCTCGCCTACTCTTCATATCATTGGAATGAAAAACTGTTTAATTTCATATTTCATATTTCATCTTTATTCGTTTAAAACAATTACAGATATGTTATAAACACGTCATGACTAATACTAAAAAACTAAAAATAAATTAAAATTGATATAAACTACAGCAAGTCACTTAAATTATAATAACATTTATCAAGAAAATGAGTTTTTACTTTTTTTTTAAATAATGGTAGATTTTCCTCTGCCTTGATGTTAAGTGGCAATTTATTATAAATACTAATACAAATATGGTATGGGCCTCTCTCAAACACAGAAGTAGAATGTTCCATGATAGAAAACCTGTTCCTATTTCTAGTTGGGTATTTATGAAAAGTGTCATTTGTAATAAAGTTATGAGAATGCTGCCTCACGAAAATACACGCTTCATAACCAATAATACCAGCCAGCGTCAAGATTCCCAACTCTCCGAATAGTGACCTGCAGGAATCAGATCTCCTATTACTCATTACTCTCAGACACCATTTCTGGGGAATGAAAACTCTATTAAAGTTTGTCACACTTGAAGGGCCCCAAAATATAATACCATATCGTAAAATTGATTCTGCATGTGAGAAATATACAGTACGCAGGACCTCACGACTGCAAACCATGGCCAAACGGCTAAGAACAAAACAAATACTTCGGAGCTTCTTACAAACGTGCTCAACGTGACTGTTCCAATTTAGGTTCTGATCAATATGATCTCCAAGAAATTTGACAGATGACTCTTGTTTGGCTTCATCATTTCCCACTTTAATTTTGACTTGGTTTTGTGACCTTTTGGAATTACTCAGGTGAAAGTTAATGAAATTATTTTTATTGATATTCATTTTAAGTTTATTTGCAGAAAACCATTTGTTAATAATATCAAGCTGATGATTAGCAATTGAAGCAACAGAGTTTGGAGATTTATCAGAAATAAAAATAGAACAATCGTCAGCACTACTTTAATGCCCTCCCAGACATGTACAATTAATGCCCTCCCAGACATGTAGAGTGGTACAGAAAGACAAATACAATGGTACTGGCCCACCCGCCCTCCCTGACATGTACAATGCTACTGGCCCACCCGCCCTCCCAGACATGTACAGTGGTACAGAAAGACAAATACAATGGTACTAACCCACCTACCCGCCCCTACACGTCCAGTGGTACTGACCCACCCGTCTGCCCCTAAACGTACAGTGGTACTTAGCCCCACCCATACTGGTACAGTGTACCAGTATGGGTGGGGCTAACCATTCGTGGGTCATTACCACTGCACGTGTATGGGTGGGCAGGTTGGTCAATAATACCACTGCACGTGTATGGGTGGGCGGGTGGGTCATTACCACTGCACGTGTATGGGTGGGCGGGCGGGTTACATTCTATAAAGAATGTAAGAACGTGTACCCATACCACTGTTAGTGTATGGGTGGGCAGGTGGGTCAATACCACTGTACGTGTATGGGTGGGCGGGTGGGTCAATACCACTGTTCGTGTATGGGTGGGTGGGTGGGTCAATACCACTGTACGTGTATGAGAGGGTGGGTGAGTCAATATCACTGTACGTATATTGGAGGGTGGGAGGGTGAATACCACTGTACATGTATGGGAGGGTGGGTGGGTCAGTACCACTGTACGTGTATGGGAGGGTGGGTGGGTCAATACCACTGTACCTGTATGGGTGGGCGGGTGGACCCATACAATACCACTGTACGTGTATGGGTGGGCGGGTGGGTCAATACCACTGCACGTGTGTGGGTGGGCGGGTGGGTAGTTACCACTGCATGTGTGTGGGTAAGCGGGTGGGTCATTACCACTGTACATGTGTGGGTGGGCGGGTGGGTCGTCACCACTGCACGTGTGTGGGTGGGCGGGTGGGTCGTTACCACCGCACGTGTGTGTGGCGGGCGGGTGGGTCTTTACTACCGCCCTATATGGGATCCTCCTATAGAAGTATGGCATTCGAACACTTAGACAGTATGTTAATTCTAATGGAGTAGCCAACCTTCACCACAATGAATATCCGCTACAAAAATTTCAAGTGATATTTAGATCACTTGAAATTTTTGGGAGATCATTTATATATATTAGAAATAGGACAGGGCCCAGAATAGAACCCTGGGGTACTCCAGACGTAATCGATCTATAAGGAGAATAAATGGTTTGATGACCTGACTGGATCTGAACAGTTTGACTCCGATCTGAAATGTAGGATTGAAACAATTTGAGTGCATGACCCCGCACACCATATTTTTCAAGTTTTTGAAGTAGATTATTATGATTTACGGAGTCAAACGCTTTACTTAAGTCACAGAAAATACCAAGGGATTGATGGCCTTTGTCTAAAGAATGTGTGAGGTCATTTAGAAAACTAAAAATTGCTGAAGACGTAGATTTACCCTTTCGGAAGCCATGCTGTTGGATAGATATTATATTATTAGTATCTAAGAAATTTACAAGCTTGTGACATAGTAGTAATTCAAAGACTTTAGAAAATGAAGATAGAATTGAAATGGGCCTGTAGTTTTCTGGTAAACGTCTATTTCCAGCTTTGAATAAAGGAATGACTTTACTCAGCTTGAATGGTTTTGGGAATATTCCACCTTTAATACATGAATTACAAAGATGAGTAAAAATATGGCGAATATAGGGAAAACACCTCCTCAACAAAGAACAGGGGATCTCATCTATTCCTGCAGAGTTAGTGTTCTTTAACTGCTTCACCACTTTCTCAACATCTGAAACAGAAACCTCAGATAGGTAGAGACTTCCTCTTGGTGATAGTATATTTTTATGAAAATCCGACGATTTACTGGTACCAGACAACGCATGCAATCCCAATTTTGAGAAATATATGTTTAACTCCTCAGCTACATCACTACAATTTTTTACCAGCGCATTATTTACTATAAGTTTAATATCTTCATTTATCCTTGGTGATTTAAATGTAATATTATTATTGACAGTTTCCCAAATTGTTTTAGAACGATTTTGAGAGTTTAGAATTTTGTCATCATGAAAAGACCTTTTCTTGTCATTAAGATGTTTTTTAAAAGCACTTACTTTTTCATTTATGATTTGATTAATTTCAACTGTTGGAGGAAGGGTCTTTAAAAATTTTATATGATCACTTTCATGTTGCAAGTCAGAAGTAATCCACTTTTGTTTTTTTTTTTTTTTATAACTGAGATTTATTTTTTTACTTTATAAGGAAACGCTAGTTCAAAATAATAATTAAAAAAATTTAAAAATAATGAGAACTTATTATCTGGATCTACAGTTGCATAAACTTCATCCCATTTTTCCAGCTTTAATGAATTTTCAAAACTTAAAATTGCATCCTCAGTAAAGTACCGTTTCTTTATTAAAGCGTGTTGTGTTATTCGTGAGGCAGGAGGGGCATAAAACTTAATTAATTGAGCTCTATGATCTGAGAAAGGCACAACCAAATTTTCTATGTGTAGAATTTTATTACAATGGAGATTTGTTAACACATTGTCAATAATATTGCCACCATTCTCTGTAACTCGTGTAGGGGTTTTAATGAGAGCTGTAAATCTATACATGTCAATTAAATCAAACATTATTAAATCCTCTGGCTTACTCAAATTATGAAAAGGAACATTAAAGTCTCCACATATAATGGTTTTGTAATTTGAGTATTGGGCTTCAATAAATATTTCATTCATTATATATTGAAATGTTGTAAAGTTACCAGATGGGGGCCTGTAAATAACAACAATATTAGTTTTAATGCTAGATATTGATATACCTGTACATTCGCAATGTGATTCAACTGACATATTTAATATGCTATTTATAACTTTACAGTTTAAATAATCTTTCAAAAAAATAGCCACACCACCACCTATATTATACTTTCTACTCATAGCAGAGACAAGCTTATAATTTTGAAAACAAGCAATATTCAAATTATAATCATGCAGCCAGGTTTCAGATATGCAAAATATGTCTGGGTCTACATCATTTAAAAAAACATTCATTATGTCAATTTTATTAAATATACTACGAGCATTAACGTGAAGAAAGCTTAAAATTTGATTGTCATCTCTGTTAAATGTGTTAATGGATTTGTTTTTAGCGTGCGGAAAAGTTGTACTTAAATTATTTGTATAATTTTGTCTAAAAAAACTGGAGGCTGATGTTGAAATGTTGGTAGGTCTGAAGTGTGAGCTTCAGTAGAAATATTACATAAATCTGAGCTTAAAGGTAAGGGAGGAAAGTCCTTAAGAGATGTAATCTGAATACAGTCATCGGAGTCACTTGTTTTGCGAGATGCTCTTGCTAGCTGAGCGGCCGACGCTGGCGAAGGCATGCCGGGGCTGGGATAGGGCTCTATGAGGGATAAGTCACTGTCCACATTCCTGGCACGGCTGACAGTTCCTTGTTTACATACAGAACCCTCTTGATTTCTGCAAGGTCCCCTCCAGTTGTCATCCACTCCTCCAGGTAACAATGTAATTGAATGAATTAAATGAAAAAACAATGTAATTGGCTTTTCATCTGTACCTTTTTTTTAAAATGTGAACCGTTTTGAGAAATCCCAATATTAATATCAACATATTGGCGTTTCATACATCCTAATACAGTATGGAACTCCATAAAACGAACTTCAAACGGCTGGTATCTCCGGTCCAACATGGCTTGTAGCTGTACAAGCCACTCGGTCAAGTGTAAGCCGTAAACAGTTTATTACTTTGTCAGCTACGTATTTCACCGACGGGCACCAATAATACTAAACAACTTGTTGTGGCTTTATTAACTTTCAGTTTTGTACCAAATGTGTTTTGTCACCGCAGTTGTTTTAATCTTTGTTATTACAAAGTGTGGAGTTTTTTTGGATACGGCTGAATAACGTTTTTTAGATTCAAATGTTTTTGTAAGAAAATATGGATGATATTTTAATCATCTTCTGTAGAAATCGTTATCAAGTGTTGCATTAATTTAAGGCAATATTTTTTAATTGTTATTTTTAGTTATTAGTATTTTTTTTTAGTTTAAATTGATATTTAGTTTGAATGTTGTTTGTGTCTCCCATCTGTACAGTACATTTTATATCTGATATATAATCATATACTGAAAATAAAGGTAAGGTGAAAAGAAATTTTCTAGCTAAGACTTGTCCACATTTTCATTACTGTTTTTCCTGGTAATTATTAAATGATACGTCGTAGTAGTTGACATTTCACGGGGTATAAAATGCAGATAATGATTCTCGCTGTGGGAAAGGGTTATCGACTACATATGATTATCCCAGCCAGTGGATTTTATTGGATTTATGTAATCTGTGGATTCTACAAAATCCACAGATTAGATATTATTTTAATGTAAATCTCTGAAGCTGTCAAAATTATTTGTTTTATCGTCCCTCCAATGTACAAATAATTTTCACGATCAAGTGAACCGAATTAATAAATGATCATAAGTCGTGCAATCTTTATGACTTACAATGGTAATATCTAAAACAAGCTAAATAGTAAACTATATAACAAGTGGTGAATAAATGACTCAGAATTAAATCATCAGGAACTGTAAGACTTTTGGAAGGATATTTCGTTTTGTAATCTTAGTGTGCATTAAGCCTTTAGTCCTCAAAGTTCCACCTCCCCCTTCCCCTAATAAATGACTCAGAATTAAATCATCAGGAACTGTAAGACTTTTGGAAGGATATTTCGTTTTGTAATCTTGGTGTGCATTAAGCCTTTAGTCCTCAAAGTTCTACCTCCCCCTTCCCCTAATAAATGACTCAGAATTAAATCATCAGGAACTGTAAGACTTTTGGAAGGATATTTCGTTTTGTAATCTTAGTGTGCATTAAGCCTTTAGTCCTCAAAGTTCCACCTCCCCCCTTCACCTAATAAATGACTCAGAATTAACACATCAGGAACTGTAAGACTTTTGGAAGGATATTTCGTTTTGTAATCTTAGTGTGCATTAAGCCTTTAGTCCTCAAAGTTCCACCTCCCCCCTTCCCCTAATAAATGAATCAGAATTAACACATCAGGAACTGTAAGACTTTTGGAAGGATATTTCGTTTTGTAATCTTAGTGTGCATTAAGCCTTTAGTCCTCAAAGTTCTACCTCCCCCCTTCCCCTAATAAATGACTCAGAATTAACGCATCAGGAACTGTAAGACTTTTGGAAGGATATTTCGTTTTGTAATCTTGGTGTGCATTAAGCCTTTAGTCCTCAAAGTTCCACCTCCCCCCTTCCCCTAATAAATGACTCAGAATTAACGCATCAGGAACTGTAAGACTTTTGGAAGGATATTTCGTTTTGTAATCTTGGTGTGCATTAAGCCTTTAGTCCTCAAAGTTCCACCTCCCCCCTTCCCCTAATAAATGACTCAGAATTAACGCATCAGGAACTGTAAGACTTTTGGAAGGATATTTCGTTTTGTAATCTTGGTGTGCATTAAGCCTTTAGTCCTCAAAGATCCACCTCCCCCCTCCCCCTAATAAATGACTCAGAATTAACGCATCAGGAACTGTAAGACTTTTGGAAGGATATTTCGTTTTGTAATCTTGGTGTGCATTAAGCCTTTAGTCCTCAAAGTTCCACCTCCCCCCTTCCCCTCATAAATGTAATTTTATTCATGGTTGTTGATGTTTTTTTATTATTCTTGTAATAAATTGTTTTACATAAGATTTGGTTTCATCATTTCTCAAAATAACTGGTTAGAGAATACTAGATTTGCCTTAAAATAATTTTAAATGTAACTTTAGGGGGATTTTAGGAAATAATTCCAACTTTAATTAACCACCAAATGTTATTGAGTAACATTAGATACGGATTTGTATCATTATACATTTTTTGTTAACTTCTATAATAAAGCGTCACTTGCTAAGGATTTCTATTTAAAATTGTTGCAGGGGGTAAACATTTGGTATACATAAAAACTTCTCAATGGGTCATATAAACATTCCCCTAAGTAAGTCACTTTTAAGGTTTAGAATGTACAATCCTAATCTAAACTTTTCTGATTGATTTGTAATTGCATTATTTTTAATGTTTTAGTATTTTGTTCTCAATTAAATAATATAACATTGCTCTTGTTTCATATCTGTATTTACATAGCGTAACAGTTTCTTGCTATTATTATTTATTTATTTATTATTATTATTTTTTTGTAGTTTACTTAGCGTTACGTTTTAATCCAGAGTTATTCTCTCATAAACAAATATAAATTTATGTTTTTATAAAGCTTCTTTAATTAGTTGTTTATTAAGTATGTTGAGTGACTTTAATAACACTTATAGACTTTTTAAATTGTATTTTAGTTTGTATTGTATTGTATTAGTATTGTATTGTATTGTATTAGTAAATTGTATTAGTTTGTATTGTAGTAAATTGTATTTTCCGCCTATTACATGCATATAATTATGAATATAATATGAAGTATATATAGATGCATATAAACTTTTATAGTGCAACTCTTCTTCTGTTCTAGCCTGTCAAAATATTTTTGAAGTTATACTTCTTTGCGCCCGTTAGACACTTTGGGATGGGATGTTGGTCGAGAAACCGCGTCACGCTGAAAAGTAAGAACAAATTTTTAAGAATTATCGATTAATCGATTGTTAATCGAAGAAATTTAATCGAAGAAATTACTGATAATGATAATATAGGTGTATAATATAATAATGAAGTCACGTATAATATATTGAAGATAAATATATTGAATAATATTGAAAAATGTCTTATATTTCATTTATATATCCTGTCTGTTTGTGTGCGTGAGTTGGTGTATGAGAATGGCCAAAGAAGTATAACTTCCACCGTGTGGTCCGACGCACACCCAATTTTTTTTAATTACATTTTAGTATTGCATATTCAATCAACTATTTATTCCCATTAATAAATCTTAAATGATTTTTCAAATATATAACTCTAATTAGTCATCAACAAACTATTTACTTAATACTACATTTTTTATTTTTAACGCTTTTATCGGTGGAGATCGTGACAACGTTTTGTAATTTGATACTTTTTATATTTAACGGTCATATATAGAGAGAAGTGACTTATTATTAAACTGATGGTTTGAAAATTAATGTTAATGGTTACCTATTGAAATGTATAATTGAAACAAGTCGCTCGTTTTGTATCTTATTGTTAGTCCGTGACCGTCGGACCTTGAGTTATGGCTTGACCAATATTCCAGACACCTGTCACACGAGTTGTGACGTATTGCCCTGTCCTCTGGCCTGAGTTATGACCGTGTCTCAGCTTCCAGTTTGCGTGTCCATGTCCTCATTTTGTATATGTAAATTAACCGTGTATTAATTGTCCTAGATAATTGAGGTAGTTAAATAATTAAGTAATCGAACGTTTTCCAATTCTGTTGGTACTTGTAAGTTCTGTAAGTTAAAATTGTCACTGTTGATTAATGAGGAGATAGTTGTAAGAATACTCCAACTGTGGGAGGCGTTATTTAATCAACTTACGTTTTGACTATGGTCAAAACACACGCATAAAAGGGGATGTAATTCTGTATGGCCTTTAAGACTGAGAGGAGGAGTGACAACGAGCCTCGATGAACTTGTACAAGATTGAAAACTTGAAAACAACATATCTGTTTTCAATGAATGAATACAAAGTACCTGTATGAATCAAAACATTATAAAAGTTAAAAACTCGATACAAAGTAAAATGTTCACTAATACTTTATAGCTATTGATATTACAATTGAAGAGATAGTCACATCTGTCAAGACTCCACTTCAGTTAAGTAGTTCATTCGGAATTTGTAAATGTATAATATTAGGTTTTAGTAGTACTTTTTTCTTGTTTTTTACCTTACTCTACACATTCACTCCCCATAGACTATTGCTCTTTGCGAGAAACTTTCTGACAGAGTAAGGGGGAGAACCAGTACAGGTAAAAGTAAACATTACTGATGAAAACTAACAATCAAGCCCAGGATTCGAACCAGCGCTATTATAACTCAGGCCCCAAGTCTTGACGCCACTCGGCCACCGGCTCCCCCAGACTCTGTCCGGGCTCATGCTAACCGAGAGTAAGGATGATCCATAGGTACTGTTAAGTCGCATGTCACAATTATTGATCCCTATGTAAAAAGTTTGTATCATGGGACATTACTTTACTTATGAAAAGAGACGGAGTGAAAGATAGATCATATTTTAGGGTTAATCGACCAGCGGAGGTAAGCGAGACGGTGAGGTGTTTGCCAGTGTTACGGATCTACCGGTGCCAAACTATAGTCCAAGGCACGAGGAGTTGTGCGCTACATTTAAAGGCGTAGTCGGCCTTTCTTCAAGGCTTTAGCCTTTTTCTCCTTTAAAATAAGGATATAGGCTATCTTTATTTCTTAGACAGTTGTTGATATTTATTACAAGATAAGTTCCCATCCCTTATAAACAATGAAATTGATTAAGATAGGGAATCTCATCTATTCTTCATACCCGTTGGAATTTATTTTAAAATGACACTTTTATTGTGTTCCTTTTAAGAATAAATAAGATATTTAATTTAGCTCTCGTGTGCTTCTAAGACTGAAGAATACAATTTATACTGGTAATTTAATAGTGTCTCTTAAATTTTAAAAGAAAATAATATAGGTCTAAAATAACTATTTTGTTTATGACATTTAATTAATTAATTTTTTTTGGGATTAGAACCGTACTTATTATTTTGCAATTATGGTACGATTGAAAATACATTTTACTAAGATTAAAGAACTATCAAAGTATTTGTAGTTTACAATTACAGTTTTTTGTAATTCTTACATATTATAATAATTATGTACGGAATTATTTTGGAACTGTCTGGGAGGTCATATCCAGCTGTATGTATCAACTTCATGTTAAATACATTTCAATAAAATCCTCTAAATCTACACATTGATTAGTAGGGCTATATTACAGTGACAATGGATATTTCATAATATGTATTTTACTAACATTAATAAACAAAGCTTGGCAAAGTTTTGTTTACTGTACGCCTAATTAATGTGTTTTCATCCAATACATAATGTTTTTTTTTTAAACATACTATTTTGGAATAGTATATTGAAGCTTTAATTTATTAACGAACTCTATGAATAATTTGGAAAAAAATTGTTATACTGATTAAATATGAGGTCTAATTAAGTATAATACTCTTGACAAATTAATTTCTAAAATAGTTTAATATCTAAAATATATCTAAAATAAACACAGAAGAGATATTTTACCTAAAGATTAACAAATTAGTTAAATATGATGGTAGTTACTTAGATTATTTTGATTATTAGTAATCACTGGCAACAAAGAGGAAGATTGAGGTTAGAAATAAGCATTTTTCAGTAAACACAAAGGGAAAGAGGAGTGAGTACCAGATGATAAGAGAGCCTTACAGATCATTTAAGAAAAAGACAGCAGATGCCATGAAGAGTAGTTTCAAAAAGTATGAAATTTCCTTGTGATACAAGAACGACTTACAGATGCAGTATATATAATAATTAAAGGTTTATTGCAAAAATATATATGATTAAGAATAAGGAAGGAAAAAGAGACACCAATTATAGGAAAGAGGACTGAACATTTAGTCAAATTACGAAATAGGGGCAGAATATTTAAAGAAGAGTTGCATTTTTCAAAGTGAGAAAACAGTGATCGTATAGATTTTGTTTAAAGAAGTGGCTGGTTTCATTTTTAACATTACTTTGCCATTCCTCATAGACTATTGAACTGTCTGGGACAGAGTTACGGGATGAACTACACTGCAAGATGAACATTGCTGATAAAAACTAATGGTCACGGCTAGGATTCGAATTTATGACTCAAATTCTATAAGCCTTAGACCCAGACTACCGGCCTACTACATTAATTACAATTAATTACGATAAAAGGTGAAGATGTAGATTTGATCACTGCTTACCAAGTTGGTTGTTTGGTTTAGATTGTTGTTTAACTCTAAAAAAATTAACACTACGAAACAGTTAATTTATTAATTGCATAACATATTTGGGGAGGAGAAGAAATGTCTGGAGAATTTAAATTAGGCATCATCAGTCCAATTTTCAATAAAGGTTTACGAAAATAACTCCCTAAAATTTATAATTAGAGTTCTAAAATTTCCCTACAAAATGTATTCTCAGAGGCTAATAATTAAAATAAAATGAGTAAATATGCACAGGACGTAATTGGACAATACCAAGTGATTTTCGTACTATTAACGTATTTTTAAAAATTGATCAAATGTGTAGTTATAAAATAATAATGGAGAACATGTGGTCAGTATTTAAGACCTTACTTGTTGTTAGCCGATTTAAAAAACAGTGATTTTATGAACGTGCTGCGTATACATAAAAAGATTTTTTAGACTGTTCAAAATGACGGTGAAAGCAGAGTGGGCCAAAGTCTCAGAACACAATGAAGTAGTTTTTCAATAATGCATTGCATAAAAGAGTGGCAGTTTGTGGTTATAAACTATTAGGTAATCATAACAAATCACTATCTTATTAATAATAAACTGTTCTATACGAGGACTAGTAAAGAAATGAAGTGACCAGATATTTTGTTATGCTTTTACGGCCTCATTTGACCACTTCAGTCGATCATTTTCTGGTCGTCTTCTTCGATACGTTTTCTTTCCGAACGCCCTATAGTTCATCTTTATAAATAACCTTTCATTGTAAGTCGTTTGGTTACCTTAAGTTTTAATCTTATATTAACGCTTTCCAATTTATTACACTTTTATTATTCATCCTGAAAATCGTCCAATGTTATTTCTATTCCTTCCATATTCTATCTAAATTCCTTGATCTAACCTACTTGTTTAAATAAAAGATTTTCTGTACAGTTCTTCTTTTAATATTTTACAAATTGTTTAAATTTAATTTTTGTAAAGAAATTAATGTCTCACGTGTGTAAAAAGTCTATTCAGTTACACATATATGTAATAATTTAATATTAGTGAGAGATAGATATTTCATACATCCCAATACAGTATGTAACACCATAAAACGAACGTCAATCGGCTGGTACTTCCGGTTCCACACGGCTTGTAGCTGTACAAGCCACTCGGTCAAGTGTAAGCCGTAAACGGTTTATTACTTTGACAGCCGTGTCTTCTACCAGTGGATAGTGTGAAGCAGTAACATTTTACCATCGTGTTGTGGCTTATAATCTTAACTAAACGTCATGCTCGTAATATTAGATGGAATATTTAATATTATGGTTTTGTGAATCCAATTTATGTCCTTGTAGGCTGAAATATTATATTTTTGATACATTTACATTTTATAATAATTTACCGGTATCATCAAATATTTAATTAAAAAGGTGTTAAATTAGTTAAACGGTTTTATGATTTATCATAATCTTATTCCTTTTTCATAACAACGAAAAGATTATTGGTGCACTCCATTTCATCGAATATTCTTTATAAATAACCCACTTTTA
The DNA here is from genome assembly GCA_035578905.1 of Stictocephala bisonia. NCBI lineage: Eukaryota > Metazoa > Arthropoda > Insecta > Hemiptera > Membracidae > Stictocephala > Stictocephala bisonia. The sequence goes on from JAQJVL010000288.1 coordinate 480,549, forward strand.
AAAACTTAAAATATACTTGCCACCAGTATACTATGTGGAGCAGACACACTACAGTGATGTTTGCTCGTAGGGTTGGTTAGCATGTTGAAAGTCCTGCAAACAACGCATGTGGGACAGAATTTGTCCCCCACCACGCATTGTTATATGTTCTTAGCACAGTCACTACTAGAACCAGGGGCGTACCCAGCGCTATTGTTTCGAGGGGGCCGACTGACACGTGTAAAAAACGTCATTTAAACTAAAAATCAAACTCAAAATATCTTTATTTTCATATTATGTATAATGATACATATAAGTAGTTAAGCTTACTACAAATGATGAAATTTATGAAGAAAGGGCTACCCTCTGTAATGATGAAGTAACTATTTTCAACTTATTACACATTACAGTTATTGTTGAGTGTTGCATAATTAGTTTGCATAATATTCTAGGTACGCCCCTGACTAGAACTATTGATCTGTCATAACAACAATGCTTCCACTTGCTACATTGTTTAATAGTTGGCTCTGCTGTTGAGTTGTATTAAAGCATTATTAATGGTTTAAATGCTAGAGTTATTGTCAGTTTCACCAACCTTAGTTAAATTTGTTTTAACCATGGTTAAAATAGTTTACCACCACACCATTGATTGAATATGTTTTGCACGTGACTGTACCTTGCAGCTCACTGCCACTGGGGGGGAATTGTGGTGGGAGAAGTAAACATTCTCTCTCCTCTACACGTCATTTAGTTAGGGTTTATGACTACTTAATGAATGTTCCGGTTTGACTTAAGAGCGCTCTTACAGCAAAGCTGAAACTACGAAGAGTTTGAGAATGCTAGGACCAATGGCGTGACAATGTAAGCCAGCTACAACATTTATTTACGTCCTGCAATGTTGCCACGTTTCAGTTCTCCTAATGCGCCTGATTTATAACCTCTTTATTTGATATTGTGGATTTCAGTGTGAGTAAACATATTATGATCGTGCACTTTGTATTATTGTTTCCTATTGTTTATAGATTGTTCATAACGTAATATTTATATGTTGTTGTATCCTATTGTTGTTGGAACTAATTAAATGCTTCTTCAAGAGGATTTTTACATCAACAAGTAATTATTGTTAGTTGTATGTTTAAGCAATAATCGTGCCATATAACCGCTCGTCAGAGCTTCACTCACATGCCACTAAGCGCGCTCATGTCAAATCGGGTCATTCAATAACTAAAGTATAATTATGTGCAATGCTCTTGATTACAACTTACTAATAGTATCTCAAGTAATAAGAATATTTGGTGCCAGAAATGTAGTTAGTTCGTGAGGTCTGCTAACAGCAGGTTTATAATGCTTTATACATTAATATGGGACTACACTAGCGTTCCACAATGGACCACACAGCTGATAATTTGTGACATAAAGTTAAATGTTATCTGTTTGCTTGTAAAATTAACAGCAGTGGTACCTAGCGTGGCTGAGAGGAACTATGTTTGTAACATCAGTTTAAATTAATGGTTCAACTGTATTCAAAGATATTGCGGTTAATTTTGTAACTTTAAGTACAGTCACAATTGTATTAATTTTAATATTTTATCTTTCTATATTCTCAGGGGAAATATATCCTTTTTATGGTTAACATTAAAGTTAGTATCTGGTATATGGATTTTCTGTGAGTTTACTTTGTATAATGATTTCGTATTTATTTAAAGTTTAAAAATATATAAAACTTATTTAAGTAACATGGTCGTATTCAGCAGCTTTCAATTACATAAGTTAATTTTGTTGCAATATATCTGGCCTACAGATTAACATTTAACATCGTTCAAATGTTGATAATAACTGAACAGTTAGAAATTGAGGGTATTAATTAATAAATTATCCAAACGATTGTATTGGATATGATCGATTAATGGCCCATGAAGCCCATAGAATTGACGTTATTTTGTAGCGATCTCTTAATCCTCCAACATTATTTGTTTTATTAGCGCTCCACTAATGTTACGTATGACATTCCAAAATTGAACTAACAGTCAATAAATACGTATGATTGTTATCACAATAATAGTAGTGATAAAACTGTCACAGAAATTACCATCATATAAATTTAATTAGCAGTTTGTGCAACATTTTCTATTTATCTTTTACGTTTCTATTTATTTTGTTCTAGACTGTTATACTACTATTTCTTATATTGATAATATGATACTGTATGATGATGTTATATGATGAATGATGTGTCTACTCAATGGTTGCCATCGACCTAGACACTACTTGAGAAGTCTGAGGGGTCCATGTTGGGTAATTAAGTCAGTGTCCGAATGTTTAGGGAAAAGAACTGAGTTTCTGCCTTTTCTGTTAGCTGAAAATCAGACCAATACTACGTGGTTAGGATTCAACCTAAAGAGTTAGGTCCCATAGCTGGCTATCGGGCTGTAATTGGCTCTTTCTGAGGAACAGTCGACCTTAGTAACAATGACTACTCTCGTTCATCTACACTCATCACATTCATTAACCCCTCATATTCGCCCATATCCCTACGATTGGTGACTTAACGATTAATGATGATAAATGTATTTTACTATTTTCTTAAATTTATCATATTTTTCATCAATTTAAAATTACTCAAAATTGTTGGTAAATGACACTATTTACCCTAACATAAATTGTAGAGTACACAATAACCTATAATCCACCAGGTGTATATAGATTGTGTTAGGTACGATTGTATTAGAACGCGTTTGTCGATCTGAAGTCAGTTGCCGTAAACCGCTTACGGTTCAGAATCCCTTTGCTAACCATCTCTGGGACTGCGCACATAGGCTACACAGGTCCTTGTGTACAGGTTTGTGTCTTGTGAGTGGCATCATGTTCATCCGTCAATGTAATTTATCTTTGACTTGGTTTCCAAACAGCTTTGGTGGGTTTATAGTTGTTTGTGTGCGATCTAACTTATATACTTGTTACATTTTTTGGGCTAAAATGACAAAGCTGTGAATCCGAATCGTAGATTGATCTCGTTATATTATTATTTATAAAAATATTTACCCTTTGTAATATATATTCTCTTTTCAATTTTACTACCAATACGATGCTATTTTTATTTTAAGTTCTGTCGACTTCTAAAAGATTTTATTACTTTTGACTATTCTAAAACTTAATCTTATTTATCCCGGTATGCCCAAAAAATAAAGTAGATGATGGTTTTCGTTAAATAAATCGATTATCTGAACATCCGTATCCGTTGACGATAACAAGTTCACCTCAGAAGATTACAATTTTAAAAAGTTGTATTGTTTGGTAGTTTTGTTGCATCAGGTTTTAGTAATTTTGAATATCCACTGTGCTTGGATGTGTATATATTGTTATGGAGGTACATTTCCTATTATCTTAAGGCGTTATTTTAATTAATTTAAGTAGCCTTAAAAGCCAAGAGAAGTCTATTTATGTAAAAACTAAGTACTATGATATTAAATAATATTTGGAGATTTCCAATGCTTTGAGTGTTTAGGAAACAAACACAACGTTTCGACAGGTATAACAAACTCCTGCCGTCTTCAGATGTACTTACTAACTTTGCCTACATCTAAAACTATTTTTCCCCTTAACCCATACTAAATCAGAAAAAACTTAATACTACATACTAGATACTAAAGATAATTGTTGAAAGTTAAAAGTTCTTAAAAAACTATCACACATAACATAATTATATAAAATATAATACACAATATGAAATACAAAAGAAATGCAAAATATGAAATCAGTCAACAAAACGTAGAGCAAGATATGAAATATATCTAATACTCAATGACATACAAGAATGACATACACCAGTGTTCGTCTTTGACGGTCGTGGTGAGTTGATGTCGTGAGTGTAGTAGTGCGAGGACTCCTTCCCCCACCTTAGTGGAATTGGAGGCTGGTTGGATAAGTTGAATATTGTGTCTCATTAAATATATTGTCTGTTTAATAACCTGATCTATACTCTGTTGATTTTTTTCATATTTTGCAATTCTTTTTTTATATCATTGAGTATTTGGTCTATTTAATAACTTGCTCTGTGTTTTGTTGACTGATTTCATACTTTGCATTTCTTTTTTATTTCATTTTGTGTATTTCGTATGTTGTATAATTATGTTATGTGTGATAGTTTTTTAAGAGCGTTTGACTTTCAACAGTAATCTTTAGTATCTAGCATGTAGTATTAAGTCTTTTCTGATTTAGTATGGGTTAAGGGGAAAAAGGGGAAAAATAGGTTTAGGTGTAGGCTAGTACACCTGAAGACGGCAGGAGTTTGTTATACCTGTCGAAACGTTCTGTTTGTTTCCTAAACACTCAAAGCATTGGACATCTCCAAATATTATCTACATATCATGAATAATCCAATGCTAATAAATAACTCTCAATCAAACAGCAACTGAGTACTAAATGGATAATTGTTGTTTTTAATATACAGCATTGTGTTTCTTATAGCATTTTATTATTTTAGCTATAGTAAACTATTATAAATTGAATTTGCATTGCTTTTTAGTGGTGTTCATCTGGACGTCCAGTTGGCTACTCCAAGGAATTTTGTTCTAGATTTACCGCAACTCTCGCTAGGAGTAGCAAATCATTCCTCAATAACATACATACAACGTGTTTCTCTCCCCTTTCGCTCCATAATGTCTCAACCTGCCCCACCCCGCTAATTGTACACAAGTACATAACTCCCTAATTCTAGCAATGTAGTTTTGATATTTTATTAATCAACTCTTCCAACCAAAGTCAACTGTACAGAGTTCTACTCAATATCTGTGTAGATGTAACTCACAGAAACATTATTTTTTTACAATGTAGGTTGGTTGTCCACGGTATTCTCAAAATATTAATCTCAAAATATATAGCACGGTTTCTCATCGAGGGACGTGCCCAGAACGGCCAAATTAGCCACTTAAGTTATTCATATCTTAATAAAGAATATTTTAAAAGTTTTACCCACAACAAATTTATTTTTTATGAGTAGACTGAGAATATTAATCAAAACATTTTCAAACATATTATTTCATCGAACACCCATAACTTCACTGCCTATTCCTCACAGAATGTTGATCTGTGCGGGGAACTTACACAGAGTATGGGGGGGGGGGGGTGAGTGCAGATGAACATTACTGATAAATACTTGTCAAAAGGCTATTTCCTTACTTTTAATAATGGGTAATTATGGCAATTAATTAATTTTTTGGGTGTTGTCGTGGGCAATCTTTAATGTTGTACATATTTTTATTATATTATTTACATTATTGTATATTGACATATTTACGTGTTAATCGTTTCTTATGCCTGTATTTTCTCCAAACTATCAAATAGTGCAGTGATTGCCCTGTTGCTTATCTCTGAGAGGTTTTTAATACTTGGCGGACCAGCACGTACAACGTTGCTGATTCGTACCTGTCTATAACATGTGTTTGTTGTTGTGTTGTCTTGCTGCGAGAGTAAGGTCTTTGTTGTAATAAGCAGTGACACAACATTGTGAGACATATATCATAAGAAATGTTATTAACTCAAGCCTGCTTGTGCCTCAGATGAACTTAGGTTCTTCCTCTGATGAGAAGAGTTACTCCCCCATACTCTAAAATAGATAATGGTATTATTTTATGTGGCTGAATTGGTCATTCCACTAAAGTAATCGAGCTCAAATGTAATTAAATACTTAACTTCATGGGGTAGTAATTGATATAATTTTGAACTGTAAATAGGTATATTAATGGTTTATAAGTTATATTCCAAGTAGTAATAACTTTTTGACTGAAGTGATTATTTAATGTCATTATAATGCAAGTTAAAAAAAAAATACTGGAAACTCCCATATATTATGTCCTAATCAAGTTATTCATCAGAGAGTTTTATAAATTGGACAACGACAGTATGTTAGTTATATAAATAGACATAATCTGTATTAATAAATAGATGGTAATGTAATAGCGGTTAATAAATAGTAATGAACATAAATTGTGCTATGCGGAGCAGGGGTTTGCCCACAGGATTGTTAACTTTATCATCAAAATTATTGATAATTTTTTAATGTACGTGTGCTGTATGTCCATTTATAGATTATCCATGTTGGTTTCTTTTGTCTGTGGAACATTTTTTTTCTTGCAAGCTATTACAATATATAATGCCTATTGTTTTATGGTTATTTTCATGCTTTATTATTACTATAGAACTGCATAATAATATTAGATTAGCTATATATTTACAGTGTTTTTAGTTTAACATTCAATTTCCACGTAAATGTATTATTTAATATTATATCTCTTAAAGGTATGTGCCTGTTAAACATTTTTGATTCATTTTCTTTTGGTATTCTATTCAAGTTTTAATGGAAGTTAATCTTTATTTAATTGCTCTTTACATAAATTGATATTAATTAATTAGCTGTTTAGTTCAAGAATTGATTTAAAATGATGGATATTGTCGCTAGTAAAAGAATCATAATGAAACAACTTGTAACAAAGTGACCGTTTTGTATCTTATTGTTAGTCCGTGACCGTCGGACCTTGAGTTATGGCTTGACCAATATTCCAGACACCTGTCACACGAGTTGTGACGTATTGCTCTGTCCTCTGGTCTGAGTTATGACGGTCTTTCAGTCCCAAATTGATTCAACAGAATGTCCTCATTTCTTATTTTCAAATTACCTTTTTCTTACTCAAGTGTGGTGTTTAAGTTATTTGATAAGTTATCCATTATTAAGATTCCTTTCGTAGAGATACGGTCGAGTATGAGGGATGAATGAGTGTGATGAGTTTAGATGAACGAATGCAGTCATTTTTACTAGATAAGGTCGATTGTTCCTCACAAAGAGCTTTTTACTAATAACTCAAAAGCCAAGGCAACTGAGGAAACTACAACTTTACGTGGAATCCAAACCACGTCTTATTGGTCCAATTTTCATTTACATAAACTTGCCATATCTTCTCTTCCCTGCATAACATCTGAACCTTGACTACTACCTAACAAGGACCCCCAGAATTTTCTAGAAGTATCCATTGCAACCATGGAACAGACACCGTGTCGGTATTAAGAGGACCGAGCATAGAACCTATCGCCTACAATCTCCACAATAGGCCTACAGTACATTGTGCCCAATTAGGTGGGTTACAGCACTTCGCCACTAGTGCCGGTTGGTGTTAAAATTTAATTGTTCTCTTCCTATTTTTTATACCTTCTTTTTAAATTTAAATTATTAAAATGTTACAAGGAAGTAATAACAGGGGCTGGAAAATTTACAATATGATTAATTATACTATTCACAATTAAGTACATAATAAAAGAGTAATTTTATGTCAACTTGATGATGGTGGGATGGAGGGTTCGCATGTGAGTTGTAGTGGCGTACGATTAGTTCGTCACTTTACGTAATTTGGTAAGAATGTTTGAAGAACATATTTTTATAGTACTAGTACTGACTGGTTATAAAACTAAATACTAAAATCTTATCTTGTTTTGATAGCTACTCTTTAATTTAATATTATAAGGTAATTGTTGTTTTGTTTGTGACATTCTAAAAAAAAGTAGCTCCCAATATGTATCGTAATTGTAAATAATTGTATGATTTTTGTTAAAATCAATAAACCAGGTTAAGTGTTAGAGAGGGCTTCTTAGCCCTAACTTCGCCTGGTAAAATAAGACGATCTTTAACTTTTAACTTTTTAAAACGAATGATAGTGGTTAAAAACATTTCTGGACAGTTACGACTACATAATAAATGTTGATTAATAAAGAATCTGTATATGTGTCCTATACAGGTTATAGATATGGACAAATGCAACAGATGAATAATGATAGCATGTTTTCGATAATGGTAAATGTACGTAGTCTTTACCAAAGGATTTTTTATTCCATCTAATTCTAGTTTTCTCAGCTTATAATTAACTTTCATTTCTCGAGTGGTGTTGAACAATGTTATACTCTCAGCTGATAATTTTCAATTTAAGTTTGAATGTAAGTTAGTAATTTGACAGGTGTTTTGTTTCATTTGATTCAGAAGCATGTTATACCAGAATGAGTTATTTCATGTATGTCTAATAATTAAAACAACGCTTTTGTTCATGTATTCAATAAACAATTATATGAAAATTAATGTTTTTCAGGTAAAATATAAACTACTAAATACGAATTAACATGTATAAGCTAGTTCACGTTAGGGCTAATATTTTAATAAATTGAATGATAAATATAATGAAGTACCCTTTTATTCATTTTTATAAAATGAATTAACAGTCTGTAGAGGTTGTCGGTTTTAATCCCATAAGAAGGTTGTTATTTGCAAATCCGTGTTCTTTCGTTATTTATTGACTAAAGAGTTGTGTATCAGGTGTCATATTAAACGTTATTATATTGGGCGTTGGGTTTGCTTGTCATATTTTGAATGCATACGCCAACATGGCCGAAAGCCTCTGCAGACGCTAAACTCTTACAGAATTTAATATAATTTCAATATTTTATCTTTTCAAGAAAAAAAAAAAAAAGAAAACTGAACTCTCCCTTTAACAAATTGCTGTTTGTTGGTCCACCGATATCCCTTAAACAAAGATTCCTTATGCTGTAGATTTTTACATGTTGTTGATGGTTTAGAGAGGTGCCACATGGCGAGAAGGTCCAGCCATGTAGTTTCACCAATATTTGGCAAACTGCAGTCCACAGAAGGTCTGTAATTTAACATCAATGACATGCACGTGCAGCTCGCCATGTCACTGACAGACGTTTAGCATGACTAATGCATCCTGTATTACATGCCATCCTGTATTATTTAATGTAAAATATTCAGTTTACATTTTAGGTTACTTGGTTTGTTCAACTTATATACTGGCGTAAGATTTAAGTAATCCTTTTTTACTGGATTTAGCTGTACTTTTCGTTTAGCGTGAAACAACGTCAAATACAACTTTCAATATTAAATTATTATTATATTTTATATTTTTATTTGTATTCAATTTTTTTTTATCGTTACTAATATATTGGTGATATTGCATGTAGATATCTCGAAACTGTACAGATAAGGTAATATTTGTACTTTATTTGTTATTTTGGAACATGTTTGTTTTGTATATGCTATTTTGTGTGTTTTATTTATTTTTTTTGTCGTTAGTGCAGTTAAAATATTCCTTTCGTAATATTTTTAACAGGTCTTTTATACTAATGAAAGAGGGCTGTTCTTGCTCGTTCTTAGTTTATCGTGTATACTAATTGGAAAGATATCTGCACTTTTATTACTAACGTTAGTTATTAATTCTAAGTAAATTACAGCTGAATGGTTTTGTGTGGCTTCGTGTTAAATTATACTTGCTCGTTCTTTGTTTATCGTGTTTACTAATTGGAAAGATATGTGCACTTTTATTGCTAACGTTAGTTATTAATTCTAAGTAAATTACAGCTGAATGGTTTTGCGTGGCTTCGTGTTAAATCGTTTAAGGTATGATTAAATTAAAATACGTGTAAATAAAGTTTACAAATAAGGTTCATTTGCATGGACGAACCAAATTAAAATGTTTACCTTTAAATGAAGTATGAAAAGTTAAATAGAATCTAATCTCTGATATTTATATACAGGGTGTAACTGAAATACTTGGACAAACTTCAGGAGGTTGTTTCTGGGATCAAAACAAACTAAAACGTTCTTATAAACAAATGTCACAATATGAACAGTTGTATGTAAATTTTTCCGTCTGTGTTTTTTAAATTATGATTTTTCCTCATCAACCATTAAAGGTAGTGTGTTGACATTTGGCATTATGCTATAATATCACAGAAAAACATTTTTTTTAAATGCGTTGCCAAATTTTAAAATGGCGGCTAGTTTAAAACTTTGACGTTAAATTCCGTAAAATCTGCGACCTGTATAACAAAAAATAATAAAATAAAAAACACAAAATTGTAGAACATTAGATTATAAAACAAACAAGAAATGTATAATTTTTGGCAGTTTTTAAATCTAGTTATACGTGAAGGTGTGTTCTAGGTCTACGAAGCCCTAGAACATTAAACATCTAAGTTAACTAAGTTAAAATATATATTAGACATAGTGCTGAATAATATTGTATATGTACTGAATATGTATATAATATCAAATTTTAAATAGTATAAATTATTAAAACACTCTCATTCCTCATTGTTTAAACTATTAATTTGTAATATGATTCTTAAGATATAGAAAGAAATATTTACGAGGATATTTAAACAAAACCTATTTAGGAGAAAACTTTAAAATTTAATACAAAAGTAGATAACGATAAAGAATATACAACGTAACTAACTTTTGTTACTAAGGCTAGTTTTTATTTGCGTTCTCTCTAGTTAGTTAATAACTATTTACCACAAAAAAGTTAGATTTTTTTCAATTATATACAGAGACAAGATAAACCTGATTTTAAGACGCAATAATGTTTCCTGGAGCAATAAGTTGTATTGATCAACAACCTCTGGCATTAGTGGACATATAATCTTCCACCTGCTCTACACTCTCGCTACGACTTATGGGTATATGACGAACATATACGTTCAGTAGTCTATCCTACATACTTATTATAGAGCTAGTAATGTTATAGAGACAACTAGCTAGACTCGATGATTATAAATATGGCTCAAACTAGGATGGTCTAAGTGACCGTATTGTCGTGGTCTTCGATTGCTTTTTTAACCTTTTTTTGTATTTACGCCAGTGATATTTTCAACTTAGTATACAAACTTTGTTATGTGACAACGGTCCAAACCCATCCAGCTCCTTGGATTTGAACCTGCGACACTTTACATTTGAAGCAGAAATGGTCACCACTGAGCTAGCAAGAGACCTCATTTGCCATTGCCGGATCTACCCGCAAATCTAGATTTGTTCAGTTCGTTTTGAAACGCATAATCATCGCACAACAGTGAGCATTAAGTACACAATTGGTCTACCTTTTAAAAGTTTAGTGCAGTCTAGCTATTTATTTATTTGTAGCTATTTATTAAGAGTAAAACTATGGAAAAGAACTTATATCAAGAAATATACTTATATATGTTTTATGAAATTTCTCTTACAGAATCGTTTTGAGTAGTAATAGTGAGAGATTGATATTTCATATATTCCATTGCATTATGGAACACCATAAAACGAACGTCAATCGGCTGGTACTTCCGGTTCCACACGGCTTGTAGCTGTACAAGCCACTCGGTCAAGTGTAAGCCGTAAACGGTTTATTACTTTGTCAGCCGTGTCTTCCACCAGTGGATAGAGTGAAGCAGTAACATTTTACCATCGTGTTGTGGCTTTATTTGTCTCTACTTTGGATTTCATATTTCTTTGGTTAACATATTTAGAAGTACTGCGCTGTCATATTACTGTTGTTACATTACATTAAATGTTTATTATTAGATCTTTCCAATGTATACTTTTTCTTTTTTAGTACGTCTTCATTTTTTTTTAGAGGTGCAATTTTAAAATTATTTAAATCAATAATGTTTAGATATTCAATATATTATACTAAATTTCACAATAAAGAAAAAATATAACGGGAATTTATGTTTCATTTCCGTAAATAGTTTATATTTACATTATTCAGTTAATATTAGTTTTTTTGGTTAATTTTTAACTGTTTGAATGGGTTAGTATAGTTGTTACAGGATTATTATAGAATAACGTTTTTATGTATATTTATGTTTTTTAACATTAAGTTATAAACATTGTAGATGCGTCAACAATCTATGCTAAAATTCCTTTAACGTCGATCGAAGCATAAGAAGATTTTACTTATTATCTTTTTAAAATATTATTTTTAACTTATATGAAATGTTTTTTATTGAATTCTAAGTTAGATTAGTATATCTCTTCATATTTTATAATGAGATGCGCGATTTGAGACTAGTTCTTTGTGGTGTATGTTTCGCATAAAAGTCCTGTATGACTTATCACAACTCTTTAGTTAGGATATTCATCATAACTTAGAGTTTGTCCATTTTCTTATTCTATAAAATTTATTTGAACATTTATTTTCTTCATATTCACCAATTTAATATTACGAGGATGCTTCTAATGGATGTCAATGTGCTATAATTAATATGTACATAGAACATTTTAAATTGTAGTTTATTATTTCTTAGCCCTTATGTATGTTCCACATATGTGGAACATTTAAAATAATTAAAGGAGCTGATTTTGTTTTTTTCTTTTTTAACTTCGTTTGACAATTTACATAAGGGCTGTATGTCGCCTGTATATTCACAGAGTGTAATACTCACTGTCATCTCAATTAGGGATTCGAACCTTGCACCCAAGCTGTCCATGGAAGTCAGTTGGTTAATCCATTTGATGTCCATCCCAATGATTTTTTCAATCATAGCAATAAAATAAGAAATTGTACATATTTAAGTTACAACAGTCTTTTTAGTTTAAAACAATACTTTATTTGGATACCAAACTTGATAGTCAAATTGGTAAATTCAATCATAAGTGTTTTGTTTGTTATTTTGAGCGTGTTTAGTAAATAGACATATACGTTTTGTCGTTTGCATTTTTCTTCGTAACTGGGTTTTCTTTTTTCTTCAGACAATTAAAAAAAGTTTAATTCATTACAAATCTTTGATAAATTTGAAATTAAAGTGAAGTTTATGTTTTCTTTTAAAATGTTAATTTAAATTTACTTAATACCACATGGTATTGTTGACTGTTTACTGTGTATTTTTAATTAAATGGCATTTTCACTTAAGAAACAGATTATTCTGATTGCAATGCAGTGTCATTTCTGCCGGTTATCCCTTTAAACTAATTTATTATTTTACTAGATTAACTTTAGTAATGGCTTATATAATTGTATTAATATATACTCAACATTAGTGTGATGTATACAACACATTATGTAAAGCTAATGTAATGGAGAGCACAAAAATAACTGTACGTCGAAATGGAACGACCCAGTTAAGAGTCTGTTGGAAAGCAATTTTTTAATATTATAAAATTGACACGACGAGTTTGTAAATTAGCTCTTGTATTCCTCTTTCCACTTGGTTCAAACAAGCAAAATAAAAATAAGGAGACAGATTTAGTATGACTGGAAACTCTTTAAAGATGCCCTACTTCGAGGATTTCAAGAACTACTTGAAATAAGTTCTTGTCGCCGTTTTTATTGAATCTTAAATTGAATCATTTTATAGTAAACGATTTTATATGACACCGTAAGCAATCACATCTTTAGTTTCTGGGGCCAATAGAGAATATGAAACTTGTTTCATTACAAAACCGTTTATAATAAATTCAATCAGTCCAAATAGAATGGCTTTAGTTTTTATTATTTTAATTGTTATGCTATATTTGCATGTAATTTATGGCTGTGGTCGCTTTATTTTAAAAGCGTACTTTTATTAAATGTGATTTAAGTAACATACGTTCATCCATAATATATTTAAAAGGGCGTTTATCCGTGTTATAGAGGGGTTGGAAAACATATGGTAAAGGTGAAATCTTGTACATCATCAGGGGGACAGCCCACGAGGAGTTGAACCCCCTGAATATGAATGAATATTTAATGTAAGCCTAGGACTAGTTTGGTATCAAATTAAAGGTATATTGAATATAAATTAATTGCCGCAAACAGGACTTCGAACGATCTATACTTTTCAGAGTAGTGGTCATTTGAATTTCAAAGTAACTAATTTTCAAAATATTATATCTCCAATAAGAGCGTTTCCATATTTTTTACACATTCACAACGACTTTATTTTTTTCATAGATAATTTAACTTTTTTGAGTTATTGTGATCCATAAAGTATCATTTTTGATCAGAATAATTTATTTAAAGTCGTTAAATAGCCGATGAATAGTATTTTTCAAATTAGTTACTTTGAAACTCAAATGACCGCTTCTCTGGAAAAGATAGACATTTTGAAGTCCGGTTTCCGGAAATTAATTTCTACTGAAAGACCTTTAATTTGATACCAAACTCGACCTAGGCCTACATTTAAGATTTTCGTTCAACTCTACGTGGGCCGTCCCCCTGAAAAGATGAAATGTCGCTAATGGCGTCAAAAAGTGTGTTCTTTGTAATCATAATGATGTACAAGATTTCACTTTTACCATTGAAATCATAGAACAGTTGTGAAAGTGTTTCCATATTTTCTTTCCACCCTGCTTGTGTATTAAACTATGAAATTGCAAAGTTATTTTGATTGGTTTTGTTTATTTAAAAAAATATTATATTTACAATTAAATACATTAAATACTGGAATCTGCAAATTCAAATAATTTAGTAATTTTCATTTAATTCATTAAACAAATCCAGTCTGATATGAATGTGTTGGGAACTGTAAAATTAAATGTTAAAAACATTGTTTACCCTTTAAATAATATATATTTACATTTATTAGACTCTGTTACATACATAGAAGCAAATGCCTTACACTACAGAGAAGGAATAAACAGAGGGCACATCCAATAGTTTATTGTGTGTCGAGTAGTTAGTTCTCCAGTTCGCCCTGCGGATGGCAGGGCTAACACCTTGTCAGTAACTCCCTTTGTTTCCACAAAATCATCAAGAATGAATTTAGTAAATGTTAGTACAGATGAATGTACACTAATGAAAAATGTTAATTAGTTGTAATCCATATATAACAGCTATCTTTAGCGTTCGTTGCTGTTATAAGGAAGAGGCATCTGTTTATTTTTTCTCTGTGTTTACACTTTCCTTGTAACAACAGCTTACTTAATTAGAAGAACATACTGGCCAGATCTTTCTCTCTTCGTCCACGCCGTAATATTTTCCAACAACATACAGATTTGTGATTGTCGTATAATGTCTGTCATAATATATGACAATTTGAAAATGGTAAATATATATTGAAATAATGTTTTTTAGTTTGTAACTTTGTGATTGCTTTAACGAAAATATAAAGTAAATGAAACTACGTTAGTTCTTATGAAGTGCTTTTCTTTCTTTTTGAATGTCTGATAATATTTTATATTCCAGTCTAGGCCGCATTCGAACCAGCGCTAAGCCATGCTTAAAGTCCTGACGACCTAGACCGCTCGGCCACCGCAATACGTTTATATCTTTGTCCTAATGGAATTTATTAACCGATATATCGTTTCTTTAAAATATATTGTAACACAAGAATTTAAAATTGTTAGTTAAATCTGTTGTAACCTTTCCAAGCAATGTTCGGTTAAATCCAATATTCCTTTACGTTGTTTTCATCTTTCAGTCAGAGGATTTCCTTCCCATTTTTTCTTCTTTTTTCTCTACAATAATAAACAGACCAGTTATTACTAGAAACAGCTTACATGTTTTACATTGGTTTGTGTACTTATAAACACAGGATAGAGTGCACACTAGCCACTGGGAGAAGAGTCTAAATTACTTCCTCAACTGTAAGTTGACATCCTGAGATTTGAATTTGTGACCAACTATCATTGAAATAAGACATTTTAACAACTAGACCGGCAACAAGATTGATGATCAGCACTAATGTTATTGAATGAATTTTACCTATTGTTATTGAATCAGTACAACGCATTACTTATTTGCGTTGGTGCTGAAAAAAAAGTTGCATTTGTGTAATTTTATATTTTTATTAATTAATTATAGTTGTTAACGTCCAAATTTAATGTTTATGGTCAATTTTTAAGTCGAACGAAACCTTAAAGCCATTACCAAACGATATCCCGGGTCGATTGAGTATTCCGATAGCGAACGGGACACATTAGTGACTAATTGACTAGACTTAATATGGCCGCTAATTGTCTTCTGTAATGTGCACTGCAGGAGTCCACCCTGTTAATTAGTGAGAAGCAGTGAGTGGAGGGGGGGGGTGAGTTGGAATGGATTTGACATGAGCGTCACGCGTTGGATCGGATTTCCTCACATTCACCGTCTGGACCCTTAATTTACTCCAGGCATTCCCAACCCCACAGGTATTGATCTATCTAATAAAGCCACGAGCGGGAACACAACGAGATTAACCTGGGTCGAGCACCCGCGGTCGTCGGACTGGGACCTGGCGCTGCCACGGGACTACGGAGGTGAGGGGTTCTCCTGGACTGGAGTCGATCGATAATAGTTCTATATAGATTATAACGACTATTCTACAGTTTCCATTAGGTCAATCCATGTTTATACTATTTGACTGGAGTCGATCAATAATAGTTCTATATAGATTATATCGACTATACTACAGTTTCCATAGAGTTAGTCGATTTTTTTCTATTTGATTGGAGTTGATCAATAATAGTTATATATCGATTGTAACGACTATTTTACAGTTTCCGTACAGTTATTAGATCTTTTTGTTATATTTAATTGAACAGAAATAAGTTTTTAATTCTATATTGTGTTTGGTATAATTTTATAAGATTTTTCTTATTCCACAGACATTAATTTATGGTAGTTTTATGATATTTTATAACAGTGACATGCTACTGTAGTCGAATACGTAGTTAAATTGATTTTCTAAGGAACGCTAAAAGGCTCAAATAATTATAGTTGTTTTTACATTTTTATTCTTTATTATAGTATCTAGTTTACGTACAACCAGTGTAATTAATTGAACGTTATCTTATTCGGAATTACACTACTGCTACACTATTCTTATAATACCATATCATTAATATGGAGCATCATTAATTACTGAAAGTGGAATAATCATTTGAATTTATTTTACGTTTTAGAATGTATTCGATGTTTTACAATGTATTCGATGTTTTACAATGTAGTTGATGTTTTACAATGTATTTGCTAAATAGATCGTTTATCACGTCAATACAGTATGGTTGATAGAAGTGTGTTAGTGCTCAATGCCGCAGTGATTATAACAAAGTTGGCTAACAAATTATGATAAATTATTGGTTATAAAACTTAACTAGAAAATAATTTGAACAAAATTAACTTTCTTACAAGGTTTTATCAATGAAAATGTATCTATTGTATTGCCATGAACGTTTTTAAAGAAGTTTTTCATTTCATTAAATCTTATATTTTCGATATCTTGGATTCATACAATCCTTGTACTATATCTCTCGAATTTGATATTTTAAGGGTAATTGCATTGTTTTTTCCATATTATCTTTTAATTATGATTAATTCTTTAAAATTGCGAATTTTGTAATGCCCTACCAACCACCTACTACTGAAGGGGTAGGATCCAGTGGTATTGACCCACCTACCCACCTATACAGGTACAGTAGTGATTAATATTAATATTAGAACAGTTTGTTAAATATGTACTTTTGTTGCCTGTTTCTCGCTAGTTTTCTCCTTGTTCCGGCCGTGATGTTAATGTGCTAATGTCTCAGCCCAACCCCCATTAGAACTGCGACACAATGGTCCAGTCATTCATATTCATCAAGAATTAAGAAAGGTCGTTAGCGCCCCGCAGTTTACCCTAATACGCCATTTGTAAATGCTTGGTGTTAATCTTTAATCTACTTACTAAATATAAAGTTTATATACATTTTGATAATTTGTTTAAACTGAAAATATTTTCATCAAGTGGACTTAAATTGTAGTTTTATGGATTTATTTCATTAATATTTTTAGCTTTGTTTGAACTAAACAAAAAAATACTAATAATAATTATCTGGGACTGATTTTGTCATGGAACCCTCCACATAGACTTCCTTTGTTGCAAAGTGTCATCCAATTATTTTGTCATGGGTCCCTCCACATAGACTTCCTCTGTTGCAAAGTGTCATCCAATTATTTTGTCATGGACCCCTCCACATAGACTTCCTCTGTTTCAAAGTGTCATCCAATTATTTTGTCATGGGCCCCTCCACATAGACCCTCTGTTGCAAAGTGTCATCCAATTATTCCTGTCAAGCAGTCTTGCAAAATATCGTATTTTTTCCTTTTTTGATTCATATATGCATCCCTAATAGAATCAAAACTTAGTTATGGTATTGTTCTTTGGGGTTCTACGTCCCGGTATGACTTTTTGAGAGTTTTTAAAATGGCAGAAGTGGATAAACAAGTATATTGTCGAGCATGAAGTCCTCAACATTTTTAACTTTTTTTAATTTTCATTCAGGAAACTATATTTATTACAGATTTAGGACTTCAATTCAAATTAGTACTGTACGATACAACACGAGACACAACCACACCACAGACAGACTGGAACTTTCGGCCAAGGAACGGGCCCAAAATTATTTAATATTTTTCCAGATGATATAAAATCTATCCAAACATATTTAAAAATGCACTTAAAAGATTCCAGTGGAGAGGGCTTGTTACTGTATAAACGATTTTATTGAGTAATGTGTTCAACTTTAGAAAAGGCATAAATTAATAAGGAAATTAGTTTTGAATGAGTATTTTAAATGTTTTGTAGCAGCATTTGCTGTTGTATTAATACAACATTTCGATCACTTAGAACAATTTTTGTATTAAGACTATTTTGGTTGATGATTGTAATAACACTTGTAATAAGTTTCTGTTAAATAAAGAGTTTTCAATTTACAGTTACGACTGGTACTGTTGGTTATAAATCACGGTCTTGTAATCCAATAAAGTGAATGATATTTAATCCACCCCAAGTAAAAAAATGGCTTAGATATTGTAAACAAGTTTAACAAATCGGTTGTGATTGGTCTCAAGTTTCTTACTTTCAGGTTTACCATCTTCGTCTGGTAACAAAAATTTACAACGTGCTAAATGAAACGATTCCATTGGATTCTTGGTCTCTGAATCTCTTATCGAAAGGTAGAGGATGCACTCTTTAAACCATACTTCTAAAACAACAACAAAAATTGGGGTTAAATATCTGGTGAAAGATTTTATCCATCCCCTCCATGTAGACGTTTTTTACACATTAAGAGGACAGTGCATTGACATTTCATTGAGCTGGTAGTGAAAATTACATTGGAAAACAGCTCTACTACCACTAGAAATAGCATCATCATCTGCTGCTACAAGTAAATTCGCCAATTCCTTGTACAACTGGACTTATGAAAATTGTGTATACAGTATAACAAATCATAAGCGAAAGCGATGTAAGTTGAGCCAAGCAAATTTGCAATGCCTATAAAAAGAGTGCCATATATTATGCAGGTTGCGTAGAATGTGGTTCGGATGAAGATAAATTTTACTCCTATATACCTGAGACAAGACTGATACTGTGCTCTGTTCACCATGTGTATATATGTTACTATTGTTTTATTATGTTATAATTATGTTAATAGTCGATAATTGTTATCACGGTTACCTTAAGGCAACGAACATACTAGTAGTATAAAGAGTTGTCACAGGAACTGTGTTAAGTTATCCTTATGTGTAGCCTAAAGACAAAAACATACCATTAATCATGATAGCTGTCACAAGAACTAACACAAATTATTTTAATATCTAGCCTGAAGGCAACGAACATACCAGTAATCTGGAGAGTTGTCATAGGAACTGTGACGAATTATCCTTATCTCTAGCTTAAGAGCAATGAACATATCCGTTATTTGGAGAGTTTTCATAGGAACTGTGACGAATTATCCTTATCTCTAGCTTAAGAGCAATGAACATATCAGTTATTTGCAGAGTTGTCATAGGAACTGTGACGAATTATCCTTATCTATAGCTTAAGAGCAATGAACATATCAGTAATTTGGAGAGTTGTCATAGGAACTGTGACGAATTATCCTTATCTATAGCTTAAGAGCAATGAACATATCAGTTATTTGCAGAGTTGTCATAGGAACTGTGACGAATTATCCTTATCTATAGCTTAAGAGCAATGAACATATCCGTTATTTGGAGAGTTTTCATAGGAACTGTGACGAATTACCTTATCTCTAGCTTAAGAGCAATGAACATATCAGTAATTTGGAGAGTTGTCATAGGAACTATGACGAATTATCCTTATCTATAGCTTAAGAGCAATGAACATATCCGTTATTTGGAGAGTTGTCATAGGAACTGTGACGAATTATCCTTATCTATAGCTTAAGAGCAATGAACATATCAGTAATTTGGAGAGTTGTCATAGGAACTGTGACGAATTATCCTTATCTATAGCTTAAGAGCAATGAACATATCAGTAATTTGGAGAGTTGTCATAGGAACTGTGACGAATTATCCTTATCTATAGCTTAAGAGCAATGAACATATCAGTTATTTGGAGAGTTGTCATTGAAACTGTGACAAATTATCCTTACCTCTAGCGTGAGGGCAATGAAAAGAACAGTTACCCTGAAAGCTAGCACAAGAACTAAAACGAATTAACTTGATCTCCCTAGTTTAAGGTCAGCTATATGTAACTAGTAATTTCCAATAACGTTAAAATTTAAAAACTTAACTTATAATAACAAATTATGTATCGTTAAGTTAATTAGAAGTCCCAAAATTAATCTTCACGATACATCAGGCCTACTTATAGAAAGGACTATAACATTTAGAATATCTGATGACGTCCTGAAACTACCGGTTACTTGTACACTGTCTATAGCAGATATTAGGCAACTGTAACGGATTTTAAAAAAATCGTAAAAAAGGCTTAAGAGATCAAATTAAAGTAATCTCTTACGATAATGAAATTTTGTCTATCATGATAAACAGTTCTTTGATTATTTATTCGTTTCCGTGTATCTGTTCTTGATACAACAGAACTGTTTTACGGCCACTGAATCCCCTTACAAAAGACTAATGGCTTGGAAATTAATTTATACTCCGTCCATTTGTCAAACCAAATAACCTAGCTGAATTTGGTGGTTTTACCTCATTTGTCAAGTTAAATTATTACGATAATTTTTATTTTATTAAATCATGTGTGTTTTATTGATACAATTTGATTAATCACATGTATATGAATATTATTTCATTTATATTATATATACAAATTTGTTGTAAGATGTCGCTTATATTTCACATTATTCAACATTTTGTTTCAAATTTCTGTTGGTAAGACTGTAAAAGATATAATTCTCGTTATTTAACAGAGTTTAACATATTATAGTGCATAATACTAAGTATACAGAAGAATCATTAAAGATTACTTCTGGGGTTGAAGAGTCCGATGCCAACCACTTGACTTCTAGAACAGGACACATATATGCCAACCACTTAACTTCTAGAACAGGACAGATAGATGACAACCACTCTACTTCTAGAACAGGACAGATAGAGGCCAACCACTTGACTTCTAGAACAGGACATATAGACGTCAACCACTTGACCCCGAGAACAGGACAGATAGATGACAACCACTCTACTTCTAGAACAGGACAGATAGAGGCCAACCACTTGACTTCTAGAACAGGACACATATATGCCAACCACTTAACTTCTAGAACAGGACAGATAGGTGACAACCACTCTACTTCTAGAACAGGACAGGTAGAGGCCAACCACTTGACTTCTAGAACAGGACACATATATGCCAACCACTTAACTTCTAGAACAGGACAGATAGATGACAACCACTTAACTTCTAGAACAGGACAGATAGATGCCAACCACTTGACTTCTAGAACAGGACACATAGACGTCAACCACTTGACCCCGAGAACAGGACAGATAGATGCCAACCACTTGACGCCTAAAACAGAACGGATATATGCCAACCATTTGACTTCTAGAATAGGACAGATATATACTACCCTCTTGACTTCTAGAACATATATATGCCAACCACTCGACTTCTAGAACATATAAATGCCAACCACCTGACGTCTAGAAAAGAACATATATATGCCAACCACTCTACTTCTAGAACAGGACAGATAGATGCCAACCACTTGACTTCTAGAACAGGACAGATAGATGCCAACCACTTGACTTCTAGAACAGGACACATATATGCCAACCACTTGACTTCTAGAACAGGACAGATAGATGACAACCACTTAACTTCTAGAACAGGACAGATAGATGCCAACCACTTGACTTCTAGAACAGGACACATAGACGTCAACCACTTGACCCCGAGAACAGGACTGATAGATGTCAACCACTTGACGCCTAAAACAGAACGGATATATGCCAACCATTTGACTTCTAGAATAGGACAGATATATACTACCCTCTTGACTTCTAGAACATATATATGCCAACCACTCGACTTCTAGAACATATAAATGCCAACCACCTGACGTCTAGAAAAGAACATATAAATGCCAACTACTCTACTTCTAGAACAGGACAGATAGAGGCCACACTATTGAGCCGCAAAATTATCATCGTGTATCTTGTTGATTGTATGTATTGTTGTGCATTGTTTCACAACAAATTATACATTTTTGTTTAAATTACGTTACTTACTTGTTGTTTTAAACCCTGAAAAACCTCAATTGATGTTTTACATATGTTATATTTGTGTAATTACACAGGCTCGTGACAGTTTCTTCCTCCAGAGCCAACCCAATAAATCCCAACCTCCATAAGGCTGTAATGTACAGCACCGACTTCCGCGGTATCAATATTTCATTGTAGTAATTTATTGGATCGGAGGGCTGTAACCTGGCGGTAGAAGGTCGAGTCGAGGGTAGACAGATCACGCCATGTGGCGTCCGACCCTTTAGGGTGGTCCGGGGGCGTGGGGGTTGCCGAAAAATCCATATGACAGAACAGCCCCGCGCGCCGCAGTGTGCCGCAACTGCTCACCGTCTTTCAACTGTCCTTTTGGATCTCATTGACCTGGTTACATTTTTTTGCTTTAGGATTTCCTGATTGATTAGAACTTTTCTATTCATTTTTACAATGTAGAAACAGCATTGTTAATGCGACTAAATTAATATGGCTTGACTCAAAAATAATCAATGTTTTATTTCTATTAGTCCATTATACAAATTCCTTAGTTAATATATTCGTACGTCATACTATTTGTATACATTGAGCTGGTTCCTTTTTATTTTTTTATTTTTCTGTTTTACTTTTGGTATTATATTCGTTGAATCGGATGCCGTTTCTGTGCTTGATTTTTTTATCAATAATTCTAAACCCTCAAAAGTACAGTTATCCATTAGATTTTGAATCATCCATTAGACATTCGATGAAGTTGCCAGTTAAGTATGACATAAGTTTCAGTACTTTCACATCCAGCTATACTAATGGTTGTTAAAAAAATAATCATCTTCACAAACATTTTGTAGGTTATAAATAAAATGTACGGTTACTGATAGAAAACAGTTTGTAAGAACGGTCGATTCTGTCTTTATACGCATATTCCAGATCAGGCAATATGGTGTATAACAAATATATAAAATATTGTCTCTTGAAAACGAAATTGTTTTTAATCTTAATTTTGTTGAAATTTTTTATCAATTGTTTACACATTTATTTATTTATTTTCGTCGTTCGATCCATTAATAATCACTAGAAGCTTTTCATGCAGCTAATTATTTTGTCAATTTTGACTTGATGGGCACATGTCATGTTTTCAGTTCCAGTGTGTATGTCCGAAGAATTTCAGTCGCCGTTTGTAGCTGTAGTAGTCGATCTCAATGTTGGATTTTTGTCTGTTACTGTGTGATAATATAGTCGATAACCTTCATATTTTAGTTTTGGTATGAGCATTTTTCTCATAATTTTTACAGATTTCCTTTACTTTTTTAACATTTTTTCAGCTCACACTTGTAATTTAGGAAAATACTATATATGGGATTCCTGGTTTGTATGAGATATACAAAAATAAAAGTCTTTTTATTTGTCATATTTTTAATTTTTCAATTATAACCATGCAATTTTAAGCTGGATAAGCAATTTTAATCTAATTTTTCTGGTTATTTTGTAATTAAAAAAAATATATATAATCTATTGAATTTGTTTATTCATACATTAGTCGCTGTTTACGTTTGCCGATATTAGATATCGGTCTCTAAATTTGGTTCGTTTTGTAAAAAGTAATACAATTGAAATCGTCCGTTTATTTAATGAATGCGACAATCGTGTGCTATAAGAGACGAGGTAAGGGACGCGTCGCAGACGGTTTTGTGTTTCAAATATACGCCGCCTGTCTCTGTGTACTGTTTGCCTTACTTGTGGCCGGGGAGAGATCCCCGACGTGTATGTACACTTTGAACCCGCCTGGAACCTACCTGAGAGAACGTATGTACCTTTGAACTCATGAAACATCTCCGAGTAAGGCTAATTGCGTATCAAACAAACGCTTATTCTTAATGTTTCTTACAATTAATTGTGTAATACACATCTAGAGATAATGTTCGTATGATTAGTTGTTCAAGTGATATCATTAATATGTAAGAGCCTGAGGTCTAGTAGTCTATAGCATCAGGACTTAGTACTTGAGTTAGTTATGTTCGAATCCTGGTTTTGACTCTTGGTTTTATCAGTAATTTTCACCTTGTACTGTAC
Organism: Stictocephala bisonia; assembly: GCA_035578905.1. Classification (NCBI taxonomy): domain Eukaryota; kingdom Metazoa; phylum Arthropoda; class Insecta; order Hemiptera; family Membracidae; genus Stictocephala; species Stictocephala bisonia. The sequence goes on from JAQJVL010000288.1 coordinate 504,824, forward strand.
TGGTTATCTCCCCCTCCCCACTCTCCGTCTGAAGAGTTCCTCGCACAGATCACGAGTCTACAAAAAATGGGTGCAGTTTGGTTAAAAAGGAGTGCGGCCCCTCCTTTTATAAACAAATTGGAGTAACATATTCTTGCAGAAACTTAAATAAGTAATTTAGTTCCTAAGCTAAAAATTACTAGTAAAACAATTATTTTTTTAACTTAAACAAAAAATTTCCAAGCTGGAAGCAAATTATGTACACGGGCAATTGGTTGTTTTTTTTTTTTTTTTTTCATAAATAATCATGAATGATGTGACGGTAGTGAGAACGTTCTAATACCTCACAGTTGTCGCAGTGGTTGCCGTACTTTTGTCTATTGAATTGTCCATGAATAGTACATTTGTAAACAGTAATAACTGTTATAATATTAAAAACATTCAATAATGTATAAGCACGGAGTTGTTTGTGGGATTTCTTACATTCATTGGCTTTAACCTATAAAAAATAAAAACAAAATAGTTTTTCAGGATAAGGTTAAACCTGAATATGGTAGTAGTTTTATACATCGAAACTTTGTGTTTATTTAAAAAAAAAAATACCGGAAGCTTTGGAAATACCATATAAATTTGGCAACCAAGTAGATACAGTCACTATCCCAACTTACTCTAGCATTTATCTGTTGATGACTCTATATTGTTTTATGATCAAAATAACATATTAAAGCGTAGAAATAATAATTGTTCACGATTGTCCAAAATGTGAAGCCTACTTTTTTTATAAAAAGTAACATAAATTGGATTTAACGATTCAGTAAATGTTAAATGGTTTTTCTCGACAGCTTTGTTCGTCGTTGCCTTCGCTAATAACAGCAACATTTCTTAATACATTTCAGAGGCATTGTGCAGGTGTCAAAGTATCGCTGATATTGCAACTAGCACATCTGCATGTGAAAGCGTCGCCCGCCATCTTCGCTTGGAATGCCGCATAATTAATTCGCCTGACATTTTAATGCTAAACAGCTCACATAGCTTTCTCCCGATTGCCGAGCGCCATTCAGTTCTCTTCAAAGGGGTGGGTTGAATTCTCCCGATTAACATGAGCTTTTGTTCCTCGGTCGGCAACTCTTCTGTGTAGAGTTACAATTTGTAACAACAAACTTACTACTACTGCTAACATACTAATGGTATAGTATTCCTCTTTCATTGGATAATTTTTTTTGCGTTTATTCATATTTAAGTATATTTATATCATACACATGTACAACACGAGTGGTGCAGTGATGTAACCCAGCCACTGGGGTACAAAGTATTGAGGGGTTGTAGGTGATAGGTTCTATTCACGGTCCTCTAAATACCGACACGGTGTACGCTCAATGGTTGCTATCGGCGTGGACACTACTAGAGAAGTCTGGGGTGTCGTGCTGAGTCATCGTCACGTCCGGATATTGTGTAGGATAGAGAACTGAGTATCAGTCTTGTCAATTAGCAGAAAATCAGACCAATACTACGTGGTTCGGATTCCACATAAAGCGGTAAGACCCTTATCTGCCCTGGCATGGGCCATTAACAAGTAGCCCTTTCTGAGCACATGTCGAACTCAGTAAGGGACACAGGTCATCAATACTCATTCTGAACTGATATAATCATTCACATTCACCTTAAAATACTACGCACAAAGTTGTGTCGGCGTCTCACACCTGAGTATATTTATAATTATTGAAAAAAGATAAAGAAATTCACCGTTTATCTATATGGGTGTCTTAAACGGATATAAACAGCTGTTTTCCATTGATGATTGTATTGTACGGTACTTTTTTAGTTGTATTTGTCAGAAAGTACTATTATGATGCTATAAATACTAAGATATTGTAATCAAGTGACCGTTTTTAACAGTCATGATTGATTAAATGGAGAGAATTAAAGAACCATTTGACTGTAAAAGAATAAGAGATACTTTTGTAATTGTGATTTCGGCCTGAAAATAGTTACGCATTGTATTTTGTTTTGTTTTTAATGTTTTATTGAATAATTTGTCTTGTTTGGTTCTCTATTAATATATTAGTTGTATATACAAAATATGTATTTTAATGAAACATTGGACGTTACTCCAGTCTAATGATACTGATATTGATCATATCAATATCAGTATCATTAGATATTGCATGGTAATACAGCTGACACATTGCCTTTTTTCGGTCAATAATTTGTATTTGTATTGTACTAAATAATAAAAATAACAATATTTTACTCTATGAGCTATAAACTGTATGCCTCATGGGGTTTGAATATTTATCGTTGAACGATTATTTACCGACTTATCTTTCTTCAATGTGAAATCAGTTTTTAATTAGAATCAAAAGAAAGCGTAGAATGATTTGTAATTCAATATTATTGTTGCTTTAAAACACTATTTCATTGTGAGCCACTATTTTTTTTTCAAACAAAAATTCAGACATTATTTGATCCTACCAACTAAACCCTGCACAACGTATTTTTCCTAAAACATCCTGAAGATTCGTACATCACCAGCATTACAGATAAAGTAAATAGATTCAGACATTATTTGATCCTACCAACTAAACTCTGCACAACGTATTGTTCCTAAAACATCCTGAAGATTCGTACATCACCAGCATTACAGATAAAGTAATAGATTCAGACATTATTTGATCCTACCAACTAAACCCTGCACAACGTATTGTTCCTAAAACATCCTGAAGATTCGTACATCACCAGCATTACAGATAAAGTAATAGATTCTTAAAATCACTAAATAGCCATCTAGCTATTTCTTGTTAAGGCCATAATAAATAAATTAATATCATATATATCAATATATTCAATTTTAAAAAGATGTTGTATTTTAATTACAGTAATACAGTTCTTAATGTAATTGAAAGGATAATTTATGTATCTTACTTATGTAACTTATTTTGGTAAGTATTAATTGTCATTTTTCCGTTCTTAGGCCTACTGATAACTTTGTAATTATAGGGTTTATTTTTTTATCTTGTCAAATTTGATAGTAAATCTTAGTTTAATATGCTTGTATGTAGTTGAATATACAATCTGTATACCTGACTTTGCTAATACATATAACGTTGTCCAAAGGCAAATAAAGATTACTATTATCAACTGACTACATACAAATAAAATTATAAAGCAATATTTTCAAGGTCAGATTACATATTTCGTCTTGTTACTCTATAGGAGATACGATATATTGAGAGCATATTTATTATTCTTATGAAGCTTTTAATTATTAATTAAGGCTTGTTGTTTAGTTTTTTAATGGCAGTTTTTCTAAAGAAGCAAGAAATTGTAAGGTAGAGGCTGCTAAGAGAGGCTCGCCAGGAAATGTATTCCTTCCCCAATATACATCTTATTCACTTTTACTTGGGCCTTTTGAGTAGTTCTTTTTTTACACTCAAAAGAAACTGAACTTAAAATCGTGGTGTGAATAAAAATTATGTTTTTATTTTAATCATTACATAAACTTTTAAATAATTTAATGCGCAATTGCAGTTAGTAATAAAAACTAGAATTTATGTTTTAGGATTGAACTTTAAAGAAATTAGATAATGAAAATGTTACTGTTGTGTTGATGGAATTTAGTTCATCAATCATAGGAACTGCAGTCGTATGTATTTTGCATCACATACACGTGAGAAAATGCATTAAATGAAAATGTACATTAAATTCGTATACAAACGTTCAAGCCTATATCAGATTAAATGCTTACGTAGTGTTTAAGGTTCAACAATAACTCGAGGTTATTTAAGTATCAATGAAACAGGTATTGCTCTTCTGTGTATCATATTGAGTTTGGAGTTCCAAGTTTGTTGGAATCTGTATTTGTTGTAAATCTAAATTATAGGTACAGAAAAAAGTCTGCATCATACTTAGAAACATTTGTAGTAATCCTTCATGTAACTCCTTTTGGTTTTGGGACTAGGGGTAGTTGTATCTTGACAATATTTCCACAGATTGACAATGGGGTTTTAATTATTAGAGGTTTCAATTTATTGCTCTGAGAATTGTGCTAGTACACCATGATGACTAATATCCACTATTATGTTTAATACCCACTATAAGGGGGAATCACTATAGTCAGTACTGAATGGCAACAAGTAGTAAAGATGGATAGCCTTCCAATACAGAACGAAGGGCTGTAGTATGTGGATCAAGTTTAGGATACATGGATCCCAGCAAAGAGAACGAAACATTATACCACAAGGTTCAAGTTTAGGGCACATAGATCCCAGAAAAGAGAACGAAACGTTATACCACAAGGTTCAAGTTAGGGCACATAGATCCCAGAAAAGAGAACGAAACATTATACCACAAGGTTCCAGTTTAGGGCACATGGATCGTAGCAAAGAGAACAAAACATTATACCACAATATTCAAGTTTTGGGCACATATATCCCAGCAAAGAGAACGAAAAATTATACCACAAGGTTCAAGTTAGGGCACATAGATCCCAGAAAAGAGAACGAAACATTATACCACAAGGTTCCAGTTTAGGGCACATGGATCGTAGCAAAGAGAACAAAACATTATACCACAAGATTCAAGTTTTGGGCACATATATCCCAGCAAAGAGAACGAAACATTATACCACAAGGTTTAAGTTTAGGGCACATATATTCCAGCAAAGAGAACGAAACATTATACCACAAGGTACCAGTTTAGGGCACATGGATCGCAGCAAAGAGAACAAAACATTATACCACAAGGTTCAAGTTTTGGGCACATAGATCCCAGCAAAGAAAACGAAACATACCACAAGGTTCCAGTTTAGGGCACGTAGATCCCAGCAAAGAGAACGAAACGTTATACCACAAGGTTCCAGTTTAGGGCACGTAGATCCCAGCAAAGAGAACGAAACATTATACCACAAGGTTCCAGTTTATGGCACATAGATCCCAGAAAAGAGAACGAAACATTATACCACAAGGTTCAAGTTAGGGCAGATAGATCCCAGAAAAGAGAACAAAACGTTACACCACAAGGTTCCAGTTAAGGGCACATGGATCGCAGCAAAGAGAATAAAACATTATACCATAAGGTTCCAGTTTAGGGTACATAGATCCCGGCAAAAAGAACGAAACATTATATCACAAGCGAACATGGGCTCTAGCAATCCTATAGAGAACAAACTACTATAACGAATGATTCAAATTTAGGGCACATGGAACCTATCCATCCCATAGAGAATGAAGTACTATACCACATGGTTTATGTTTGGGGCACTAGGATCCTAACACTTCCATTCAGATCGAAGCACTATAACTTGTGGTTCATATTTAGGGCACATGGAACCTAGCTTCCCTCCTTCAATGTATAATTTAGCAACATAACTTGTAGTTCATATTTGGCGCATAAGTCACCTAGGCCTTTATGAGAGGATAAAGTTATACATTGAAGTTTATATTCGGATTGTAGGTTTTGATTCCATCGTTATGTAAGCACTTTAGAAAAGCTATAATTGTTTTATTTCTTAGTTACAATTGGTGACATTATTTGTATATTAAATTAGGGTTTTTTTATTTCCCAAGATAAAAAGTATTTTTTTCTCGGCCGATTATTATTTTAAAAACAGTTTCATTAAGATATTAGAGATAAATCGACCCCGAGATGGCCTTATATGCTCTTTTCAGAATAACCAGAAAGAAGGGCGTCCATTGTACAGACTAGTCCTGTTGTGGAGACCAACCTTTGTCCTGGCGGAATGAACGAGCCCAATCCCCCTCGGCTGGCCACCGCAGATAACTCTACACCCCACCCCCCATACGGCAATGTTTCCACATATAAATAGTCACTCATCTCTCCCTCTCTCTCTCTGTTGCAGGGGCCGAGGACGTGTTTCGCTTCACAGGAAACACTACCAGCACTGATTACTTCCGGTTGATCGTCAGAGATGGAAATTCTCTGCTTGTCGGTGGAAGGTAGGTATATTTATTTTCACCCCACGTGGTGAGTTATTTATCGATGTAGCGTTTTAGTTTAATTTATCAATGATTTTTAAAAAAATCTTAAATTATACTTTGTCTATATGAAGTGTGATAGGACAACTACATAAATACACATTTATTTTAATTTCATTATCATTTTACACAGGAGCGCTTAAAAGAGACACAATTGTATAAAATAAAATAAATCATAGAGCAATCTCATATATATATATATATATATATATATATATATATATATATATATATATATATATAAGGATCAATTCTCGATTATTGGTTTTAAAACTAACCGACTGAATAATTCTTAATTACTTTCTCTCAATATAGTTCATGTACGAAAATATGATTGCTCTATGATTTTTGTTATATATATTTATATTAAATATATATTTAAAATTTACCAATGTTATCACTTAAATTTCTAAATAATTCTATTATCCAAAAATTACTATATACACTACTTCAACTCACTCATTTTTTAAATTTAAGTAGATTCCCAATAACTTAAGTACCTAACGTACAAGAACAATTATCTCCAGTATACTCATTTCAACGTCTTTGCCAAGGTCAACGTACAGTACAACATAGGTTATCCGGCCTAATGTGGCGAAGATCAAGCCGTATAAAACATACGTCATAAATAACTTATTTATGTTTATTGTTGGAGAAACACGTTTAGTAACTGATAACAGATAGGACGCGTAAGTGGAGCGCCAACAATTGTATGTGACACCCAACGCATTCTGCAGCAAGTGTAATGAAACGAACGATGTTTATCACAATTGCCAACATTGATGCTGCTTGTGGGTGTGTACGTAAAAACTGTCCACTTCCCCCACTCGCGAAATGGACTCCTCCAGCCAGCCACACTGAACAAAAGTAAACAACATGCCTGTTCGGATCTTCAGGCGCATTATTAAATTATTACGCAGTAACAATCATTGTCGTATATAATCAATGGTAACGAGCGACCGCTTGTCGAGAGAGGGTAACTAGTCATTACAGCACCCGCAATTTGCGAAATGCAAAACCGAAACACTCAACATTTGCGTTTCAAAACTAAAAGGCGGTTACGATTAATTGTATTTTTTTCTTGTAAATAATTTGTATTGTTATCTAATTGCCGGACCGGATGACACGGTCTGCCGGATAAAGTGAGGCCGGATAATCGAGGTTATACTGTAATATAAAGTACCTTTAACAACCGAAACTATAGACCGTAGATAGGTTTTATTTTATAAGTCGTGAAGACGAAATATCATAATTACATAAATACTGTATAATTTGGCAAAAGAATGGAAGTAATCCAAAATAGATGGGTCAGATATATTAATGCAAATGATTTATTCAAGTTTGCGCCCGTCGTATTGACTGGATTAGATTTATGCATGAGTCGAGATATCAGCCATTTCAACCACGTTCCAGAATAGTGTTTGTCACTCCGGCCAAATTACCCCGCGTTCTAATCAAAAGTACTCCGTCGTGTCTGCAGGCCAGAACGTGCCGCAACCCCTGTTCATGTCTTGTTGTGTCGTGCCTTATTTCACCTGTCAAGCTGATTTGGTTTTACTTCTCTTATTGTTTGTTAAAAAATCGTGTAGGGTGGTTCTTTTTATTTAAATGTGGTTCAAGTTATTTTTATTTGAATGGATAAAGTTTTACAAAATCAAACCATTCAATATCAAATATTCATTCAGGTAATGTTACAAAAATCGCCAAGTTTTCCGCAAACATTTTTTTAATTAACTTTGTTATGTATGAAACATTTTTCCTGTTCCTTATGATGTGTCTTACTTGTCGAACTGACGGATGAAAAACTATTACAATTCCTCTGGCCTAATAGTATCTAGATTTCCCGCAGTTTTCATAAAATTGGCCGAGATGTTAATACGTCGTAAATATTGTTTTATTCTTCGAGACTCCGATTGCAGAAATATGGCTGTATATGTATTACGACTTAGCGTGAGGAGTGTTGATGAGCGAGTGTAGTAGTTACTAAATGAAATAAACGATCATATTGAGAATTTAGAGGAGACCCATAAAAATTACGAAGTATGGCGGGTTTGTGTGTATTGAGTCTGAGTGAAGACGACTGACTTCTTCTTCGCGTTTAACACTGAGGGGAGCAGATAGTCCGTATTTGTGAATCAATAGGGTTGCAGAATATGATCACCTGTTGTCCATATCGTACGTGGAATTTATATTTAAAGCTTCAAATATGTAAGATTATCTCCCTCAGTTGTGACTTACAAAACTAGCATTTTATCATTAATAAAACATGGACTAACTAAATTAAAATAATTAATATTTAAAACAACTTGAATACTAAACCGTTACTAATAACTATTCTTTTAAAAATTATATTTATTAACAGCTTAAGAGCCTCGGAAATTAACGGACCTACGGAAATCTGAATCATGTAGTGTTATTAACATGTAGTATGGCTGAAAAACTGACACTCAGTTCTATTTATTGGGCATTAGCCAGGATATAAATTTCACCATTTTGGCCAAAATTTCTTATGTGGTGTACACGCTGATAGCAACCATTTATCAACCCTTAAGCGGTGAACGCCGCATTGTTGACCCCAGAGTGTAATTATTTTTAATTTTTATCTTTGTAGCAGGATTGTCCTATCTTTTTATCTAATACCTTATAAGCCATTGAGAAATATCTTGCATGTGGCGGGTTCTTGTTCGGTCACTCCATATCTGGCTGGGAAGCCTGTGGGGTCAGCAGTGACTCCACGATAGTAGTTACGTTAGACTTTTCTCTTTTTATTTGTAACATTAAAGAAAGTTTAAAATAAAACTCTTGTATTTATAAAATAATTTAAAAAATGGTCTATTTTCAAGAAGACAAGATAGAGAAAGGATTACTATCATTTAATATTAATTGGGGTTGGCGTTGACCGCATGATAGTACTTACGTTAGTCAAGTACTAGTACGATAGTCAAGTACTAGTAGTTTAGTCAAGTACTAGTACGTTAGTCAAGTACTTGTACGATAGTCAAGTACTAGTAGTTTAGTCAAGTACTTATACGTCAGTCAAGTACTAGTATGTTAGTCAAGTACTTGTACGTTAGTCAAGTACTTGTACGTTAGTCAAGTACTTGTACGTTAGTCAAGTACTTGTACGTCAGTCAAGTACTAGTACGTCAGTCAAGTACTAGTACGATAGTCAAGTACTAGTAGTTTAGTCAAGTACTTATACGTCAGTCAAGTACTAGTACGTTAGTCAAGTACTTGTACGTTAGTCAAGTACTTGTACGTTAGTCAAGTACTTGTACGTTAGTCAAGTACTTGTACGTCAGTCAAGTACTAGTAGTTTAGTCAAGTACTTGTACGTTAGTCAAGTACTTGTACGTTAGTCAAGTACTTGTACGTTAGTCAAGTACTAGTACGTTAGTCAAGTACTAGTACGTTAGTCAAGCACTAGTACGTTAGTCAAGTACTTGTACGTTAGTCAGGTACTAGTACGTTAGTCAAGTACTAGTACGTTAGTCACAGTAACAGAGAACACAGTAACAGAGGTCGCTTTCTTAAAGCCGCAGCAAACGCTTCATTGGCAGTTATAAATAGATTAAAACTAACGCACATATTTATACATCTGCGTTAGTAATTACTATGTTTATCCTTGAAGATTTAGGAGGGGGGATACAGGGGGGACTGACAAGGGGCTGGCCCCGCCATCGCATGGCAAACTGGAGAAATAACTACTTCACACACTATTGGATGCAACTTCTGTTTTCCTTTGTGGAACAGTGCATACAAATGCGTTTTTAGTTACAAATATGTTAGGACCCGTTCCTACATCATACATACTGAGGAAGAAGTTTTAATTTTTGTCACATACCTTAGGCCTGTAACTGGTTGATTTTATTAATTATATTCATGTGCACCATATTAAAAAAAACTGCCAGATAAACATGGTTTGGATATTCAATCCAGTGTTCCTTTTTCAGCCGTTTATCTGACCCAGATTGGTTTGCGGGGCAACGATTCATATTCAATCAACCGTATTTCCTTCCTTCCGAACGAGAAATTAAAATCCTGGCATGCGCTATGGAAATGTAGTCAGTTTTATCGATATACCTCTTCCAAAGTATTGCAAATGTTTAAAGTGATCTCTGTAGTGAATTATTTTGTATTTAATTTGTAGTTTCTAAATACTTACTTTGGCAACTTTTTTCATACATTTTCTGCACTTACTTAAAAAGTGCACGATTTATTATGATTTCCGTACTTTTCGCTTCTATAAAAGCTGCTTGTAAGGAACTTTCAAGGAAATAAATTTTAACAATAGCTAAAGCTGTAAATTCAGAAAAATTATTATGTCCTTAAAAGTGTTCGATCAATAATTATTTAAAAAAATTAAATTGTTAGTCTTCTCATAAGTTATACATTTCTTGCGGGACTAAAGTTCTTAAAATATTTTTTTGTGAGGTATGGCTGCCTAAATGTATGGCTGACTAATTAGACCTGTTTCGTACATAATTAATTAACAAACCGTGTTATATATTTTATTAAAATTTAAAGAATATATTGGAAAAGGTATTTACCAGTCTACAGTAAATATAAAAAAAATTTATGTACTCTGCACCAGGTTGGTTAGAACCTTTTGTCCACTATATTCTCAAAATTATAATGAAATATATCACATGGTTTCCTAAGTTATAAATCCCAAATTAGCCACTTTAGGTAGCCATATCTCTATAAAGGAGTTTATTTTGATTTTTTCCTCAACTTATTTACTTATAAGAAGACCTACACATATTCAAAACCATTTCGAAAATAACTATTGATCGAACAACCATTTAAGAGTGAATGGGTTCTTCATAACTAAATAAAATCAACATTCGTTGATTTAATGTGCAAAGCAGTGATGTCAACAACTACAACGAGAAGAAAGGAGCTAAGTTATATGTCTGACAAAGTTAAACAGTTACCTAGTTCTCAAGTCACAACTTATTATGTCCTCTGTAAACTAAAGGTATACGTCACACGGCGATGGCAAGCGAGACTTAACTTTCTCAGATCTTCCCTCAAATTTAATATTTTGCCATCCTACTTTTCCTTAAATCCTTATATGTTCGAGTTATAAGTGAAACCGGTTTGTACTAACGCATCTCCTCCCATATTTCTTAACCAATTTCAAACGGTTGAGGTGACAAAACGTTTGTCTCTATTCGTTGTAGTGAAATAAGGTCTTCATTCTTCAATGTTTTCCCTCTGAAGGCAACGGGAAGCCCTCAAATTACGTCTTTCGGTTATTAGAATAACACGGAGAGAGACTCAAAAGTAATAGATGTTGATGATGATGTTTTGCAATTTTAACAGCTGTTAGAGCGTAAATAATGATTTTCGTAATTTTGAAAATGTTAGATCTTTGATAACGTTAAGGTAGAGTAAGTTTATATTCAGTGGCAGTTGAGTTTATATTTAGTTATACGTTTAGTTTGATAAACGAATTCATGTTGTCTGTTCTTAATGTATTACTAAAATATTCATCCGATTATCATGATATTTTGGGAAGTTTTGTATTTTTTCCCACGGAAGGTTTATTCGCATCCGACTATAGTGTTCCTATCCACTGGTCTTTAACATAAATTAATCTAATGCAGTAATTTTATTTATTTATTAAATCATCAGCTATTTGTAAAATGTGATAAATAAACGTAAATTTGTCACATTTGAAAAAGGCTTAATAGAACAATTTGGGTGTTATAATAATAAATAGGTAGCAACGCAGTTACTGTGAGTTACTGTAAATAAATTTACATATTAACATTTCACTTGATACAGTTTATCTATTAACATTTGTAGTAAGATACCGAAGCCGAAGACTGCTGTGGCATGAGAAGCGTGCAGGGGTGTCCCTTAGTAACTACTTAATTGTGTAAGCATATTTCAATTCTCTATAGTGCCATAACGATGTTAACACATGCACACACGCATTTCTGTTAACGGTAGTGATCTTTTTTCTGTAAAGTTGTGCGGTCAAAATGATCCTTACCTCTTTAGCTAAGTTTGGTAAGGAATTGAATGCACCAGGTTCTAGTTGCCAATGAATGCACATCTAAAATAAGCGCAAAGAGATATGGAAATAGTCATACTTTCTGTAGCAGACAAAACGAGCTTAGAGTGGCTATACTACGCGGCGCTGGTTGAGAATTTCTGCCACGTACCCCTCTCCCCACCCAATGCCTTTTTTCTCCATTTCCTGTCCCACTCATTTTCATGGCTATTTGAAATCTCCCCTCTCTCTCTTCAGCTGGCCGCACTGCCTCTTCCGTCATTCTTTATCTCACTCTAGGCTGCCGCGCAACAAGCTCGGTCTAATGGCGGCCGCGCCATGATAGCAAAATTAAAAAAATTATTCTGACTTTATAACATTTTTTCCGCTTTTTATAGATGTGTATTCATTGTAGTTACTGAGGGAAAACACCGCCGACTATTACTGGGCCCCAAAGATTACTGGACCTAAAACTGTTGTGTTGCTAGACATTAGCTGGCGTAAATATTCGTTCAACTGAACAGCATATATGTAATGTGTGTGTGGGGAGGGGAGGGGAGGGCGGATTTTTGGCTCGCTTTCTAGCGCAGTAGCTGAACTTTGGTTTATTTGGTTACTTTCATCCAATGTGGTATATTATACGTACATCTAATACTTGTATCATCCGATTTGGTTTAATAGTCTAATAGTTCTTTAGAGTGCACACTTGTTGTAACACCGTCTTCTTAATACTACGAAGATGTCCTCGAACTGTATCTCATATGACGTGTGCGTATCGTATTTTAAGTTTGCATTTCTTAACCTGATGCTTACAGAGCCCGAAACATTGTTATCGATTCTTGTATCACGTTAATGACGATAGGCAAAACTAGCAATATTCTCACATTCTATATTCTTAACATTAATTTACTAAAATTTAAATATTGTCATAAGTGAATTTATGCATAGGCCTACATTTGTGTCAATAATTGCCGTAACAGTGAAAAAATAATTGAGTATTGTATATAAGATCGGTTAAAAAATTAAAGCCAAATTCATAAAATGATTATGGTAGATAATTCAAACTTAGGTACCCTAAATGGAAAAGCATTCAAATGTAGACAGAACTCCATTAAAATTTGGAGGCGATAAAATTAGTCTTGACATTTGAATAGGAAGGATTTGAATGAATTAGAATCCCCCAGGGGAGGAAAGTTTGCCCAATTTGTGACAGAGCACAAAGGGAGTAAAAGAGGCAGTTAACGTGTTTGGGAAAGACTTATGTCTATAAATAAGGTAAGAACGACAAAGGGCTGATTAGTATTTAAAGAGGGGTGGTGTATTAGGGCGTGTAAGCACGAAGTCGGCAACCTGCACGCCCAGAACATCCCCTTCTTTCAACCCCAGAAGCATGTCTCTTCGTGTAAAATGATATCTGGTTGTTGCCAGAGGAACTCTGAGGGCAATCTAGTTGATCTGATAAACCCACCATCAGTCATTGTAGTAAGTTGGCCTGGGGTTGTAAAATAAAGGTTTCATTAAAGTAATTAAAACTAACTTTAATTACACTAAAACTTAACATATGTAAGGTGTGTATGTAAGGTGCATGGGTGGATGTTTGTGTATGTAAGGTAAGAGGTGGATGTTAGTGTATGTAAGTTGGATGGTTAGATGTTGGTGTGTGTAAGGTGGAGGAGTGGATATTTGTTTATGTAAGCTGTATGGGTGGAAGTCTGTGTATGTAAGGTGTATAGGTGGATGTTTGTGTAAGTTGGATGGTTGGATGTTTGTGTGTGTAAGTTGGATGGTTAGATGTTGGTGTGTGTAAGGTGGAGGGGTGGATATTTGTTTATGTAAGCTGTATGGTTGGAAGTCTGTGTATGTAAGGTGTACAGGTGGATGTTTGTGTATGTAAGTTGGATGGTTAGATGTTGGTGTGTGTAAGGTGGAGGAGTGGATATTTGTTTATGTAAGCTGTATGGGTGGAAGTCTGTGTATGTAAGGTGTATAGGTGGATGTTAGTGTATGTAAGTTGGATGGTTAGATGTTGGTGTGTGTAAGGTGGAGGAGTGGATATTTGTTTATGTAAGCTGTATGGGTGGAAGTCTATGTATGTAAGGTGTATAGGTGGATGTTAGTGTATGTAAGTTGGATAGTTAGATGTTGGTGTGTGTAAGGTGGAGGAGTGGATATTTGTTTATGTAAGCTGTATGGGTGGAAGTCTGTGTATGTAAGGTGTATAGGTGGATGTTTGTGTAAGTTGGATGGTTGGATGTTTGTGTGTGTAAGTTGGATGGTTAGATGTTGGTGTGTGTAAGGTGGAGGGGTGGATATTTGTTTATGTAAGCTGTATGGTTGGAAGTCTGTGTATGTAAGGTGTACAGGTGGATGTTTGTGTATGTAAGTTGGATGGTTAGATGTTGGTGTGTGTAAGGTGGAGGAGTGGATATTTGTTTATGTAAGCTGTATGGGTGGAAGTCTGTGTATGTAAGGTGTATAGGTGGATGTTTGTGTAAGTTGGATGGTTGGATGTTTGTGTGTGTAAGTTGGATGGTTAGATGTTGGTGTGTGTAAGGTGGAGGGGTGGATATTTGTTTATGTAAGCTGTATGGTTGGAAGTCTGTGTATGTAAGGTGTACAGGTGGATGTTTGTGTATGTAAGTTGGATGGTTAGATGTTGGTGTGTGTAAGGTGGAGGAGTGGATATTTGTTTATGTAAGCTGTATGGTTGGAAGTCTGTGTATGTAAGGTGTACAGGTGGATGTTTGTGTATGTAAGTTGGATGGTTAGATGTTGGTGTGTGTAAGGTGGAGGAGTGGATATTTGTTTATGTAAGCTGTATGGTTGGAAGTCTGTGTATGTAAGGTGTACAGGTGGATGTTTGTGTATGTAAGTTGGATGGTTAGATGTTGGTGTGTGTAAGGTGGAGGAGTGGATATTTGTTTATGTAAGCTGTATGGTTGGAAGTCTGTGTATGTAAGGTGTACAGGTGGATGTTTGTGTATGTAAGTTGGATGGTTAGATGTTGGTGTGTGTAAGGTGGAGGAGTGGATATTTGTTTATGTAAGCTGTATGGTTGGAAGTCTGTGTATGTAAGGTGTATAGGTGGATGTTTGTGTATGTAAGTTGGATGGTTAGATGTTGGTGTGTGTAAGGTGGAGGGGTGGATATTTGTTTATGTAAGCTGTATGGTTGGAAGTCTGTGTATGTAAGGTGTATAGGTGGATGTTTGTGTATGTAAGTTGGATGGTTAGATGTTTGTGTGTGTAAGGTGGAGGGGTGGATATTTGTTTATGTAAGCTGTATGGTTGGAAGTCTGTGTATGTAAGGTGTATAGGTGGATGTTTGTGTATGTAAGTTGGATGGTTAGATGTTTGTGTGTGTAAGGTGGAGGGGTGGATATTTGTTTATGTAAGCTGTATGGTTGGAAGTCTGTGTATGTAAGGTGTATAGGTGGATGTTTGTGTATGTAAGTTGGATGGTTAGATGTTTGTGTGTGTAAGGTGGAGGGGTGGATATTTGTTTATGTAAGCTGTATGGTTGGAAGTCTGTGTATGTAAGGTGTATAGGTGGATGTTTGTGTATGTAAGTTGGATGGTTAGATGTTTGTGTGTGTAAGGTGGAGGGGTGGATATTTGTTTATGTAAGCTGTATGGTTGGAAGTCTGTGTATGTAAGGTGTATAGGTGGATGTTTGTGTATGTAAGTTGGATGGTTAGATGTTTGTGTGTGTAAGGTGGAGGGGTGGATATTTGTTTATGTAAGCTGTATGGTTGGAAGTCTGTGTATGTAAGGTGTATAGGTGGATGTTTGTGTATGTAAGTTGGATGGTTAGATGTTTGTGTGTGTAAGGTGGAGGGGTGGATATTTGTTTATGTAAGCTGTATGGTTGGAAGTCTGTGTATGTAAGGTGTATAGGTGGATGTTTGTGTATGTAAGTTGGATGGTTAGATGTTTGTGTGTGTAAGATGGAGGGGTTGATATTTGTTTATGTAAGCTGTATGGGTGGAAGTCTGTGTATTTAAGGTGTATAGGTGGATGTTTTTGTAAGTTGGATGGTTGGATGTTTGTGTGTGTAAGTTGGGTGTGTGATAGTTGGTGTGTACGTTGTATGCTTGGATTTTTGTGTGTGTAAGGTGGGTGGGTGTTCTTAAATTGTCAGATTTATTTTTAATGGCATTACCAAAAAATACTGTCCAAATATTTTAGTTTACAAAGAAATTTGTTATTTTATGTAGTATATTCTATATGATTTTTATTTTAAAATGCTAAATTTTAATCTGTTCAAGATAACAAACTAGTAAGTATATAACGGTTTACAGGATACTAAATAATTCCTACGAAAATAGTTTAGTGTATAAAATAAAAATTCATTTAAATTTGGAGTGTTAAATATCTAAAATGTTTCAACAACTAATACTCTGACAAGCCTAATGCTCAGTTCTCTTCCCTACACAACATATGAACCCTGACTACTACTCCAACATGGACACCTCAAACTTCTCTAGAAGTGTCCATGTCGATGGCTACCATTGAGTTGTCGCCGTTTCGGTATCAAGATGTCTGAGCATTAAAATATATCGCCTACAATATCCATAACGTGTTTTCCTAAAGTTTCTGGGTTACACCACTGCGCCCCTAAAGATATTTTAATTATTAAGTAATGTATTTTATATATATTTTAATTTTATATTGAATACATTACAAATGTATTGAAATATTTGGGACCCAATTAACTGGGTTGTGTAGTATTCCACACACGGCGGCTGGTGGTGACACGGCTCTCAGTTCGACCAATTTGTGTGACGTGCTAACGCGCGGACGTGCTGTCACATAATACAGTATACATAAGTGCGTGAGTTTGTGTTGACGCTTCAAGTCCACATGCCGTCTGGTAGCTGGCGGTGCTGGGCTGTATGGCTTAGAGACGATAGTTTGTACTGCTGATATATGAACGATTGTTGGTGTTTAAACCATGATAATTTTAAGAAATAATAATAATACGTTTAAATTTTTAATTAAAATTTCCTGGAGTATCAATTGTCCTGTAAATATTAAAATTTATACCAATGGAAATAGAAATAAAAAAGGCAACACGGTTTCTGATTTTAGCCGTAATAAAATAACAACTCATATTGATAACTGCCAGAGGCCGTCGTGAAATGCGACAGGACGCCATTTTGGCAGTAACTCAATATTACCCCCTAGTTCATAGGGCAAAACGTCAAAGGCCGTTCTATTGTAGTGCGCAGTTAAATTAATTGCTTGAGTGCGCCGTATCGCAGGGTAAAAGCTTTATATTAATCCGATATTACTTTTAAACCATTATAGATATATTCTATCGTATACCCTGTGGCTTGAATCAATTACAGTATTCTCTATCCATCATTTTACCCCTAGGCTACCCTTTCATCAGCGTTTAGTTGCGTGGTTTCAAATATTTTGCTCACAAACATGTTAATTGTTCAAAATTGCTTTAGCAATAAAGTGAGTAATTGGTATTAATTAACTTTGGTAATAGTTTAAATAAACTTATGAAAATATTAAAAATAGTTTTGTTCAAGCATTTGAACTTACTGTTGAAATATGCGATGAAATTTTACACGCAGTTGCTCAAATGAACGGTGAATGCGGTCACATTTTAAGTACCAATTTTATGCAGCCAGGTGAGTGTCCAGTCATTTTTGAGGTGCCGCATTTGACAAACGCCTTTTTCTACTAAAACAGGCAGGTCAGTGTGTTGCGTAAGTCGTGCTTTGAAGTAGCGACAACGAGGGTAACAAACATGCAGATTGTTGATACTTTCCCCTACCCTTCGTCCTTAATCTGTATAACATTGTACCCCTTTTTTACTATGTTCTTTGAAGCTACTATATCGTTTATTTTTTGTACTCTTATTATGAAAAAAGGTTCAACGGAAAATATTGCTTACTGGTTCATGTAAGCTTTATAAACAAAATGTTAGCACTACAATAGTGGCGCTGTGCTGTAAGCAAGCTACTTGAGGACAAACTGTTGTGGATATTGTTCGCGAGAGTTGTACTCTAGGTCCTCTCAATATACAGTGCCAGTAATGGTTACGATCCTTAAAGGTTACGATCGACGTGGACACAACTAGAGAAGTCTGGTGTGTCCTTGTTGGGTGGTAGTCAGATTCCAGATGTTGAGTAGGGGAGAAAACTGAGTTTAGGCTCCCCTGTCATCTGAAAATCAGACCAATACTGTGTGGTTCGGATTCTACGTAAAGCTGTAGATCATTAAAGTCAAAGCTATGAATGTATCATCAGAAGATAGTTGAGTATAAGTTATGAATATATCATCAGAATATTGTTAAAGTATTACATTATAAATCTAAATTTTAAAACTGGTGTTTTCCCTGATTAAGACATATGTATTTGGAAATGTGTAGATTATAGGCTACGTGATTGATGTTATTAATTTTAATGTATATATCTTATCTGTCGTTCAATATATTTGTAATATTTGTAAACCTGTTTTCAAAATAAACATTTATTTAGTACAAGTTATGAATGTATCATGAAATAGAAGATTTTCAAAGTTAATCATATAATTAGAAAATCGTTAAAGTCAACTGTGTGAATGTATCATCAGAAAATCGTTAAATTCGCTATTGTGAATGCATCATCAAAACGAAGTTAAAGTTGTAAACGTGACATCAGATAATTTTTTTAATCGAAATCGAGAACTTGTCATCCGTTTGGAAGATTGTTGAAATAAGTGCAAGTTGTAACTCCTACGTACTCCAGAACATCATTACGGGCACCCCGTGTGGTAAACACCCCCTCTCGACCCGCAGCCCCTCTAATTGCGGCCCGGTATCACCGAGATGTCGTCTTTGATGTCGCCACAAAAGCTTCGGTTGTTGATGCTTCTCCTTCAAACGATACGTTAATCTTTCCTCTGCTACGCCGGCCGCTTTGTTGTGGAAGATATCCCACAGGTTTTTGTCGACCTCTGAGACTAAGTAGGGTCAATGGGGAGACAGGATTATGTCTCTTTCTCTTTTATCAACATTGGTGTCAACGGAGAAAATGTTTATTATGAGTTAAATACATCATTCCCCTTTTTCCTTTTTATTAGAGATCTTTTTCTGTTAAAAATGTTTTTATTATTTTATTTCAAATTCTCACAACTTTTTAAAATGATTTTTGTAACTTTAGGCCTATGAAAGTTATGAAATTCTATGTCAAATACCACATCACGAATATTTATGTTTTACATAGTTATTGCCATATTAAACCGTGGAAATGTTAGAATAATAATTAATATTTTGTATGAAGCAGTGAATATTCAATAAATCCAGTCTAATGAGCAATTAACATATTCGATTATGTAGCAGGCTATGTTTACGCAGAGGGGGTGACCCGTGATAACAGCTGATTACGCCTACCTTATTAACATTCCGAACAAAGTTGTTTTGGCCTAGTTGTTGTCTGAAGGCTGCGTTCTATTTCAGTAAACAATTGTTTGTTGAAATCTACAATTTAATATAGCGCACAAAACTTTTAATCTAATTATTAGCGGAGCCATAAATAAAACCGTATTAAAAAGTTCTTATTAATAAAATAATTTCTTAGTTAACATGGCGGGTGATGGAATGGATTCACAGATAAAATGCACCAACATGGAAACAATGTATTCTAATTTCCTGTATCAATCACATGGTGTAACATACAATTCCCCCATGTTGTGTGTTACTGGAGTGACAGAACCCTGTCGGGCCTAGTAGCGCAGTGCTGTAACCCATCTACTTGGGGACAAATACTGTTGTGGAGATTGTAGGCGATAATTCTGTGCTCGGTCCTCTTAATACCGACACGGCGTCCGCTCAATGGTTGTCTTCGACACTACTAGAGAAATCTGGGGTGTCCATGTTATGTGGTAGTCATTAGTCAAGGTTCAAACGTTGTTTAGGTAAGAGAATTGAGTGTCAGGCTTATCAGTTAGCTGAATATCAGACCAACACCACGTTGTTCGGATTCCACGTAAAGCTGTATGTAGGTCACTTAGTTGCCCTGGCTATTGGGCTACTAAAGCCCAATAAATAGCTCTTTCTGAGAGTAAGTCGATCTAATTTAGTAACCAGACCACACAGGTCTTTCACACTTCTCATTTATTCACGCAATCGTTCATATATATATATATATATATATATATATATATATATATATATATATATATATATATATATATATACACCTTTATCGTCATATATGTACGCAATCGTCAAAGATACCTTTAAATACAAAGTTATCTTTGACGGCGTTCCAAATAAAAAAAAAAGTTAATATAAAATTAAGTAAACATGTTATTTTTTAAACTAAGGATGGGACGGTGTGTAAAGGCTCCTCGAAGAGCTAGTCAGCCGAATGATCGGATGTACTGAGAAATATAGATTTTAGCCCGCGACTATGAAAAAATAATCAATTATACGTTTATACCCGTACAAGCCTAAGCAGGAAATATGTCCCAGTGAATGCTCAGGAGTCGTTAAGATGGCCACCCCCGTCTTGTAAATACTGCAGTATCCCCTCTCCCCCGCAGCCTGCCGTTTCTCTAATTGTGGGCTGGTATCGTGGAGCCGTCTTTGAAGTCGTACAAAACCGTCGCCGTCAGACGTTACGTTAATATGTCACGCTGGCTGCTTGGTAATTTTGTTATAGGATATTTTCCACGTTGGTAAGCTTGGTTGAAAGAGTAAGTACGAGGGTTGTGTTAGACGAAGTGGGCATTTGCTTTTAATCGACCCTCAGTGTCTGGTTGGGAAAAATAGCAAACGCCAGACACTCGTTATATGACTTATTGTGGTTTTCAATATAAACTGTAGTCATGTTCCTAATAGTTATGCTCTGGTATTATAATATATATGTGTGTGTGTGTGTGTGTGTGTGTGTGTGTGTGTGTGTGTGTGTGTGTGTGTGTGTGTGTGTGTGTGTGTGTGTGTGTGTGTGTGTGTGTGTGTGTGTGTGTGTGTGTGTGTGTGTGTGTGTGTGTGTGTGTGTGTGTGTGTGTGTGTGTGTGTGTGTGTGTGTGTGTGTGTGTGTGTGTGTGTGTGTGTGTGTGTGTGTGTGTGTGTGTGTGTGTGTGTGTGTGTGTGTGTGTGTGTGTGTGTGTGTGTGTGTGTGTGTGTGTGTGTGTGTGTGTGTGTGTGTGTGTGTGTGTGTGTGTGTGTGTGTGTGTGTGTGTGTGTGTGTGTGTGTGTGTGTGTGTGTGTGTGTGTGTGTGTGTGTGTGTGTGTGTGTGTGTGTGTGTGTGTGTGTGTGTGTGTGTGTGTGTGTGTGTGTGTGTGTGTGTGTGTGTGTGTGTGTGTGTGTGTGTGTGTGTGTGTGTGTGTGTGTGTGTGTGTGTGTGTGTGTGTGTGTGTGTGTGTGTGTGTGTGTGTGTGTGTGTGTGTGTGTGTGTGTTTTTTTTTTTTAATAGAAAACATCTTAATTTAGATACTATTTTTGGGCATATTTCTTTTTATGGTTACCAGTGTTAGCTTACTATACGGGTATTAGCATATGAGTTCCTTCTGATGTACAAGGTGTGACAAGAAAGGTGCCCTGGTAAGTTATTTTCGGACTTTGCGTATTTGTTTACATCACCTTTTTTAAACAGCAGAAAAAATAGCCATTGAGTCATCGTTTGACATTTATAAATAGAGGTTATTTAACACTTTTAACTCACTACGTCTTTTAAACAAAAAATCGTTTTAAAATGGTTAAAAAGATAACTAATTAATTATTTTTTTCTGTTTAGTGGTATCAATGTAAATAATATGGTACTCTATACGACAAGACAAATAATACGGTTTGGAGTAAATGAAGTGGAATTCGAAAAATATCACCCTTCATTTTTTGCTCCTAATTAAGTGAAGAATTCCAAAAGTAATAACAAGTACACCTTTTTTATACTCTGTATTTGTGAAAAAATAGTTAAAAAGCCAAACGCACATATATTATGAGGAAGCAGTTTATCCATGTGTGAGATAGAGACATTTTTCTCTGACCATCAGTAGGAATGTGAGACCCTGTTTTCAGCAGACTGGCTACAGTGCACGCGAGAATTCCCAAACCCTATGCCTGGTGAATTCCTTGTCAATTTCTGCAGTATCCACATCCAAACAACGAGTTAGACGAAGCAATTAATACAACATATATAAGAAACGAAAAGAAAATGTTATAATTTTGTGATCTTGGCGTGGCCGCCGCTAGGTCGAGCTTGTTGCGCGTAATTCTAGAGTGAGACAGAGAATGACAGAAGAGGCAGTCTGAAGCTCTCTAGGGAAGATTGCAAATTATCATGAGAAAGAAATCGGCGGACAGGGTATTGGGTTTGGGAGAGATGTACGTGGCAGAAGATCTCAACGAGCGCTGCTCTTAGCGTATCGGCAGCCGCGCTAAGCTCTAATTGTCTGCTGCAAGAAGTCTGACTTTTTCACTATCTCTTTTCGCTTCTTATACATGTGTATATATGGTCGAAGTGATTACAGCTGTCTTGACAGGCTCAGAAATACCTCAGACTTGAATTTTAAAACTGTATGGTTCTACTCATTTTGTATCAAATTTTCTTTCAATCTCTTTATTTCATATTCGGTTGTGTTTTCCAATTAAAAAAAAGGTTTGAGCAGCTAACAAGCACATAAGTTATCAGTGATCGGTTAGTAACAAGAGATTCTTGATTTATTTCCTGAAAAGTAATTGCATTCAGAAAGAATATATGTTTATCTAGTCCACCATTTGTACGCGAGTGTTTTCCGGCTCTTTTCTTTTTTGTGTCGGTCCATGTAATCGCATTGAACTTCATTTCTGGAAAACGTGATCGACGACGGAAATCTGCTGTAAAAACTGAGATAAAGCCGAGGAGACGGAGGGAAAATTGGATAACAGGTGATTTAGAGAGCCATATTTGAGGAAATGGCGCAGTTCCTCTATTGATGTGATTTATTGGGAAGATTAGAAAGTTTATTCAATATCATGATAACATCTTTGTGCGGAGATGAAATGTGTTTTGTCGTAAAGTCCATTGCCAGAACTTTTCACTTAGTTGTCTCGACCTTCTTAGTGATTTTAAATATGAATTTATTTTAAATTGTATACGCTGATCCAAGCGGACAATCTTCACAACGTATCTCATATTTTTACTCTTACAACATATTTATGAGGCAACTGTTCACATGTAATATCTTTTTCGGATAGATAAAATTTACGTCGTTATAGTTTGTGATGGAAGTTATATCAAATAATAGTTAATAAACTTTTAAATAACTGTAATTTTGATTTTAGAGCGGAGTCGATGTTGAGGTTTCGGCATTACCACTTTACGTGCTGTACGTTGACTCATTGGTCGGTCAGTTATATATAATCACTTAAATACACCACCATATGACACAGATATATATATTCTGCATTATAAATAATATTTCGTTTAAATGACTTGAATTATTGAAACATTATAATTTATTTGATTACCGTTTTTGTCTCTAAAACAGTTATAAAACATACTCTTTTTACTATATTTTTATGTATTATTTAAAGTCATTTAATTTATATAGTTTTGTCTGTTATTTCTACGTTGTTCTAATATTTCATTATACTCTATTTATTTTATTTACCTTTGACCAGGAGATCGCACCATTAGAATATGACGTTGAATCAGAATTACAATCGTTTATTAGTTTAAGACACAAGTGCATTGCAAACTGTCAATTGTGTTGAGCTATAAATAAAACTGTTGTACCAACGAAGAAACAATAATTGCATAAATTAAAACAGGTGATAAACGATAGATAAATTAAGCTTTGCATAATATAATGATGACAAAACTCCCTAACCGACAGTTAAATTAAAAGAAAATATTATTTTCATTCATAAACTCCCCAGAGTTGTAAGAATTGTTTATTTACCTGTTGTAGAACTGTTTTGGGAAACAATGAATGAGAATGAATTCTTACCAATTTATTTAATTCTTTTTATGGCATTACTATTATGATTGTATAACTTAATCGACTATAGGCTATACTAATTTTATTGTTATTAACTTTTTTCTTGCGTGATAAGAACGTGTTTCCAGGGGCCAAAATAAAGGTGAAAAAGCGCTTCGCCATTCCACTCCCTGGAGTTTTGTTTATTGTTTCTTAACCTCGTGTGATCAAACAGGTTAAGGACTTTCTTCAGATGACAGTTTACTTTTGAGATGGGAAGCAATTTTTGTTTGAGCAATCATATTGAGATGGGAAGCAATATGATAGAATCATTATGTGATTTAGTATTTAATTTATATTTAGTTGCAAACATATTTTATAGCAGTTGTTTTAATACTAGTATAAATTGAGTTCCCATTGAAACTGAGTTCCCAGTAACTGAGATGTTTAATGACCTGTGGTAGTATTTAAGTACTGTTAAAACTACAATTGTGTAAACTAATTGTAATATATGTACATTATTATTATTTCGTACTATTGGACCTCACCTAGATTTGTTTTTAAATTTTATGAGGTTTCTAAGTCTGTTTAGCTATACAATAAATATATAATAAAATACTGATAATACTATGCGCATGTAGTATCGAGTTTAATATTTTTCTTAACAAAATAAAACAGTCACAATAGTAAACTTGAATTTTTTGCCTATTTCGACACAGTTTAGATCTTTTGTAAATAGTAAATTGGTAAATATAAAATATAGGGACTCGATATTCATGATAAATAAATAAAAAAAGGCCAATATTAACCTCACGAACTCTAATCCATAGAAATGTTTCGGTGAAATCACATTCCAAAAAATGAATCCGATTCTTGATACGTTGAATAATAACGGAGATATATAAAAAAAACCGTGGATTAGGTTAAGTTAGTATATATCGACTGTGAGTATATTGCTAACCTAACCTAACTGTAACTAACCTAACATAAACAACCAACTCAACCCAACATAACATCACACAACCTAACCTAACTGTAACTAACCTAACACAAACAACCAACTCAACCCAACATAACATCACACAACCTAACCTAACATAAACAACCAACTCAACCCAACATAACATCACACAACCTAACCTAACATAAACAACCAACTCAACCCAACATAACATCACACAACCTAACCTAACACAAACAACCAACTCAACCCAACATAACATCACACAACCTAACCTAACTGTAACTAACCTAACATAAACAACCAACTCAACCCAACATAACATCACACAACCTAACCTAACTGTAACTAACCTAACACAAACAACCAACTCAACCCAACATAACATCACACAACCTAACCTAACTGTAACTAACCTAACATAAACAACCAACTCAACCCAACATAACATCACACAACCTAACCTAACTGTAACTAACCTAACACAAACAACCAACTCAACCCAACATAACATCACACAACCTAACCTAACTGTAACTAACCTAACATAAACAACCAACTCAACCCAACATAACATCACACAACCTAACCTAACTGTAACTAACCTAACACAAACAACCAACTCAACCCAACATAACATCACACAACCTAACCTAACTGTAACTAACCTAACATAAACAACCAACTCAACCCAACATAACATCACACAACCTAACCTAACTGTAACTAACCTAACATAAACAACCAACTCAACCCAACATAACATCACACAACCTAACCTAACTGTAACTAACCTAACACAAACAACCAACTCAACCCAATATAACATCACACAACCTAACCTAACTGTAACTAACCTAACACAAACAACCAACTCAACCCAACATAACATCACACAACCTAACCTAACTGTAACTAACCTAACATAAACAACCAACTCAACCCAACATAACATCACACAACCTAACCTAACTGTAACTAACCTAACACAAACAACCAACTCAACCCAACATAACATCACACAACCTAACCTAACTGTAACTAACCTAACATAAACAACCAACTCAACCCAACATAACATCACACAACCTAACCTAACTGTAACTAACCTAACACAAACAACCAACTCAACCCAACATAACATCACACAACCTAACCTAACTGTAACTAACCTAACATAAACAACCAACTCAACCCAACATAACATCACACAACCTAACCTAACTGTAACTAACCTAACACAAACAACCAACTCAACCCAACATAACATCACACAACCTAACCTAACTGTAACTAACCTAACATAAACAACCAACTCAACCCAACATAACATCACACAACCTAACCTAACTGTAACTAACCTAACATAAACAACCAACTCAACCCAACATAACATCACACAACCTAACCTAACTGTAACTAACCTAACACAAACAACCAACTCAACCCAATATAACATCACACAACCTAACCTAACTGTAACTAACCTAACACAAACAACCAACTCAACCCAACATAACATCACACAACCTAACCTAACTGTAACTAACCTAACACAAACAACCAACTCAACCCAACATAACATCACACAACCTAACCTAACTGTAACTAACCTAACACAAACAACCAACTCAACCCAACATAACATCACACAACCTAACCTAACTGTAACTAACCTAACACAAACAACCAACTCAACCCAACATAACATCACACAACCTAACCTAACCCGCCTCTAAGTTATTATCATGCTCATGAACGTAAAGTAAACGCCGTCCTCAGTATTACGACAACACACTACTCAAGTATTTAAACACAACGGAATGTAATCTTGCTAATTCTTTTTGGAATAATAAAAGCATGATTTGAACATAGTTTCATGTTTTAGAAAAGTAAACCAAATAATTTACGCAACATGTTACTTACGATTAAATTGAAGCTAGTTATGAGTTAAAATAGCAATTGTGATCCTAATATTCTCGATTTAAGGGTTTATAATATTTCGTCATATGAATGTAACAATTTGCAAATAGCGTTTGTAGAATTTCTGAGAGAAAAATCTCAGGCTGGTTTACAGGGAATGTTATGGCCATTTTATGGCGCATAAACCGCTGCAGCGACGCGGCCCAGCGCTGTAGTAATTGAAATACGAGAGTGTTTCTACTAGTGACTGTGTGATTGTAGCTTGGCTGTTCCTTGTAGTAGGTCTTGGTCTGTCAGTAGATGATAAGGTAGTACAGATCTTAGGGCGACTAGATAAATCTTCAATTTACATTATGTTAATGAAAATGTTAAACATAAAATTGAAGCAAATGTGTGATACGTATTAATTATGCAGTAATATAACATGGATAGATCACTAAATAAGTAAATTATAAAGCTGCAGTTCAATTTGTCGTTCTATACTTCTAAAGTAGGATCACAATGCAAAATAAAGTAATCCTTTTTCATGAAACAATAAAGTTTATATACTTTTGGATAAAATTACAGTATATACTCAACGCCAAATTACATCGTGACGATCCAAGAAACACGAGTTTCAGAGAGTAAAACATTAATGTTTTAAATATAATTAGTATTATACGACGTAGCAAATCCGGAAATGCTTTACTGATTTCTTTAAACAATAAAATTTAAAAAGTAAAATCGTCATAAGAAAAAAATGATGAATAAGAAACTTAGCCAGTAAATTAGTCTTTATTGCCAGTAAATTAAGTAAGCAATTAGTAATAATACATAAATACAAAATAAATAACAATTTAAAAAGAAAACAAAACACTTAAGTATGAAGAACTTTATCAAAAGAAGTAATTTTGTTAACAGCTAATCTCCATTAAAATGTAAAGCAACTTACAAAATAATAGAAGCAAATAACTGTGATGAACATTTTTCGTTCCTGCTGAAAACTTCAATGCCCTCAAACTGCGAATTGTTTCTATATCCACATACGCATAGTTTTGACATTTAAAGTACTGTATATAAATTAATACTTGTGTGTGTTATTCTCTTAAAAAAAATAATTTAAGATTTAAAAAAATTATTTAAGTATGATGTAAAACATGAAAAACGTGACAGTTTTGAAATATAAAAATGACGAGCTTTTAAATGTTATTTACACTGATACAACAAATTATAAATAGTCTGTATTGCAATGAATCAATATTAAAACACCAATACAAATTAAATAATGTGAGGTTGTACATTTAACTAGTTGATTTTTTAATACATTGTAGGAAACTAAAGTCTAACATCTTCCAGTCACCACTACACATCCATAGCCAGCCAGCACAACTACGCTGTAATACCGTTGTATTCTATTGAATCTTGAAAACAAAAAAATAATAATAATAGAAACGAAAGCGGTGCTATTACATATTATTAATCATTAGTATAACACTTAGTTTTTACATAATTTTAAATAAAAAAAGTTGCTGACAAAAACCCATACGATATATACATTTTATTGTTTTGTCAAAAAGTGGTATTTCCACCATAAAATGCCTATGGATTTGTGTTTTTGGGGTCTCTTTTGACTAGTTAACAAAATCGACTGTATATATACAGGGTGTTCCCAAACTATGTTCGTAAACTTAAAGATATGATTCATTGGGTAACAAATAAGTAAACATCTTATACATATAGGACCTAATATGCTTCGTGTTCAATATGGCAGCCATTTTCGTATTTTCATTAAATTATATGTAATTTCATAACTCCTTTCAGTACAGTGCTCAAATTTGGAATGGAGGCACCTGTTGTGCTTCTTTTTAAGGGTGTAATAGTATTATTTTACTGTGTTCAATATTTTCAAAATGGTGGCACTTAAAAACCTTTAATTGTAAATCATGAAAAAAATGCGTTATCTTAGAAAAAATGCGCCAGAAATAAAAAAGTTGCACAATGGAATAACAAATCTAACAAGTCCTGTTTGAATTTAGTATTACTCCATAAATAAAGAAGTAACACTAATTTAGGCAATGCGATGTATGCTCTGTTTCATTTTATTAGAAATTGAATTGCTGGTGTTAATTGCATATCTAATCAGCTTATGAAGTATATTAAATAGCTGATATTTTAGAATTTGTATTGCAGATTAGCGTTGTTGACAAATTAAATAATTATATGCGAATAGTTTTTGTTAGTTCTAGAGTTATGAAATTACATATCATTTAATGATAATACGAAAATGGCCGACATATTGAAAACTAAGCATATTATGTATAGGAAGATTTTTACTTATTTTTATCCAATGAATCATATCCTTAAGTTTCAGAACGTAGTGTGATAACACATGTATATAAAATCATCAGTCATTTACATTTGCATTATAGTACTATATAATAATACTATATTAATTAGGCTACAGCATTCGCCACTAGTGTCATTAATTATTAAAGATAATGAATAGTTGATTACAATAATTTGCCTTAAATTGTTTTAGTAATGTAGGAAGATTGTGAGATAGTAATATTTTTCGCGTCAATAAAACTCATTCTATAGAAGTAATTATTCAGAAGAAAACAATAGGTAGAATCGAAATTGAGTCCCATTTAGATTGATGTCTCAATTTCCTTCCGATTAATTCTCCAGTCTTCAACACTCCTCGAACTTTTCTTCTAAGAAAATCTTTCATTATGAAGTTTTCAAAAGTGTTGACGTTTTATCCATTTTTCACTCTTATGTTTTATTTAAGTACGAAACTAAGCAATTTTAAGATTCATCACCCATGTAATGTGTGTCTTCCGTTTATAAGCATCTTTGTTTATGCAGTTAAATTAACGGTTATTTTTTAATTGTTGACAGAGCAATAAATAAAACTGAATTCAAGGTAATTGAATAATCAAAATCTTTAAACAACAAGAGTACAATTTATTTTATTGCTTGTAATTATGTAATATTATGCTATACTGTCGTTGTCTTTTTAAATTTTACAGAATGTGGTTGAATAACACAATTTTAGTCTTAATAAATTGAAAGAATAACAAACCAACATACACATTTTTCCAATTATTTCGCTTATTTTTTCTTTTATACAAGCGTTACATATGTTCTTTATTACCCTCTCCCAGCCAGTTAATTTTGTATTCGCCATTACAAAGAACCAGCTCATATTAAGGTATATCATATTGTGGTAATAAAGAACTGTTCCCAGAATACCATCTGGTTCATTTCGTCAGTGTTTTTATTTATCACTCAACTTCACGTAAGGCGGCTTTAATTCCAGATTTTAAATGAAAATGTTAAAGAAATTCCCACCTTCAACTTAAAGTCTGTAGTAACATAAAATCACACCAGAATATCCACATTAATGGGCAGTCTGTGTTATGCTACCCAGTCCTCTTAATACAAAACCTGTTGTAATTATTCTGTTGATATGTTAGCAGTTCATTTAATTCTAAACGGACTTTTATTTTTAAACCGTTTCTTAACATGTAGATTAATCCGCATAACTCGTCTCTAATTATTCTACAAGTTTTTATCTGTTTGCAATTACCATTAAACATATTTTTCTCTTCTTTTGTAACTAGAATGTTTTGTTCGCTAATCATGGCCACTCTCCTTTTAGGAAGTAAATGATCTGTTTTAGAAATTGACATCAGACGAGATTTTGCCGTTGTTGTCGAAGATTGAGTATTTTACTTTTCGAAGAGTCCTAATTTCTTCTAAAGCAAACTTCAAGTGGCAGTCGACGATATAAACTCGGCAATAAAAACAGCTGACTTAATACTTTCAAGTAGGCCATATATTAAAAGCCAATTACAAATGTTGAGTAGTTTAAAACTCAACCGTAGAAAGAAGAAACAGAGGTCTCCTTCTTATAGCCGCAACGACCGCCTCAGTGGCTGTTAAATAGAAATTACAACTAATGTACATCTTTATACACATGTAGTGATAATTACTTCGTTTATCCTTGAGAATTTTGGAGAAACTGACAAGGTGATTGCCCTGCATTAATATGGCAAACTGAAGAA
This sequence comes from Stictocephala bisonia, assembly GCA_035578905.1. Classification (NCBI taxonomy): domain Eukaryota; kingdom Metazoa; phylum Arthropoda; class Insecta; order Hemiptera; family Membracidae; genus Stictocephala; species Stictocephala bisonia. The sequence continues at coordinate 535,637 of JAQJVL010000288.1, forward strand.
ATAACTACTCGACACACATTTAGCGCACTGTTGGATTTAACCTCTGTTTCTTTCTTCTATGTAAAACAGCTGATTCACAGCTTCAGAAATTATTACATATGTTTCATTACAGTTAAGTAATGAATGCTGCTGATTCATAATTGTCAGGTAGAATCATGTTTAAGTTTTAGTAGTTAAATAATATGACGCTAGGAAGCAGCACACGACATTTTACAGGGTGGTGTATATAATTCTTCAAACCAAAACTACGAGTAGTTTTCTTTAATTTTGCTCAGGCCAAGGTGATATTTTCTTCAACGACCAACAGACAAACCACCCTCATGTCGTACACGAGTGTGGGTTATTTCCCTCTTGAGAACGCAGAAAGTGTCCACGCTCGAGTGGCCTTTTCCGTCTTCGCACCAATCAAGTCACCCCTTGGCTTTGCGTGAATATTTTTTTTCATTTGTTGGTATTTGCTTTTCCTTATCCCCTTACTGGCGTTTATATTCCCCTCGAGATTTTACTCAACCTATGTGGGTTTTATTCCCCAGGTTCTCCGCTCCTTTTTATAGAACATAGTTTTCCGCAAACAGTTCAGGCCCAGTTCGACACAATATTTTTTATTATACCACCAAAAAATGGCTACACAACCGTTCTTCGGTGTTGTAAATATTTAAAATTAAAAGCAAATAAATAGTCCTTCCCGTTACATCTCCAAAATGTCTCATAAAAACAAAGAATATATACAACGTAAAGATAAATATATACGTTATAATATATTTATTTTTATGAGTCATGCTAAAGTTATTACTAAAACAATGTCGGAACGTAGTGGCTATGTTGTTGTTAGATGAATTATCTCTGTTATATTTCAATTTAAGGTGTTACAACAAAATATTTGTTTAATTTCTAGACACTGACATCATCAGGTTTTTTTGTAGCCTAAGTTTGAAACATGTCTAATTTAAAATAAACGTCATATTGTTATCAATAAAAAAATGACCGCAAATCGTTGCAGACTAAATTGCTTTGAACGAACGAGTAGTATTTTTAGTGTCAGATTACTTATATTATTTGAATATATAATAATAATATATATATATATATATATATATATATATATATATATAATTATTGTATATATATATATATATATATATAATATATATACAATAATTTTGATCAGATTTAAAAAGTAAATATAAAATCTAAAATTAAAGTGATTGGATCTAAAGATTGCAGTCGAAAGATAATTTTTATATTCAACTGAGATCAAGCCATATCAATTCATAATAATAATATATATATATATATATATATATATATATATATCAATTATAATAATTATATAATTGATATTATAATAATATATATAATTATATATATATATATATATATATATATATATATATATATATATATAATATATATACAATAATTTTGATCAGATTTAAAAAGTAAATATAAAATCTAAAATTAAAGTAATTGGATTTAAAGATTGCAGTCGAAAGATAATTTTTATATTCAACTGAGGTCAAGCCATATCAATTCATAATAATAATATATATATATATTATTATAATATAATTATTATAATAATATATATATTATATATAATATATATTATAATAATATATATATATATTATTATTATAATATCAATTATATAATTATTATAATTGATATATATATATATATATATATATATATATATATATATATATATATTATTATTATTATTTTTATGAATTGATATGGCTTGATCTCAGTTGAATATAAAAATTATCTTTCGACTGCAATCTTTAAATCCAATTACTTTAATTTTAGATTTTATATTTACTTTTTAAATCTGATCAAAATTATTTCAGTTTTCAATTGCTAGAGACTTTTACATTAATTTATTCAACATTTGTTTGGCTCTATTTTATCAAATTAAAAATGAGAATCCCAAGTTAAGTTCAGATGTAACTTGTAGTACATACCCCAAAGCAGTATTGAAGATCACGTAACTGTGTTAACGTCCTGTAATCCCAAGTTAAGTTCAGATGTAACTTGTAGTACATACCCCAAAGCAGTATTGAAGATCACGTAACTGTGTTAACGTCCTGTAATCCCAAGTTAAGTTCAGATGTAACTTGTAGTACATACCCCAAAGCAGTATTGAAGATCACGTAACTGTGTTAACGTCCTGTAATCCCAAGTTAAGTTCAGATGTAACTTGTAGTACATACCCCAAAGCAGTATTGAAGATCACGTAACTGTGTTAACGTCCTGTAATCCCAAGTTAAGTTCAGATGTAACTTGTAGTACATACCCAAAAGCAGTATTGAAGATCACGTAACTGTGTTAACGTCCTGTAATCCCAAGTTAAGTTCAGATGTAACTTGTAGTACATACCCCAAAGCAGTATTGAAGATCACGTAACTGTGTTAACGTCCTGTAATCCCAAGTTAAGTTCAGATGTAACTTGTAGTACATACCCCAAAGCAGTATTGAAGATCACGTAACTGTGTTAACGTCCTGTAATCCCAAGTTAAGTTCAGATGTAACTTGTAGTACATACCCCAAAGCAGTATTGAAGATCACGTAACTGTGTTAACGTCCTGTAATCCCAAGTTAAGTTCAGATGTAACTTGTAGTACATACCCAAAAGCAGTATTGAAGATCACGTAACTGTGTTAACGTCCTGTAATCCCAAGTTAAGTTCAGATGTAACTTGTAGTACATACCCCAAAGCAGTATTGAAGATCACGTAACTGTGTTAACGTCCTGTAATCCCAAGTTAAGTTCAGATGTAACTTGTAGTACATACCCCAAAGCAGTATTGAAGATCACGTAACTGTGTTAACGTCCTGTAACTGTGTTAACGTCCTGTAATCCCAAGTTAAGTTCATATGTAACTTGTAGTACATACCCCAAAGCAGTATTGAAGATCACGTAACTGTGTTAACGTCCTGTAATCCCAAGTTAAGTTCAGATGTAACTTGTAGTACATACCCCAAAGCAGTATTGAAGATCACGTAACTGTGTTAACGTCCTGTAATCCCAAGTTAAGTTCAGATGTAACTTGTAGTACATACCCCAAAGCAGTATTGAAGATCACGTAACTGTGTTAACGTCCTGTAACTGTGTTAACGTCCTGTAATCCCAAGTTAAGTTCATATGTAACTTGTAGTACATACCCCAAAGCAGTATTGAAGATCACGTAACTGTGTTAACGTCCTGTAATCCCAAGTTAAGTTCAGATGTAACTTGTAGTACATACCCCAAAGCAGTATTGAAGATCACGTAACTGTGTTAACGTCCTGTAATCCCAAGTTAAGTTCAGATGTAACTTGTAGTACATACCCCAAAGCAGTATTGAAGATCACGTAACTGTGTTAACGTCCTGTAATCCCAAGTTAAGTTCAGATGTAACTTGTAGTACATACCCCAAAGCAGTATTGAAGATCACGTAACTGTGTTAACGTCCTGTAACTGTGTTAACGTCCTGTAATCCCAAGTTAAGTTCATATGTAACTTGTAGTACATACCCCAAAGCAGTATTGAAGATCACGTAACTGTGTTAACGTCCTGTAATCCCAAGTTAAGTTCAGATGTAACTTGTAGTACATACCCCAAAGCAGTATTGAAGATCACGTAACTGTGTTAACGTCCTGTAATCCCAAGTTAAGTTCAGATGTAACTTGTAGTACATACCCCAAAGCAGTATTGAAGATCACGTAACTGTGTTAACGTCCTGTAATCCCAAGTTAAGTTCAGATGTAACTTGTAGTACATACCCCAAAGCAGTATTGAAGATCACGTAACTGTGTTAACGTCCTGTAACTGTGTTAACGTCCTGTAATCCCAAGTTAAGTTCATATGTAACTTGTAGTACATACCCCAAAGCAGTATTGAAGATCACGTAACTGTGTTAACGTCCTGTAATCCCAAGTTAAGTTCAGATGTAACTTGTAGTACATACCCCAAAGCAGTATTGAAGATCACGTAACTGTGTTAACGTCCTGTAATCCCAAGTTAAGTTCATATGTAACTTGTAGTACATACCCCAAAGCAGTATTGAAGATCACGTAACTGTGTTAACGTCCTGTAATCCCAAGTTAAGTTCAGATGTAACTTGTAGTACATACCCCAAAGCAGTATTGAAGATCACGTAACTGTGTTAACGTCCTGTAATCCCAAGTTAAGTTCATATGTAACTTGTAGTACATACCCCAAAGCAGTATTGAAGATCACGTAACTGTGTTAACGTCCTGTAATCCCAAGTTAAGTTCAGATGTAACTTGTAGTACATACCCCAAAGCAGTATTGAAGATCACGTAACTGTGTTAACGTCCTGTAACTGTGTTAACGTCCTGTAATCCCAAGTTAAGTTCAGATGTAACTTGTAGTACATACCCCAAAGCAGTATTGAAGATCACGTAACTGTGTTAACGTCCTGTAATCCCAAGTTAAGTTCAGATGTAACTTGTAGTACATACCCCAAAGCAGTATTGAAGATCACGTAACTGTGTTAACGTCCTGTAACTGTGTTAACGTCCTGTAATCCCAAGTTAAGTTCAGATGTAACTTGTAGTACATACCCCAAAGCAGTATTGAAGATCACGTAACTGTGTTAACGTCCTGTAATCCCAAGTTAAGTTCAGATGTAACTTGTAGTACATACCCCAAAGCAGTATTGAAGATCACGTAACTGTGTTAACGTCCTGTAATCCCAAGTTAAGTTCAGATGTAACTTGTAGTACATACCCCAAAGCAGTATTGAAGATCACGTAACTGTGTTAACGTCCTGTAATCCCAAGTTAAGTTCAGATGTAACTTGTAGTACATACCCCAAAGCAGTATTGAAGATCACGTAACTGTGTTAACGTCCTGTAACTGTGTTAACGTCCTGTAATCCCAAGTTAAGTTCAGATGTAACTTGTAGTACATACCCCAAAGCAGTATTGAAGATCACGTAACTGTGTTAATGTACTGTAATTATGTTAATGTCCTTATATTTAAGTTGTCCACGTATATAGTCATAATTGGAAGTGAATCAAGTGTAACTTTAAATGCAAAAGGGGCTCAGTTCAAGTAAATGGTCTAAGACACACTGTTGTAAACGGAGTTCGTGATTGCGGTGATCAGAAAGTGTAGGTTGGTCCAAAACCTAGAAACCAAGTTCGAATCGAGGTCGGAGAATCAACGGTTGTGTGAAATTCCAATATTCCAAACCAACGAACTTGTTCTTAACGAGTTTACTGTTGATACAATTTATTGCTTTATACTATATCCAGTCCTGCATAATTCTTACAATGTTGTTATGTGTCTAAGATCGACTTAAAAACAGGTGACCAGCTGTTATTTATATAATTTTGTATTTTTATGTATGTCTATAAAACTGATTCTGTTCAACAATAAGTTATGTTTTGGAAAAAAAACAGTTCAGTTTTCAATTCATATTAAAATGTTGTATTTAATAATTGCGACGAGGATAAGTATTTTTTTGGTGGTTGTGTTTGGTTTAATATTTTTTTTCTGCTTTGTACATTGTCTCCTGAGTTAGCTCAAAGTGAATAAATGAGATTTTAGGCGTTTCTTTCAATACTTGGGACCTAAATGTTTTACTAAAACTGATGATATAAAAAATATTACTTCTGTTAGCAATACTCTTTCTAACTGGTTATTTACGAATTCAGAAATTTATTTTCTTAATTTCAACGTAATATTTAATCTTGCCTCTTTCATTTTATGATTGTTTAAAATGTATATTAGTTTATTAGCTGTTTACCTTAAATATATTTCAACACATAATCTACTCAATAAAAATAAAATATTATTTTAAAGCAGGTTCTGCCGGTTAGTGGGTAATCAATTATGATTATGTTTATATCTTATATTTTACTGTTAACGCTTGTTTATTGTTTACATCAAATAGATAGACTCAATTTTTTTAATTATTAACTAAGTTTGTTGTTTAATAGTAGCCACATTACTAGCAAATTGGTTACACAATGTCCAATGTTTTCTTTGTCAAAATGGTTATGTTTGTTTGAAGGAAATGAGTTAATTTATTCATGTCGTTGATACTGGATTAAGCTGGGACAGTCTTTACGTGTTCAACACGGGGCTATTATCTCGTCATTGACTTTCGCCAACGTAATATTGCAGTCAACATTATGATCACGTCTTGTGTTATATTAAGCTGGGACAGTCTTTACGTGTTCAACACGGGGCTATTATCTCGTCATTGACTTTCGCCAACGTAATATTGCAGTCAACATTATGATCACGTCTTGTGTTATATTAAGCTGGGACAGTCTTTACGTGTTCAACACGGGGCTATTATCTCGTCATTGACTTTCGCCAACGTAATATTGCAGTCAACATTATGATCACGTCTTGTGTTATATTAAGCTGGGACAGTCTTTACGTGTTCAACACGGGGCTATTATCTCGTCATTGACTTTCGCCAACGTAATATTGCAGTCAACATTATGATCACGTCTTGTGTTATATTAAGCTGGGACAGTCTTTACGTGTTCAACACGGGGCTATTATCTCGTCATTGACTTTCGCCAACGTAATATTGCAGTCAACATTATGATCACGTCTTGTGTTATATTAAACATTGTATTATGTTATTTCGTATCATTGATTCCATATTATAAATAATAAATACAATCAAAGATGTTATGGCGAGTATTTGTAAGGGCAATTTCTATATATATATTACTATATTTTCCTGTGCAGACGAGGGCCGGCAATAATAGTGTTCGATCAAAAATTATTTTTGGGAATTTGTAATTCATTAATCAAAAAAGTATTCATCTTCTTTTAAGTAATGAATGTGTTGAGTGGAAAATAAAAAAACATTTCTTCAACTTAAAAATAATTATTTTTTTTTTTAAGTGAGGCCTGATATATATATGTTCAAATTTTGAGTTGAAATTTGTAAAATTGCCTTGTATTAATAGTATATGAAAACTTGATCGTTCGAGTTTATTGTAAATGAGGGAGTTACGAACTTTGTACAGTTTGCGGGGCGGGGAATGTGGGGAGAGAGGAGAGTGAAGCAGGCGATTTGCTACTCCTAACGACAGTCCAGTGAATCTAGAACTATATTCCATGGTGCGCTGAAATGGACGCCTTGATGAACACCCATAAATTAGCACCTTTTAATATCTCAAATAAGTAGCCATAGAACTACTTAGGCCAGTTAAAATACCTTCCGGCCTTCACAGCACTTGCCGACTCCTTCCAATGTAATTTCTCTGTAGAAAAGTGGGAGACTCTCTGTAATTTTCTTGAAATGTCCGCCTGTCTATTTGTTCCGTTTGTCCGGTTGTCATGACTCCGCACCTTGGATTAGGTCCAATTAGGGATGCTTGGTTTTTCTTTGTTACTTCTTGTTGCACCAGAGACCAAAGAATACCATTATCTCTGATCTGTACCTACTTGGACCATAGTGCAATCTCAAAAAGTGTACCTTGGACTAGGGGAACGTGTAATGGACAAAGTGTTAACGGTTTATTATGGACATTTCATTTAATATTATTATTTTATTTATTGCTGAAATATAAAGAATACATTATACTTTAAAACACATGTGCACATCGACCGTACGTTTATTTGTGGATGGGCCAACACCACTGTACTTGTATGGGTGGGTGGGTGGTTCAATAGCACTATACGTATATGGGTGGGTGGCGGAAAGTGTTATTGTCGTTTTACAGTTCACATAAACCGGCCTCGGATACGCCCGAGTCACGTAGTGATTGAATGCCTTGTAGCCCATGTAGCTTTCGCCGTACTAACTTATCCATTCAAGTGTTCAACTTCCCTAACAGTGTATAGTTGAAAAAACTAACTGTAAATTGTAAACAACTGTATAAGTACGTTTAATTTATATTTATTGTTTACATTATTATTCATTGCATTATTGTTATTATTAATTGTTATTTTAACACTAAATAAAGATTTAACTTAATCGTTCAAAGCTTGATTCGTTAGTGTTAATCTAACCAACCAATGGTCACTGCTGATTATGACATTGTAGGTGGGTCTTGTTATGTGCTTTCAGCACGCCCCTTACCGTCTTCCTAGTGGCTATATATGGAATTGCACAGTGAGGAAATGTAGTTCCCTATCTCACTTCCACCACTCAGTGCATTTTTCTCGCACCGGTGTTTTCAGTAGTTCATATATATAGATAAGTCAGTAGGTCTATAATTTAGTTTTCTTAATTAATTTTATACTTACTTACTATGTCAAATTCACTTTGTATTGACAGTGTTTCTCTTGCAGTTCCACATGCCCCATAGCAACTACTGGCCAGTCCACCATTGTTGTCAAATATGAGTGTATGTTACTTCTCTCTTGGGGGATTCCAAAGTGTTCACCCCATTGTGGTCTTTTCCGTGTTCCCGCCAATCAACTCTCCCCTTGGCTCATGCTACAGAATGTTTGTGATTTGTTGGTGTTTGATATTTCTTACCCCCTTATCTTTGTGTTGAAATGTTCACCCTTGAGATCCATACGTGGCCCATCAAAAACTACGCTTCAGCTTTTTCTCGCTCTCGTTTCATTTATTTTTATTATTACTATCATCGTGATTCTTCCTTAAATGGAAGACAACAAACAGCTTCAATACATTTTTTGTTGCTGTTCTTATTGGCGTTATACTCTAGCAAGTGTTGCGAGAAAGCTTTTTTTTCTTCTGACCATTTCGGTCGATATAGTTTTTGGTTGGATTTTTTCCTCTATTCCTGATCATGTACCTGTCTATGATTTCTGTTCCTTTTAAGTCACTTATTTTAGATTTTTTTTTTATTTCGGTTAACCAAGTAGTTAAGACTTCGACATTTATTTATATTTAGTTTTAATGGAAGAATCTTACCGATAGTTTATATTAGTGTTTACTTTCTTTGTTAATTAACAGAATCACTAAACATTTACCATAATTTGGTTTAAAAGAGTTAAATTAAACGGATAGTACATGTCTTAAATATTTCCTTCTCGTATCGTTAGACACAACAATACTGTTCTCGGATTGAGGTCGGCGGATCATTGGTTGTGGGTAGGTTCAATCTTCCAGCCCAGTGAACTTCCTTCACACTGGTCACTGTTGATAAGATTGCATTCTTGTTTTTTAGCTGCTGCTGCCATTGTAGTGCCCTTTTTTATATTACAATACTTTTATATAATATATTATTGTTATTTTCAGCAGCCTCAGGTACCGTGTACGTTGGATCTCCAATATTTTAGAATGGCTTTTACGTTTCATTTTCTGAGTATTTGAGAAGGTTTTGTACAGGATAGTATATGGTCCAGAGTATTCCGTAGTCATCTAAAGCCCATACTTAGAGTTCTACCCAAGTAGAGTGCAGAATGGCCTTTACGGCTGTTATTAAAGTGTTCACACAACACTCAAGCTATAAGACTTTTTTGTACAACTGATGAATAAATACGTAATTATATAAAAATACATATATTCTAATTCCATCTAAAATAATGATTATCGACGTATGAACAAAATAATATAATTAATATTAAAAATTATTATCACAAAAATGTTATTTTGTATTTGATCATTTCAAGTTTTTCAATTCATAAAAATAATACGGATATTAAAAATTATAATACATAGAGTTTTGTTCTAGTAATTTATAAATAAATTGAAGAGATACACTGTGGTTTCGTATGTACTGTAAACGTAAAGAAATGGCGTGTTAGGTTGGAGCCCCAATTTTTCGCCCAGCTAGTTTGAAGCTTAAGTACATCTTAAGGATTGTTACAAACGAAAAAATTCCATCATTCCCCAAGGCTGTACACACTTTAGTGTGAGTACTCAGTAGGCTGGTTTCCGCACTACACATTGGTCAGTCCTTTGTTACACGAAATATTGAGTTCTGCGTGATTCGTCTGTTGATTCGTCTGTTTCTGTAATTCCCCAAGGCTGTACACAGTCCAAGTGTGAGTACTCAGTTAGCTGGTTTCCGCACTACACAATGGCCAGTCAGTTATTACGTGAAATGTTTAGTCCCGCGTGTTTGGATAGTATTTCGTAGGTTGATTACATGTCTTTTTGCCGATCTCGCGTTTTCTGGCTTCGCAGTTAATTAGGTTTTCCGGAACAAAGTTTTGGAAATGAACTTATTTGTTTGATTTGATTTGTTTGAACGTATTTTTAGGTTTCTTTTAGTTCACTGTCAATGTATTATTGTTTTTGTTGTTGCGTTGTTGGCAAGCACGAGATCGACATTTTTTTACATCCAGTTAATATGTTTGTTACTACGTTCTGTAACAACTAGTTTTTCTTTTAACCAGAGTAAATTAATAATGTTAGACTACAATATTAATTTTGTCCTTAAATTAACGGTGTCATTGAATTACTAGTATGCACTTCACATCACTTCACTCGACAACAATTTTTCTTTTATAACCAAAGTAATACTCTATAACCAAATACTGTAATTCAAACAATAATGAATTAATTTAATTAGCATGTACTGAATTTCTACTCATTAGTAGTAACTCATTAAAGACATAAAACATTTAATAGTGTGTGTGATATTTTCGACAATTTCCGCATTGTGATGAGGAAATTAATACATTGCATTCTTAAAGCCACTAAACATAATCCCGGGATAGCTTTACTTTTCGCTGCACTTTCAGACACAAACCAAGCTTCCTTACTGATCACAGGGATTACCGGGTACTTCCCGCCAAATCCCTCCTCATTGCCTTGATTATATGTTTGAATCTTACAAATATGTAATCGTCGTATGAAAGTTGTGCATAGAATCCAGAGGAATCTTATGCATCAAAATTCGTATATACCAAACATTTTTAAAATTATTTTGTATGATGTGATTAACACTAAATAATTGCCTCCTAATTGTTTATAGCGATGTAAGAATGTTAATTAATCAGCTGTCAGCAGATACAAAATACTACATTTTTATTGAAAATACTAACTATAGAAGTTGCATTTAAATATTCATAAATAAATTGCAGAGTGCCGCCCTTCGTGCGGGATTTATAATGTGCTTATTGCATTCAGTAATACAAAACATGGTCCTTCGTTCGGGATTTATAATGTGCTTATTGCATTCAGTAATACAAAACATGGTCCTTCGTGCAGGATTTATAATGTGCTTATTGCATTCAGTAATACAAAACATGGTCCTTCGTGCGGGATTTATAATGTGCTTATTGCATTCAGTAATACAACACATGGTCCTTCGTGCGGGATTTATAATGTGCTTAGTGCATTCAGTAATACAAAACATGGTCCTTCGTGCGGGATTTATAATGTGCTTATTGCATTCAGTAATACAACACATGGTCCTTCGTGCGGGATTTATAATGTGCTTAGTGCATTCAGTAATACAAAACATGGTCCTTCGTGCGGGATTTATAATGTGCTTATTGCATTCAGTAATACAACACATGGTCCTTCGTGCGGGATTTATAATGTGCTTAGTGCATTCAGTAATACAAAACATGGTCCTTCGTGCGGGATTTATAATGTGCTTAGTGCATTCAGTAATACAACACATGGTCCTTCGTTCGGGATTTATAATGTGCTTATTGCATTCAGTAATACAAAACATGGTCCTTCGTGCGGGATTTACAATGTGCTTATTGCATTCAGTAATACAAAACATGGTCCTTCGTGCGGGATTTATAATGTGCTTATTGCATTCAGTAATACAAAACATGGTCCTTCGTGCGGGATTTACAATGTGCTTATTGCATTCAGTAATACAAAACATGGATGAAATAAGTTAACTGTAGGTTATTTAAACGATTTTTAATTTGATCATCTTTATAAAAAGAATGTTCTATAAAACAGACTTATAAACAATATTTACAGCTTTCTCTGCTAGTAAACAATAAATTGTCAACTACTTGTATTGCAATAGAGCTTGCATTGACACTTCTTAGCCCCTGGGGTGATTGACTGATGGAATTTCAAAATAAAGATAGGCCTATGCGCTAATCAGAGACCCTAAGAAGATTTCAGCTAAATGGATCCAGTAGGTTTTGCGTGAGTTAGATGTTTATATAATAGTAAGATTAAGTATATGAAGAAATAAAAATAGTTGCATAACAAAAACCTTAGAAGAAAATTCCAAGTGAAGTTCTTTAAACGTTCAGGACATTATTTTAATGGAGTATTTAAATAAGGGTAGGTTAACCATCAGTTTAGCAAGGTTATTATTGCGTTGGTCTTTAAAAGGTCATTATCATTGCATGGTAAATGTACAGAACAACTATGCCGTCTGTAATGAAAATGTCGTAAAGCTCAATAAGTCTTTCCTGATTATCTGTTCTGCGTTTGTTTATCAATAATTGCAAATTCAAGCTAATTTATGCACATGGTGAAATCTTGAAGCACACTTAATGTATATTTCTTTTTAATAAAGGACGGATATTAAAACAATACTTACGGACCTCTCAATACCAATACAGTTAACATCCACAAGTCAGCTTATCAAATACATTGACAGATGATTTATTTTTGTGTACGACTGAGTGATAATGTTAAGATTACTAATAGATTCCACTTGTTAAAAATACGTTCTTCTTTAAATGTTAAACGTGGTGGAACATGTTTATTATTTAAGAAATATAAATTTGTATCTATATTGTTAAACTTTGTATTGTTTGCGCTTATCTTTCATTGTATAACATACATACAGAACTGGAACTATTGTGTTTAAAGACAAATATGAAACAAAATAAACAATAGATTTTTCAATTTTCAATAGATTGTTAAATTTTATACTTTTCTATTCTCAGTTAGTAAATTATTATTTTAATGTTCTGCCCTTTCTTTTTGAAGAATATGTTGATGAATAATATTTAATATCATTATTCATTAATCACTTATTTTTTCTTGTCAAAAGTGCAAATTATTCTTAATAATCAACAGTTCGACGACCTTCACATATAAACCAACCCCTCAACCTGATATCCGCAGTTTCCCTGTCAGGGTGGAACATCGTTTCATGCCCTTTAGCAGCCCCTGGGAGCCAATTTGGAGGCGACGTCACCAAGTCGTTCTCGGGTCTCGTTCTTTGATCATTTTGACACCTCGCAACAATAGCTCGCCGCCGTTGTTCTGTCGCCAAATGATGTTTCAAGACATAAATGAGTAGTAATGTTAAAATAATTACTACTAATATTTTCGTGTTAGGTTCATTAACAATCTCAAGGGGCTGGAGTCATCGGCCATCTTGTATCTTTTCTCCATAAGACCAATGTCAAATGGCTAAGCAGATATTTTACTCGCCAAAATTGAGTTCAGTGTGTCATTCTTTAGGTATTGCAAACAAGACTGTTGATTTATTACAGTATTTTATTTGTTTTACAGTTTGTGATTCATGTACTGAACATTTTTATAATTTCAAAATTCAGTTAAAATTAAAACGCCTGCTAATTGGGAAAAAAGGAAAGCAATCAACATTTGGCATTAGTTAAATAAATGTTTAAAACTTAAATAGTTAAAATCGGCAAACATGTAAACATTTTAAGGATAAACATTGGAGCTATGTTTTTGTTGCTTTTGAGAAAATGTTACTTTGGCTTATGGAGAAATGGTTTCGTGCTGGCCGGAAATCAAGCCAGAAATCACCAGAATATTTTATCTTTCCAGACCCACTGACACCAGTTTGTTTCTATGTATAGAAGCTTAACAAAAATATATACAATAGTTTAGTTTATATAAATAATTTTCAAATTCTTATTATAAAGTAAAAATAATGTCTATACAAAATTGTAGCACGCTGAAATGTTATCAGGAACCATCCGATTATAACCGTTGAAAGTTTATTTTATTCAGTACTCTAGGTTTAGTCATATTTTTTTGTTTTTACTGTACTTGCGTAAAAACCAGTAATCAATGGTAAGAACGCGTGTTGATGAAGTAACGTCTGTGGAGAGCGCCGGTCGGACGCGTGTAGGCAATCTGTATACTGCTGCCATATTGCAGGCGTGTAAACTGCAGGCGGCGTGGCTACTGGAACGGTCCTTTAGCTTTAGGCACTCAAACGAAACATAACAGTCTAATTAGAACTCTTAGATGGATACTATTTTAATTTAGAAGTAAATACTATCATCAATTAATAATTTAAAACGAATAAATATGATATCTAATTTATATTACAATTTTACATACAACAATTTTCAATGCGGCTTGTAATTATTAGATAGCGATCTGTGAGTATTTTAACCTGAATCCACAAATTGCAGATCCATGTGAAAGCTTCTTCTAAACGAATAAAATTTGTTTAAACAAATTATCCTAAAAAGAAATTACCACAAAATTATTACTTTTATATTACTCAGTTAGAAAATCAGTAGGAAACTATACATTCGAATAATCAGAACATTATTGAAATAAATTTGAATTAAGTTGGCATTACTTAAATTTTAATTGTACGTTCAGGAATAGTTTAATTGAAATATTAAATACAATAAACGTTCTTTCGTGTAAATAGTTAAGGAAAAGTGAAGTATTATTAATTTTTTTTTATCATTTTATATTATTTTCTAGCCCTTGTGTGTTTTCGTGTCTTGCCCTATAGAGGGGGCTCATAAATAATGTAAGCTACCCGTTGACCGTCGTCATGCCATCCACGTACCTTAAACTTGTTCCATCTCGCCGACCGCGCCACTTTTAACTTTCTTATGGACCTCTCCTCAATTGATTTCTCAAACTTTCAATATGACAAACTTCAGCCTGCGAGGCTACTGCGTGATTTAGTTCCTAATGGCTTTCCTAAAAAACTTGTTTGATTTTCAACTTCTCGTCCAAGTTTTTCAATTGTTATCAGTTTTGTGATACTATAGTAGTCAATAATAAATCCAAACAGATGAAATGAGGTATTTTACTAGATGTCGATTTTTATTCTTACTTTTTTCTTTCTCCCGTATGCATAGAGAAAGTGTTGTGATCCTAAAAAAATTTGTTTTACAAGTTGGTTTAAAAATCAATACTAGGGTCCCGCGAACCAAAAAAAGTGTTTTTTTCGAAAAAATATTTTGGTGTCTGTGTGTATATGCAGTTCGCTGGAGACCAAACGGATGGATCAATTTTTATGAAATTTGGATGTGGATGTATTTAGCCAATATCTCCAGACAGTTTTTTCACTTTTTTTAATTTTTATGGAAAAACACAAAAATGGAATTTTCTAAAAAAAACGGCTGTAACGATTTTGATCAAACTTTCAGAAGAAATGTGAATTACAGTTTTAAATATTTTAGTCAAAACAGCATGTCTCTAAGTTGATTAGTTTTTTAGTTATGGCAAAAAACTTATTTGGAAATCTAACTGGTAGTTTTCAAAGTTTAGATTTTTTAGTGTTTAATATGGGCAAAAGTTTGTAACAATTCTTTGGGACCATTTATTTACATATATGAGTCACAAAAAAGATGAAGTCTTTAGCAGAATGTCGCTGCATATGGTAAATAATGTCTACCAAGTCTGGAATTAAACTTACAAACAGTGAACCTTTGATATAGGTCATGTGGTTTTGACCTTCAAGAAGGTTAGTTTGGCAAAGTAGGTTTGTGACTTATAACTTAGGTTAAAGTGTTTTTCTCTGAACAAAAATAATTCCACTTCCTGGTAGAGCCTCATATAATAGATGACTTCCGGAGTAAGTGACTCCTCCTTTGTTCAGACCCCCTACACCCCCACTCGGCATCACTATCACAAATTTATCATGCCTCCTCCTGAATTACTAAAATCCTGCGTTCCTCTATTCTGTTCCGTATTTAGTCTTACGAGTGTTCAGCCACAGGCAGGCTACTTGCTCATGTTAATCATTTGTATAGCACGTACAGTGTACTGTATATGGTGGGAGGCATTCGCATTTTAGAAGAGAATGTTGGTTTGGAAACCTTACATCCGTAACATGTTTCATATTGAATGGGTGACAGATGTTTGGGTATGTTTCATTGTGTAAGGGTTACAAGGTAAGAATAAATGAAGAGAGATAATTACGTTTTATTCATTGAAGAGTCATTAAATTGTACTAGCATACTTTCGACAGTAATAAAACGATTCATGAAAAGTACGTTTAAGATTAACCCTTAACTGCCCTGGCGGGGTCATTTTTGACCCCAGCAGTTTTTATTTTACCATTCCTCCGCTAGGGAGTGTGGTAGAAAGCTATCCACTCATGTAATCTCTGTTCCCGTCAGACAGAAGTAGTGTACGGTTTCGGTCCGCGTTCAATGTCTAGGGGCCCCTGGGATCTCAGTTGATCTCGCCAGTGTAGAGTGTTGGTATTTTTCTCTGTTAAATTATTATAAAGTTTTATGGTTATGTTATAATTAAGGGTTTTTTTTAATCGTGCATATGTGATATACTGTACAACGATACAATATGGATGCAGAATATATTGAATTTTCATATGATAAAATACCAGATATGTTATATGAAAGTATCCCGGAAATAAGGATGTTCTGATGGCGAGGAAGAGATGTCACTTTTGTCACAGGAATCGTGACCAAAAACACTCGACTTTATGCTCCAAATGCTATAATGGAGTCTGCAAGGTCTACAGTTAACGAGAAGTAGTCAACGCTGCCAGGAGTAAAAAAAAGGTAAATAAAAATTTGTGTTTTCAAAATTTGAAAAAGTTATTTGTCATAATTCTACATAAGAAGTTAACCAAATATGGTTATAAAACCATCTATTATGTTTTCAGATGTTGAGAACATTATGTTAGGAAGAGGGGACCATAAAAAAAACATAATTTTACTAAAAATAAAATTTTAAGTGAATTTACAAAAAAAGTGATGAAAATATATAATTTTTTTTTAAATAAATGTTTATGAATTCTCATTATAAGTAAAATTTTGGAATATTATGTTAATAATGACCATTATACTTGTATAAACTATAAAATAAATAATCTTTATAGGAAAACAATTATTTACAATTATTTATCTCCTAATTAAAGTTGGGGTAAAAAATGACCCCACCAGGTTAGTTAAGGGTTAAAGTATTTTTTTTGTAGTCAGGACTACACTGTTGTACATAGCTCACAACGAGTACCAAAGTATCAGCTGATCGGTATGTAGTCACAGTATAATGCAAACACAAAATAGGGAGGCTTATTCTTGAGAAAAATGTCAACTTGCTGACGTTAGCGATCCTAGTGGCCGTATCTTAGAGCTATGACATCTCTCCGCTAGATAGCATGGAAATTTACTTAAGTAAATACTAAAATCAAGTCGTTTATTTGCTTACAGCGCCAGTTGTTTGCTATACCACCGCTAGGATCGCTAGCATCGCTTCGTTGGCAAGTAAAACGACTGAGTTTCAATACTGTGGTCTAGTCCAGTGGTTTAGTCAATTGTCTACTTTATCACGCACGTGCTGTACAGATAACTTGGTCCACATTACTTCAGAGGCCTAACAATTCTCTCAAAACACATGTAATATTAAACTAAATCTAAATAATAGCGCTAATGCTCTCATTTTTTTTTCAAAGTACACATTAATAATTATAACTAGAAAAACAGTGGACTAATCCATTACACGACATGGGCAGTGAAATATAATTTTTAATTTATTTTTGTTTTTGATCGTTAGTAAGTGATTTTAAATTAGAATGCATGTGTTTTTCCGTTCCAGTTGTGTACCAATTGTAACTCAAGTACACCCCCACCCCAACCCGATCACCAATACATGTAAGTTACAGTAGTATTGATAAATAGAAAAAAAATTATATCTATTTATCAATAAAAATAATTGGTACAAATTACGCCTCTGTTCTTGGAAATTAAAATATTCTTACCGGAATAGAGTTACATGTTTTTGTGTAAACCTTAGTCTTTAAAAGTGTCAAATAACAGTCTATATAATACAACTGTAACAAGCAATGTAGGAATTATTTTGTTAAAATAATCTATCAGTTATAAATGCAGTTACACATCTATTAATTAAAGAAAAATGTTTGCATATGTTTCTAATTGAACATCAAATAACTTGTAGATGAAACTTGTTCTACGGTTTTTGGCTTCTCGTTGAGCTACTTATAAATTTGGGAAAGTTCGCTTCGAAATTATTGATTTATCAGCTTTGACTGTGTTTCATTTATGCGATAAAAACTATTCTATAATTTTATACAGTTTTTTAAGTTGTTTGTGTATTTATTTTAGTGCTATCAACAGAATTTTTATTTAATATCCAAAAGATGTTCATATTGTTTCTGTTGGTACATTTTTTTTTATTTAAGGAGGGTCTTGATTTAAAATTAACATAGAAACAGTAGAAATTAAGAACTTCGAATTCACTTAAAAATATTCCGATAACTTAATTTTTACGGAAGGTTTAAATAGTTAATTTATGACGACAAGTTAAGTATATTTTTCTGCTAGCTTTTATCATATTATGTAATCACTTGCATAATGATTAAAATCGTTAAATACCTACATCTCTGTTGTTATTTAACCAATCAATTAACTAATACTAAGGCGATAAGACGTTGTTAACCAGAGAACATTTATTACTCTGTGGCCATGAGGGGAAGTCCCCTTGTTACTCCATGCCGTCCATCGATCACGGTGTATCGATATGCTTTGCATTCATACCACCGCCCCTTCTCTTTCAATATATCAATCACTCTGTCTTATTGCTCTCTTGACCGATTCACTTCTTATCAATGTGTTATTTTCCATTAACACTAAAATATGTTGTTTTTATATTGCAATATTTAGGTTTTGTTTAATGATATTGATATTTTGTAAGATTTTGTAAACTTATCATTGATATATTTTTATTGATTGACGATTCGACTTTTTTCAGGTATGTGCAGCAAATTAAATGTCAAAAATGAGTCGGTAAGCTGTAGGATTTATTTTATTGTCTTAATATTGCATGCATATTTGAATAAAATTATTCATGGGTATTCCTTATTTTCTATCTCATGATGACACATCCATAGTTTTAAGGCCTTATTGAGAAAAATCCAATTAATTGGTTTTTAGTTATGTCATCACACAACAAAATGAAGGCTAAATGATTTTTTTGAGAATTGATAAATAGTATAATTGGTAATTTTTTAACAGCATATGAATAAACAAACAAATGGAAGTCTGTTTTTAAGTTTTTTTTTATCACTGGGAGACATACTATATTCATTACGTTTCGTTAGTTGATTTATAAAGTGTAATTTGCAATAATGAAGGATTATGCAAATATTTTAATAACAAAGTGCCTTAAAAGTAAAAACGTAAATATGCATAAGTTACTTAAAATCAAATTATAATGTGCTTGACATTTTATAAAAGGTACATCAAAGAACTTTCTTGTATCACGTAATTTAGATTTCAACGTCTGCTTTCATATGTTTTTTACTCTTGCATATTTTAAGGGTTATTTTCGCAGGGTAGATCTGAAGTGAAAAGCAATTTTTTAAATAGCTTTATATTTTATAATAATACAATTTAAAAAATAATAATGGTAGGCTGTCGTTTATTGTTTATAACATCGTCCTCGTTAGGTGTGGGCAACGTCATAGACTATAATGTTGATCGTGTAGTGTAGAGACTCGGTTACGGCTGAATGTTTAACGAGAGTTGGAAATAGTGACTCTAACTCTAATACAGACTTATAAACTAGTTTAGTAAAAACAGATTCTAACCCTACGTCAATGTTAGATGTATAAATAGTTTATTCGTTAACCATGGTTTAAAATTAATTTTTAAATAAACGTATAACGTGAATTGCTGTTGATTTTTAATGGACGGTATTATTAAGATTCTTAAAACTATTTAAATTTTACTCAACTTTAAGGATATTTACCTCAAATATTGAACGGAAAACGTAAAAATCAACAACCAGTTCACCTTGTCTTTCTCAATATGTAAAATAAAATATCAAATCGATCAAGTGTTTGATTAACATTTTGTTGTTCTTTGCTGCCTAATTCTGTTATTTTGAGTAAAATGTAAAACCACAAAAGTCCAGTATTTAGATAGACGTAATGATGTATTATACTTGTTTTAATGTTCAATTAAATTTCTTTAATATTTGTTCATGTCCAAGTAAACTGAAGACTTGCTTACCGAAACTATTCACTGTATCTCAGGTAATTTTTAAAACCATCTAAGATGTTAGTTTGTAATTTGATACAATGATTATCTTATTATGAAACAAAACCGGTTATTATTGTTAAAAGGCAAGGCTTGCATGATCCTAAGGTAAATGTTAAAATGTTAGTCAAAACACTTTTGATCGATTTTCATTTTTTAGATATTGAAAAAATAACGTGAACTGGTTATTGATTTTTAAGTATCTAATATCGAAGTAAAGTTAGCATTTGATTTTACAAAACTAATTTTTAAGTCTCTCTAGAGTTGGTGAACTGCGAGATTCAGAGCGACTACTACCCCCCCCCTCTCTTGTAACTGGACAATTAGAAATCATGTATTTCATACACAATTTTATTCAAGATACATGATGGAACCGCTTCAAACATTATGAGAAAAGATTAATTAACATATATATATAAAGGGTTCTGAATGATTCGTCTTCATTAAGACGTTAAATTACTAATGCCCATTTAGCAGAGGATCGCAGGAAAGCACTTTCGTTGACGTATCTTACACTGAGTCACAGACGTCCATTAACTGCTCAAGTGTTTTGGCTTCGCACGCGTAAAACTGACATCAATTATTCATACAATTTAGCGACTTCGTTAGTCGCCCAGAATCTTTAATGACTCTCAGTCGAGACGACGACTCTCGCCGCGTTGCAATCGGTATATACCTTCCTTTATGATTATTTTTTCATACAGTTATTTAAAAGTTATTTGTTGCCGTTGGATTTTTCATGTCCGTAAATTTTGGAAATTTCCAACATTTCAAGTGTTGTCTGACAGAACGTTTCTAAAGGTATGAAACTCAACCATCTTCAGATGGCACTTAACTTATTCTACTTATAAAAATATTTTTTATACTACTTAACTAACCCACATCAACGTAGAAAACAGTTAAAAATACTATTTTTATACTATTTATGGCAGAGGAATTTATAACTTAATATGCAAACGTTGCTATAGGACAACGGTACAAACACATCAAGCAAATTTGTAGTGTGACAATTTTGCTTATCAACTTGAAAACCTTGAAAGATCACTTGTTCTTAGATTACTAAAGACTTCTCAGAATTATTCAATCATGTCTTCTTACAAAATGTATTACTGCTTTTCATGATTGTGGTAACAGTTTGTGTGTATAATGTTTTTAAGAGGATATTTCCTGAATATTCTATCCCAATCTATGAACGTCATTTTTTTAGGTTTTATACGTTGATATGGGTTAGTTTGGTAGTAAAAGAAATAGTTTTTATGTAGGTTTAAGATTCTAAGTACCAAGATTCATTCTTTCGAAACGTTGGCAATGTACAACAAATTTAGCAATATTGTTCATACAATTGCGTGATTTTATATAAACTCGGCTGGCTTTTAGTCGAGATGACTCATTTCACCTTGTAGAACCTGTATACCATTAATGTCTTTATTGTATGTTGTTTTTCAATACTTTTTACCTATGAAGTGCAGTGTTTGACGAACTTATACTAACCATATAAGAGAACGATCTTACACAAGAAACCGACTTTCTAGATAAAACAATGCTCATATACATTGTTGTATAAGTGTATAAGTGATCATACTGATACAAAGGGGTTGTCCTGCTGTAACGAGAACAGCCCGCCAGACGAGATACGATCGTCCATTTGTCAGGGGAGGGCTAGCGTGTTCATAGGTACATGACGGGGGTGCTAGTAGCGGCGGGGCTAATATTTCATGTACTACTGCTGCTGTCCATTGTTTATTCAGGCGGAGGCGAGTGTGCGGTGAGCGTCGTCCGTCTTGGAGCGGTACACAAACACACTGTATCAAGGCTACTAAACCAGTATGGGTCGTACAGCATTTGTGGGGTTGTCCTCTAGCTTAAACCTTTTTAATTTAAAAAAATTATAATATTTAGTGCCAGAGTGTAAGTATTCTGTATTTTTAATTATTTTCACTTTAGCTTTGTAATTTAAAACTAATTGACTTAAATCGTAAATAAATTGACGTTAAATGGAATTTTGAGTATATGCTCAAGTGCAAGTAAACCTTTATTTCATTTACTATGGTTCTAAAACTTCCATAATTTATACTTAAAACGAAGTAGTTATATTTATTAATCATGAACACGGTACTAATGTATCATGAGGAACTAATCCTGTAAGATTGTACATTTACGACTCTCTGAGGTCACTTCAGGTTTTGTTCCGGAAACAGCCTTGTG
Organism: Stictocephala bisonia; assembly: GCA_035578905.1. Lineage (NCBI taxonomy): Eukaryota > Metazoa > Arthropoda > Insecta > Hemiptera > Membracidae > Stictocephala > Stictocephala bisonia. The sequence goes on from JAQJVL010000288.1 coordinate 557,930, forward strand.
TGGTTGGCAGGAAACATGTCATATGACGTTATTTTTGATCAGCTGATTCCATTCCCAACTGTTTCCTTCCAAAGTTATTACGTCATTTGATTTTGACCGCCTCCGGAAAACAACTTACTCAATCTGCTTTTCGCTGCAATCTGCTATAAAATATCTTGTTAGTCTCTGCTTTTTTAAGGGCTTTGATGAAATTAAGACATTTAAATTAATTTGCGGGTATAATTATTTATAAATTAGTACGGTACAGAGTTATGAGTGTGTTATAATTTAAATCGGTGGAAAGGATGTAATTCAAACATATTTTTCGTATATTTATCTATGAAGATTATTTTATGGCAAAGGTTTGATTGAAAATAATTCGTAATTTTTCGTGTCATCCTTTGAGGGTTTTTTTTTGTTTGTTTCATCAACCTTTTTTAAAGGAAAATACTCACTCATTGTTCTTCCCTCAACCAATAATGAATTACTCAATCATTTTACCCTGTAAAAAAAGTTTTAAACGCGTATTGTCATTGTGATTTTATATTTCAAATAGTTTTTAGTTGAATTAATACTTACTTACACAACACGTCAGTACTCAGAACAGTTACCAGGAGGACCACTTTAAAATACATCTACTCTCGATGATCCGACTCACTGTTATACGAATCGTTTGGTAATCCGAACATGGTCAGATAATCTGGTATTGCTCATTATAATTGTAAACACCTTTTCTATTTTAATCATACAGATGGTTTGGAATGAGTATGTGTTAGTTTTTAGTTATTTATTTATGAAAAAAAATAATCAAAGATATGTTTTGACGTTGTTTAAAAGTGCTTGAACACTAAATATATTAGTAACAGTTAAACTATTAAGAAAGTTAGTAATCCATTAAATATAGGTTATTTGTACAGAATAATTAAAAGAAATATAAATAAAATGTTAATATATGTTTAACTATTCCGAAATTTATTTTATAACTGTCTTAAAAATCAACATCAACAATCGTTTTACAGGCCACATTTACCCATTAAATAATTACACATAATTTCGACTGGTTGTACAATTTGAATGGTTTCGCCTTTTTGTGGTTCAGGAAGCCGCCATTTAAGTAATGGGAAGGTCGCATTCTATTGTCTGTGTACAATGCAGTCGTATGCTATTTGTACGACTTTAGTTTTTTCGTCGTAGATATTGCTTGAATACATTCCCGTAAAGGTCAAGTATTCACAGATATTTTCTTTATTCACATTTTTACTGTTGTTTATTTTAATATAAATAATGTTAACGTTGTATGAAAAAATTGTATATGTTTGTAATTTGCAACATAGAAATGTTACTCAACGAAATCGTAAGATTTTTAACTTAAAAAGTTTAATTTTTTATGCGAGAAAAATATTTCTAAACTAACTTATAATTTATTGCGTTAAAATACTACAAATTTTGTTTGGTAATACAAAAAGTGTTGTTAGTAATATTTTATGTACATTGATGAAATATTTTTGAGACACTCAAGAAAGTTGTTTATTTCTAACTATACTTTTAAATACGAATAATATATTACTTTTCTATCATTTAGTTAAAAAAAAATATTTTTCGTGTTTATTCATTTACATAACACTTACTTAATAATTCAAAAACTCTTTACCATTTCAACTTTTAAATAGTTAATTGAAAAATAAATATATTCTTATCAATCGAATTGTCTCGATTTCACCAAAGCAAATAAAAAATTAGGAACTATTTTATGCAGAAAAGTTAGCGGTAATGTGAACAATGATTGCGGCACCAACCGAACAGCAGATTGGATAAGTTGTTTTCCGGAGGCGGTCAAAATCAAATGACGTAATAACTTTGGAAGGAAACAGCTGGGAATGGAATCAGCTGATAAAAAAATAGTCATATGATATGTTTCCTGCTAACCACACAAGGCTGTTTCCGGAACAAAAACCTGAAGTGTCATTTAATACGTACAATCTTATAGGATTAATACCTCATAATACATTTATACCGTGTTCATCATTTGCAATGAAAACGAACTAGATCGTTTACAGTGTAAATTGTGTAAGTTTTAGAACCAGATTGAATGAAAGTTATTCATTTACATTTAGCATATTTAAAAAATTATATTTAACTGCAGTATAATTAAAATGGACAAAACTTTAGATAATATAGAATCGTCATATTTTGTTATTGCATGTCATACTGTAACAACAATCAACAAAGTAGACGAACTTTGTTTCATAAAAGAGTGGTACGGCTGATTTTTTTTATCATAAAATGTTTTAGATTGCATTTTAGTGAATATTATCTCTTGCATTCTTCGCGTTTATGGGTCTGTATTTAGGAGACATGTAAAAGGTATCAAATAAATGTCAAATGAAGGACGATAAAACTAACAAGTTTTGTAGTCTTTAATATTCAATAATATTTAAATGTTGTTTTATCAACAAACAAAAAATCTTAGTCGTATACCCTAATTTGAAAAGTGATTGTTGAAAAAATAAAATTTTAATGTTAACATAGATATGAGTTCATTCAGATTTGTAATAACCATGTACTGTATATATTTTTGAATATGTTCTACGTACTCCTGTATAATAGTAAACATAAATATGTTTCAAGACATTCTAAGAAAATAGTTCTTTAAATAACCTGTAATGTTTCGTTGTAAAATTCCTTAGTAAATGCTGTTTTTTATAACCGTTAAAAAACTTTCGCGTATAATTTTTTCGTAACTTAGGTGTTTGTATTTTGAACTAATTTTGTTTGTTGCGTTATGCAAGTTTGTTTATATTATTTTACAGTAGTTTGTATGGGATGTATAAAATTAAAAAAAAAAAAAATTAAACCTGGTCTAACAAAATCAGTATTTAATATAAAAGGGGTTTTTTACCACAGAATAATTCTTTGATAGTATTTATCATGTTTTATATTTTAAATATTCATATTAATATTTTCACATACATCCGAATTTTTTATGTTTTTTAAACGTACATTTATGCCATTTTGTTTTTAAAATAATAATTTTCTTTTCTGTCCACATATGTCTTCAATTTATATCTTATGTTTATTTGTTATCTATCGTGTTGTATATCGTCGGTGACCACGATGCATGTAGACCCGCTGTTGAATGCATTAAGTCGACAATTAAATCTACACCCAAGTAATTGAGCAGATCTGTAGGTTGGAGAGTCGCGGACCAGACACAGGCCTAATCTAACTGCTATTGATTGTTGGGTTTGTGCGCATGCGCAGAACAATTACCGTTAGCGAGTGACGTCACAGATCGGCCTAGCCTACTGCCTACTGCAGTACTCGTGCATGACTATGTGCGGAATGCCCGAATAGGACATGTTCAATCTTTTACATAGTTCACTAAGCAAAATAAAATTGAAAAATGTGTTAAAAAACGAATTATATAATAGAGCAAATTATCTACTCAATCCAAATTTGTTTTACAGCAAATAATACGTATATTCAGTAGATCAGTCATCTAAAGTCGGGTAGGAAATTAAGGTTGAAACTATTGGTTGCGTGGTCTTATATTAAAAAAGATGTACAATATTACGTATCCTCATTCAAATAGTTGATATACACGCTATGTAAGCAGACTTGTGTATTTAAATTTCAAAGACAAGTGACAGAAAAACTTCTCAAGTACTACTTATTCACTTATTTGTCATTTATGTTATGATTTACTAGCCAACAGACCTTACTGCGCTACGGTGTGGTTCTCTACGCTTGCTTAGTCTTCCTTCCGTGGTTCTCTACAAACCATCAACATCAACAAAAAAGCTCAGCCTAGATAACAAAGTTCTCCTAGACAACAAAGTTTTATTGTCTAGAAAATCCTAATAATCTACTTTTTAGGTGGATACAAAGTAGTGCACTCATGTCAGAGTTCGTAGAAATAAACTAAAACATTTCACAATAAACAAACAAATTAGCCAAGCTTTTGTGTCTTGCTTATTTTGTTTTCTGTTTTTTTAATCACTTGTTTGGAATTAATTATCAATTGAATTATCTTAGTGGGTCTCTACGACACAAGTGCTAACTTCCCTTCAAATTCCATCAAAGTCTTTTCGGTGGTTGTGGAGTTTTCGTGATGAGTCACGTTTTGAATGTTTTATATATATATATATAGCAGTCTAATCTCTTGTGCTAGTTGTACTGGTATACTGGCTGAAGGCTGAAACCAGTCAAATTTTTCTGAAGATATTAATGTTTAAAGTAATACATAACACATCATTATTAACTTTGATGCTCAGAACAGCTTAGCCATTCTCCACTGACGTACAGTGGTACTGACCCACACGCCCGCCCATACACGTACCAGTGGTACTGACCCACCCGCCATACTGTACACGTATGGTGGTACTGATCCACCTATCCGCCCATACACGTACAATAGTATGGACCCACCCACCCATACATGTACAGTGGTATATATATATATATATATATATATATATATATATATATATATATATATATATACATACGTCACGAATCAGATAAAATCGATTATTGAGCTACGTATCTAGTCAAAACGTAAGAGGCCTTGCGATCTCGTTTTATTCTACGAGTGATGAAGTTAGATTACTAACTGTTGTTTGAAAGTTATTTAATAGTATTGGATTGTTCATGATATGTAGTTAAAAAAAAAAATGTTTTAGATGTAGGCTAAGTTAGTAAGAACACCTGAAAGACAGCAGGAGTGTTATACCTGTCGAAACGTTCTGTTTGTTTCTTAAACACTCAAAACATTGGAAATCTCCAAATATTATCTACATATCATAGATTACTAATTCAGGAGAAGATTGAACGCCTAGACTTTTAATAACATCTTTTTGCTTCTTTACTTATCTTACGGGAGCGGCCGTAGATAAGGGGCTAAGGCGCTGGCTTACCACGCTGCTGGTCCGGGTTCGATTCCCGATGTGACCAATAATAGATTTTGCCCTGCCACTCCCTTGGTTCGGGAGTCACCCTTAATCCGTTGGTCCCCAGGTTAAGTGTTAGAGAGGGCTCCTTAGCCCTAACTTCGCCTGGTAAGACAATCTTTAACTTTTTTTTGCTATTCGAAAATGGCCCTCTGAAAGCAAATAATTCGTCACTAAGCCACGTGACGTATTGTGCAACCTCCACTAGTACGTCCTTGCGCAGCATCCAACAATTAACTATTCTTTTTACTTCACAAGTCGTCAAACGAATCATTGTTTATCATTGAAAACTGTGGTATATCATAAGGTTAAGACTTAAATTTAAATGGAAAAGATTGAATCTTACAACGTCATTCAGCAAAAACAGGGGTTTGTGTATTTTTCGATTTGATCTATTCACAACAACGTTAAACACATTATAAAACGTGTGTAAGTTTTACAATGAATGTTCATCATTTTGACAGCGCTATTACCTTGGTTCACGGAATCACTGTCAGTCGTGGCGATCGATCCAGCCAGCCCGCAGTCATCAACGCCCGAGGCCAAAAAGCGGGCAAGTGTAACATGTGTCGCGTAATTGGCAAGAGATGGCGCCCTGGTGACGTCATTACCGCTTTTTGCCCCTCCCCTTCACCACTTGATGGTTGATGTTGATGGATGAGGGCTGTGATAACGGCCTGCCTCGTTCTTGCATGTAACGGTTGCTTATCACTCGACGTGCCGGGCTCCGACATCTCTTACCCCTTAGTCCCCCCCCCCACCCCAGACACAAGGTATCGTATAGTTGATTCATTCCATGTTGACGGCACCAAGCTCGTTAATTTTGGTTGAGCTGAGTCCACAACACTTTTTCACACCCTGAAAAATATTTTTTGTAATTGTTTTGCATGCTGTACATTACAGTCCAGTCGCCTCAACATTATAGCGTCCGTTATCCTAACAAAAAACTCAAAACATAATAATAATAATCTTTATTTTCTAAAATGTACATACAAATTCAATGTCATCCACATTGAGATTAGAGTACAATAATACAACAAAGAAAATGTCTTATTTGAATTCCTATTATATGCAGCAAGTTCACAGCTTATAAAATGGAATAAAAGTTCTTTTCATTTGTCAGGCTGACAAAATAGCCTATCTATTACTAAACATAAATTAAGAAGGTAAAACAGAATAAATCATAAAAATTCTGTTCATTTTGGCTGAATTTTAAAACGTTTCTTTGCGTTGTTTAGTGAACAATATTAATATTGACGTTTCCATTTAAACTAGTATCCAAAGAATATTTACATTTCACAAATTTAAGATATGTTTCGATCTAACCAAAATAACTTTTTTAGGATAGTTGAAAAGTCTTAAGTTACCATAATGCGTGCTTATACTATGCTAGAGAACTTATGATTGTCACGCAACTGTATAGCAGGTGGAACGACAACTTGGACGATGAAAACTATGTCTAGTTCCATCTTGTTGGATTATTTTATTTTGAATGCTACAAAACAGAAACATCCAATTACAAAGTAGTACCTATTAAATTAATTGTACAATAAATTTAAGTGCAACAAGTGTTATTATGGATCTTCAATATTTAGTAAGAGGGTAGGCAATTTTTTAAGATATTCATAATGAGGACATAAATTCTTTCAGGAATACTTATAAAAAGTGTAATCACAGGTATACAAACAGTACAATACAAAACGCACAAATATTATGGTGATCGATTTCGGTGAACCACACTCACCTTCTTCAGACCAAAGGTATTCTTTTGTGAATCCCTCTAGTCTGAGGAAGGTGAGTGTGGTTCACCGAAATCGATCACCATAATATTTGTGCATTTTGTACATGTATTTTAATATATTTGTGCATTTTGTGCTTATATTGTTATAAATTTGTGTTGTGTGACGTTTTCTTGTACTGTTTCTTACTATAACGTAACCCGCTGCACTCATAATTATTGTTTCTTACTAAAGCATACCCCACTGCACTCATATCTATCGTTTCTTACTCTAACGTAACTCGCTGCACTTATATTTATTTAGTGTTTCTTACTATAACGTAACCCGCTTCACTCATATTTAGTGTTTCTTACTATAGCGTACCCACTGTACTCATATTTATTGTTTCTTACTATAACGTAACCCGCTTCACTCATATTTAGTGTTTCTTACTATAGCGTACCCCACTGCACTCATATTTCTTGTTTCTTACTATAACGTAACCCGCTTCACTCATATTTAGTGTTTCTTACTATAGCGTACCCCACTGCACTCATATTTCTTGCTTCCTACTATAACTTACTCCACTGCACTCATATTTAATGTTTCTTACTAGCCTATAACTTACCCCACTCCACTCATATTTAGTGTTTCTTACTATAGCGTACCCCACTGCACTCATATTTCTTGCTTCCTACTATAACTTACTCCACTGCACTCATATTTAATGTTTCTTACTAGCCTATAACTTACCCCACTCCACTCATATTTAGTGTTTCTTACTATAGCGTACCCCACTGCACTCATATTTCTTGCTTCCTACCATAACTTACTCCACTGCACTCATATTTAATGTTTCTTACTAGCCTATAACTTACCCCACTCCACTCATATTCAGTATTTCTTACTATAGCGTACCCCACTGCACTCATATTTAATGTTTCTTACTAGCCTATAACTTACCCCACTCCACTCATATTCAGTATTTCTTACTATAGCGTACCCCACTGCACTCATATTTCTTGCTTCCTACCATAACTTACTCCACTTCACTCATATTTAATTAATGTTTCTTACTAGCCTATAACTTACCCCACTCCACTCATATTCAGTGTTTCTTACTATAGCGTACCCCACTCCACTCATATTCAGTGTTTCTTACTATAGCGTACCCCACTGTATCACACTTATTATTACTACATTATGACGTACACCACCGTACTCACAGCCATTTCATGTTACTAACTACATAGTAGTAACACATACTATTTGTTACTTTAAAGTGCCACACATAATGACTTGTTTGACCTGAACGTTTAGTACTTGCATTAATCAAATATGCCAAGGAATTCGCTCAACAAAATGAACGAGTTTCTACTCGTGTTTCGCTTGTTAGTTGCAGTCGATAGTTGGACAACTACTTGTTGCATTCAGCTCTGATTGCCTTTTGGTGGTTAATCGTGTCGACGAAGTCCTTTGGCTCTCGACCTTTCCTCTTCACTTATCATCTCCATATAAATGTTTATCTTAATAAATTAATGTATAAATACAATATTTAAAATGTTCTACTATCTAACTATTCCACGTCTTGTGCATATTGTCTCACACATATGAGGCAGTTGCTTGTCTTATATACAGGGTGTCTACATTACACATTATACAGGGTGTCTATTATGTCTGGAAACACTGAAACATTTTATTTATTAATCGAAATATAAATTCGAAACGTTTACATTCTTAATAGCTCTTGGGAACCTACTATTTGGAACATTGTTTAGTCATTTCACACCACCAGGGGACGTACCGTCGAGGGTATCGTCAGTATTCTTTATTGAAGCATATACCTTGTGATAAATCGCTTTAAAAAGTATTGTAAACTGAGTAGAATACCGCAAACCGCATTTCTAAGGAATCACTAACATAAAATAGATCACTTGGAATATTGAAAATTGGTGATATTAAACAATTTCATTTTAACTTCATTGTCAAACCGAAAAAGGGAGATACTTTGAACATTTACTTTGTCACCAAATAGTGTTAAAACGTTAGTGTTAAGCCCTTTCTGACATCATAAATTGATCTTAATTTTTATAAGAAATAAATAAAATAAATAATTATTTAGACACCTAATAAAAATTTATGAACAATGTACCAATATAATCATCTCAAAATACAAGTTTATTTTTATATCAATATCAATATCAATATCAATACATCAACCTTTTTAAACATGTTAGGAAATTTAGTGTAAAACATTACTGTGGCAAGAACTAAGTTAAAATAAAACTTTCGAACATCACCAATTTTTAATATTCAAAGCACTATATTTTCTGATAGAGTGATTCCTTAGAGATGCAGTTTTTGGCATTCAATTTGGTTCCCTATAATCTTTAAGGTGATTTATCACAAGGTATAAGGCTTCCATAAAGAATATTGAAGATACCCTCGACATTACGTTCCCTGTTAGTGTGAAATGACTTAACAATGTTCCAAAAATTAGGTGCCCAATCCCAATCACGATTTTAAAAAGTTTAGAATTTATATTTCGATGAATAAAGAATATATTTAGTTATTTCCAGATATAATGCACACCCTGTATATGCCGTAGCAATTTTCTTTAAGCGCTTCATTGAGCTTTTTAAGTGTAAGGACTGTATTTAATATTATATTTTTTTCGTATGTTATATATATATTTTACTACTGACCACCGATACTGGTAACTGCAGTCAGTTAATTCATTATCTTAGTCGATATATTGTATTTGTATTAAATAGGAAATAAATAATTATTCATTATAAACAATAGTGTAGAATGTTTAAAGTGCCATTCAGTTTCAATTACAACTATGGCATAAAATAATCTAGTTGGACCCACCGCTCTAAAATGTTCTGTTGTTTTTTTCAGAACACAACAAATTTATTTTAGAAGTACGTAGATATTTGTCCTTTAAGTATTGGCAATATACAGTTTTTTAATATCCAAGAGAATAAAGTTGTATTTTTAGAATAATGTTTTTTATGTGAGACACTGTTAAGTACGAATCTCAAAAAAACGTAATCTCATATGCTTACGAAAGAAGTTTTAATTTATGTACACACACGTATTTAAAATCAACGTACTTTAGATTGATACATATATTTATTTAAATTACTTAGTAATTTATAGCATTAGAAAAATGTTATGTTTTTTGTAACGAACACAGTTGAGAGATCATCTCATGGGGCTACTCTGTAGTCTTGAATTGTCTTCCTACTGTACGAAAAAGGTCACGTAAACATGATGTTCTGTTGTCTACAGCGCAGAACTCATTGTACAGTCCTTATGTTCCCGGTAAAGACCTGAGTTCTTGTATCGTGTTGGTTTATTACTTCCATCACAGTTTACAGCGCAGATCAGTTTGTACCCGACTGTAGATTCCCGTGAGACTAGAGCTCATTATAAACTCTCTTGTACTCCGCTTTGTTCCACGGCGTTCGTTTCAAATTGAAAGTAATACAGTGGCAGTAAGTTGGACATAATATATTACTGCATGTCTCTAAAAAGATGTGGCATTTATGCAAATCAATAAACTATTTTAAATTTTTATTGAGTCTTTCTTAAATCACGATTATGAATAACTATTGTAACTCTGAACAAGGTCAACTTGTTGGGGGCGTTTCTTCTATGAAAACACCATATAAGTATGAATTTATATTTCAACGATTTGGTCTGCAATAATAATCGTATCTAACACTTAAAGTGTCATTTGATAGATGAAGAACTGTTCTAGTAGACCATAAGTTGGTTTTCGTAAAAAAAATAGTATTTGTTTAATGTTTCTACTGTTAAATATGTGAAGCTTAACGTATGATTTTTACTATTTTAAATTAAAAAAACTCATAATATTAACTCATGGACCTTTACTAATTGTTCAGTGTTCACTTTAACTGACTATAATAATGAACACGAACTGTTGTACAGTTAAAATAGTACACGTTTTATCCCGCTGGGGGTAAATTGTCTAATATAGGACTGTCGACTTTCCAGCGGTGATTTTACGGTTTGGGAAACTGCTTCCTTAATTGCCTATATTTTAAAGATTATGTTTATTAAAAAAACTATAACATATAAAAATACTATTCAAAATATCAATCACTCGTGATATAAATATTTCCACTTAATCCGGCTTTTTAAACTTTAAGTTAGTAGGTTAAAGTCCAGCACCATTTTATTAATATAAAAGCACAGATTGCTGCCTATATACACATGTTAACCTGTGTCTCGATTTTTGCAGTTTGCTGTGAACTGTCAGATTTATAACGCGTCGGCCGTTTGTGGACTGTGCGCAGTTGCCAGATTGTACCAGTCCACAGTCCAGTCTAGAGGACCAAATTTTGTTGGGAATGGTGATCTTTCTTTTCATCCCTCTCGCTCTTTATTAAAAATTTTTAAAGAAATCTATGCTGGACTCTGGCTCTAATTTGTCATTGGGCTATTATTGAATTGGGCCATGAATTTGTCGTTAGGCTATGGAGCGGCCGCAGCTAAAGGGCTAAGGTGATAGCTTGCCACGCAATTGGTCCGGGTTCGGTTCCCGTTAAGACCACTAACAGTTTTTGCCCTGCCGCTCCCGTGGTTCGGAAGTCACGTTAAGACGTTGGTCCCCAGGTTAAGTGTTAGAGAGGCCTTCTTAGTCCTAACTTCGTCTGGTAAAATAAAACTTACTTTAACTTTGAACCGAAAGCGTTAGTTGTTTCAGCCTTAGACTACATACATCTTAGTTCATATCAACCCATATCTTAACGACTAGTGCCAAACCCATAACAAATTTGAGTTATATTTTATGTACCACAATACAATGTCTATATTTAAAACTAATATTTTTCAAATATACAAAATACATATGATTGAATACTTTTGCTGAAATTTAAAAATATTTATAAAACTCATGTATATCTTAGCTAAGAGTGAAGGGTTTACAGTTATCACATAATATGTAGTAATTATGTTAATACAGATTTCACGTCGAGAGAAGTCAATGAAATAATATTCTTTGCAGTGGAGGATGTGGGAGGGGGGTCAGAGGTCCCATAGAGGCCCACGTGACTCAAATTTCGCGAAGCAATATCCATTTCCGCCCTCAGGGACAGTAACACTCCACTCCACCGTGATCTTGCCATAAACCCCCCCTTTGTGAGGTCCTGGGGTCACAACCCCCCCGTCCCTTCCACTATCTCCTTCTTCGTTAACAACCTGAAAATCACACCAGAACAAGCGCAGTGTGTCTTTCTTTTATATCTATATTAGGACTAAAAATATATTTAGTAAATAGCTATTCAAATGTGACAAGTTAGATGTGACACCGGTGTATTCATACATCGTGATTTAACGTGAAAACGCATTCACTTACAATAAGAAAAACACACTACATACAATGTTAGCTTACTAAATTTAGTTTACTTCGCTGTTGTGGTAATGAGTTGGCAGTACAGTAATGTAAACTACAGCAGGCTACTTGCAGTGGTTCATATTACGTAGTAAACATATTTACTGCCATTAAATTGATATTCCTGGTTGTACTCGGAATAAGGTCTAATACAAAACAGTCAATTCAATTCACAATAATGTTATTTTACAACTTCGATTTCAGAATTGCGCCCGGAAACATTCTGATCTCCGCCATATTACATATTTGGTCCAATATACAACAAATGCATATTCCGCCTACCCTTGGATTGGTTTCTGAGTAGGGCAATATTGAGAATGGCTGGTAGAACGCGGAGATGGGGGGGGGGGGAGAAAACAAACAAAATAGGCGCCTCATTGGCAAATATACCCCACATGCGCCAAAATGTCTGCAGACGTCTAACTGACTGCGAAAATCGTACTTTCTTCAAAATAACATCCGACCAAGTAAATATCGTTATCGAAATTCGTCAAATCAATAACCATTATTATTGTTCTTTCTCTCTCATTTTATAGGCCTCTTCGGCAAATTACTTGCAACTTATTCTAGCACTGAATAACTTATTATATTTACGCAAATATTTCACTTTAAATTAAATTGATTAGGATTAACTTAAAAATACATTGAGTTTTTCAAACGTGGATACGAAGAGAAAAGGATAGAAAAACACTGGCTTACAGTCTAAAATCAATTCAAACGGGGTTTTGAATTAAAAATCAAGAAACTTTTTCGAAATCACTGTTTACTTGTAAACGTATTGAGAACCATTCATTTTTAAATATCAAACAACACATTACGAAAACATTTAAAAAACAACAATTAATTTATCATTATAATTTCATCAGCTGAAATTGTAATAAAATGTACAATAATTGAAAATAAATACTGTAGGTTAAAATTAACATACGCATTACTATTTAAATTTCCAAACAAAATTGACACTACAGATGTAAAGAAATCCTGCTTCATTCCGTACTTCTTTCTCTAATTAAGGTCTTCCTTTCACAATTTCATCAGAAAGCTTTATGGATTTTTTTTTTATAAGACACATACTACGAGATTTATTATCCTTTTGTTAAATGTATATTATTATGTTGGCTAAAAAGAAACTTGTTCGTAAATTTCTGTTCTCCAAGAAAGAAGATCCAATTACAGAGAACAAAAATATGTGTTTAGAAACGTAAGACTAGGAAAACTCCGTACTCGTAAGGTTATGCGTTATTTTGATGATGTGTTATGCCTTAGTTATGTTCTCACTTTAACAAAGGTAAATTTGCTTTCCCAGTTTGAAAATTTCTCTCCATGAAAAGTTAGAACCTCAGTGACAACCTTAAAAGTTCTAGTTTGATTCATCTTAACCTTCTTATGAGTTTGTTTTCTTCCTTGTCAAATGTTTGAGGGTTTGTGCTTATTCATATTGTAACTCTCTAGTATTATAGAATAATTATCTGTACGCCTCTACATTACACATTTCACAATGAAAACCAAACTAGCCAATCTTTGTGTCATGTTTATCTTTTTTGTATTGGCTGTTTGAATTAAATTAAGAAAATGAAATGAATGCCCTTTTAATGATAGGAAAAAAGGAAACGTTAAAGAAATGTGTATACCCATTAGGAATAGAATTTCGATCAATCCTTTTCCAGTGGGTCTCTTTAATACATAAGCTAACGTCACTCCAAATGTTATCTGATATTTCATGATGAGTGAGTACATAGTTTTTTTTTTATTTCATACATTAAGATTAAATCGCCATTTACTTAAATACGAATGTTAAAACTGGTAGGTAACATTAAAGAGTAATTCACCTGTAGCCGGGCTTAAACCTATAATGTCGCTAAGTCCTAGGACGAGCTTTACAAAGTCAATCTGTCATAACTTGTTATAACTGCACCCTGTTTATGATTGGTAGAAGGCACTACGTGCGTATACCAGTGGTATAGCTCTTGACCGGCAACAGTTGTAAAGAGTTACAACAGTCTGGTTGGAGTAGGAGATAAAATGTGTAGTTACCAGAAATAATATATGGTAATACAATCAAAATCTGTGATTATGTAACAATAGTGCATCAAGCCTTTCACACCAGGAAAGAGCAATACATTTTTCCAAATACACTATATTTTGCTCGTTGGGTGTTTCAGCTAAAGGAACAATTAGCGTTTTTCTTTTTTTCGATTCAAAAGGCTTGGATTTAACTAACATTTACTGCGATGTCATATCATTGATAGATGACGACAATTAAGGCGATTATGATAGTTAATTTCAATCAGATAGGCATAGAGTAAATATGGTATTTGTGGAACATCGTACCATGGAGGTGTAGCTGTGGAAATTGATAGGCCTTCACCTAAATAAATCACAACATGCACAACATGTCTTGAGCGTGTGATAACCTCTTCATCTGCATCCAGTTACTGGACATCACACAATGAAACAAAACGTCCCAAGTGTGTGACAACCTCTATTTGACTCCAGTTACTGGACATCACACAATGTACAAAACGTCCAAAGTGTGTGACAACCTCTCCATCCGCATCCAGCTATTGGACATTACACAATGAACAACACGTCCTAAGTGTGTGACAACCTTTATTTGACTCCAGTTACTGTACATCACTCAAAGTACACAACGTCCTAAGTGTGTGACAATTTCTTTATCTGCACCTAGCCACTAGAGATAACAACATTTTCTACCCGCCTGCACATTCCGTGAGGATGTTGTTTGTTGATAGCCCTGCGCCCTTCTGTACATCACCCCATACTCGACCCCTATATTTTTTTGTATGTACGTAATCATAATTTCCTATCAAACACATAGTTTAACTATGTTAAATAAAAAAAAAGTTGAAAATGGATTGAGTTGTTTTCTTGTATTCAAGGAGATGAATCGTTAAATGGTTTTTATCCAGAAGAAATTAAGAAATCTGGTAGGATAAATCAAGCCAATGAACCAAGAAGGTCCTGTTAAAACAATTGTTCCTCTTAATTGGAAAAACGTTCGATATTTACCTTCGCACTGCGGTGTTTTCTTTCTTAACGCCGTTTGTTTCTTCCCTTCACTGAACATAGATTATAATGTCTTGTGAGAATATCTGTTTGGAATTAGGCCTATTACAGCAATTATTATTGGGCTTAGTATTTCTTCTATAATACTGTAATACTAAGTATTATAGAAGATTGTTAGTTTTATAAATGATTTAACCGTCTTTGACTTTGACCGACTTTTCTTTTTAAGCATACGCTGGATCATAATTATAAATTCATACAAATTGTAACTAGTTTGCTGTGACAGCGATGTAATTAAAAGAATTGGTTTTAATTCTATGCGCGAAACACAAATATAAAATGATGATATTGTTTAATTAAAGAAAGTATAAAAAAGTGTAATTTAGTGTTATTTCCCATTCTATAAAAATCTGAAATCAATTCAAGGAGTTCCACATTGGCATCCTGACAATACAATAAAGGTTTATAGTATTTTAGTAATTAATAAATCTTATATTGTATAAGATTATAATCTTATATAAATCTTATATAGTAATTAATAAATATATATTACATACTTATCGTTTGGGAACTGATTGTGGCTAGAACGTTAAATAATTACAGTTCTTTTTGTGTTTCGTCCCATCAGAAGAAAAATGAATTACCTAATATTCTCGTAATAGCGGTTATAATTACACCTTTTCAAATTAAAACTAGGCTGTTTTAGTTTTATTTTAACTTCTTTCCCATTAGTACAACTCTTTTGGTCATAGCATTTATAGTTAATTTCAACAGGAATGTTTCATTATAGTTTGTTTATGTGCTCATCGAGGTAGTCGACTATTCTAGTATCTTGTCACTACTCTTTCTATATGAGAATACCACCATATTATCTCCACAGAACTATATCTCTGTCTTAACCGTATCAATGTTAGTGTAATATAACATTATGGTTATTATAACCTGAGTGGGTACGAGATCATTACAAACCATGTTAATGTGAACTTTGTGGAGACCATCATATCACATACCTAACTAACGTGAAGTGTGTGGGAGACATTCACAGACCATGTAAACGTGAAGTGGGTGGTAGTCATTTACAAGTCATTTTAACGTGAAGTGTGTGTGGGAGACCATCACAAATCAAGTTAATATGAAGTGTGTATCTACCTTCACGAGCCATTTTAGTTGAAGTGGGTGGATGTCATTCACAAGGCATGTTAACGTGGTGTGGGTGCGAGACTTTGAAGTGTGTGGAAGACTATCACAATCTATTCAGTAATCATCAAGGTTCTTACTTGTTTTTTGATGGACAACACAAACCATGTGCGCCTAATATTGGCTGGACAATCTTCACAGTTTTGTTTCCGTCTAATATCTAGGTTGGGTCTTGTTTATATAACGTTCTTAGCATTAGGGTTCTACTGTAAATCGGACGGACCAATAACGTTACTGACAGAAGGTTGTGATGACTACCAGTATTTATTAATGTTTACGTTGTATGTATCAGTTGGTATTTGTGTCTTCATCAGTTTAAACAAATGTGTTTCAACAGTGTTTGATAAGTTTTATCTTACTAACAGTTTATTGACATAATAAGATATATCGACATTTCAGTACATGTATTACTTATAAACAACATATGATGACATTATGTTTCACATTACATTCTGGGTAGGATTGTTGCTCCTGTAATAATATTAGCAGGAGTAGTCCTTAGGGAATGTTTAAAGAAGTCAGAAACAGTCGAAATGTTTTCTCAGAACCATTTACGTATCCATATCAACTTTGTAGCAACATATTACGTTAACAATTCCACTGATGTAATATTACAATCGGCTTTCCTAGTTTGGTATTACAGCGAGACCGATGCTTATTGTATCTATCCTCATTATCTGTTATAGTAATGTGCAATTTATTCCGCCATGTCAACATTATTAATTAGTTTCAGTATATCATCATAATATGTACGTTACTGAACAAATGTTTGTTATTTTAAATCGGAATCTCTAATAACTTTTATACTATTTGGTATTGCATATTGGTAGCTGCGTCTTGAATAATTATATAAAAAGTGATGTTTTTAAAGAAGATATTGTGGAGTGTAATTAATGCTTCAATTTTAGAATATTGGCCTCTTGCGTGAAGATCATGTAATTTAGTTTAATTCCCAAAACTCAACATCTTTATTATTTATATGTAATGTTTGTATTTTTTATTTATATCCAAGCACTCAGATTCAAGTAATTTTTGTCAGTGTACCCTAAAACTTAATTTTATTAAACCTTGTGAGGTTAAGTGTAAGAGAGGACCTAATTAATGGTCCTAACTTTGCCTCACTAAATAACACTTTTTTCATTACTCAAAATTTACATGTTTTAATGTAGCCTACTATATTATGTTGTGTTAACATTTACTTGTATTTGATTAAAAATTAATAAATTGTTTATTACTAATAATAATAAGGAAGACAACGGTGTTTGGACACATGCCATCATTACGTGAAAAATACCCATCTTACCCATCTGACACTCCATCATTAATAAATTTCAAAAACAAAACTTATAATATCACAAATAATATTATAAATTGCTTATATTCTTGTTCGTTAAATATAACTGTACAAATCAAGACTGATGTTCTGCATTGGTGTATATGTAACCTATGTAAATTATAAAGCCATGTAATAACCAACCAACCCAGGAACATTTTAAGTTAGATAATCGAATGTTGAGGTAGTGTAGTTTGGGTAACTTCTTCATGAAATCGTGTTTAAAATTCAACGAAAACCAATCGACAACAAGCATTCTAATTAATTTATATCGTGATATATCTATGTAAGAGTTGGTCTACACTTCAATTCTTATTTAAAGTTTTGAACGATTTCTTCACGTTATAGACCAAAGCAGGTGTTGGGTGGTATATTGGTGGAGCAAGAAGTGTGGCGGCTTATACCACAGGATCCGGGATAAAGCTAGCGATATCCCAAGGGAAACCCAACACTGGATGCCATTTAATATACTGAGCGTTATAGTCCTATATCACTTTTACTCTTTTTGTAAAAAAGGTTTTAGTTGTAACGTTTATCCTTTTAAATAAGTAACATTATTTTTAATATCTAAACGCATTAACTTCAATAAAAATGTTCTTTATAAACTTGAGATTATACTATTGCTTGGTTTTGTTAGGAATTTTGATTAAATATTATCAAAACATTTTATATTAAACTTGTTTTATTTTTATTACAAATGTGCACGTAAAACATTGTTGACTAACATTGTGATAATATCTTATGATGAATATTGTTGCATTATTGCTAACTGTCATTAATCTACAAATTATGTTATTTACATTTTTATCAAACAAAATATGTGCTAAAACTGAATAAAGTGTTACAGTTGATGAGATAAAAGTAATGGGTCGTGGAAAAATGATGCAAAGGAATTTAGTTTTATCACAAAATGTCATCGTTGATATCTCGGCTTGTGTTCATGCTTTAGAGTCATTTCATTTATAAAATATAATTTCATTTAATAATACCATTTATTATATACGTATGCTCAAATGATAATACCTACCTCGCACTTTGTTCTACCTAGCACATGTCCAGTCCTGATTTTCTAGTTTCCGGACGATTTTTTTTGTTCCAAGGATTTATAATTTTTTTCGACCACGAAAAATCAATTAGTGCCGGTCTCAATCCTGGGAAAATTCTGATTTCTGCCCCAGAGGATCCTAGACGTCTCGTGTTATCGACTTCTAGCAGAAAGTGAGGTGTCAAACTATATTTCTATCTAATGTAATGTTTAACATTTATATGTGTATATTGGAAATACTCTTTATAGATAAAAATCAGTGATGTGCTGGATTAATTAACATGTTACAGTGTCATAATTTTTTAATTAATAAAATAGCGTATTTCCATTAATTAGCGGCTTTGGTTAACAATTCTTGTATTAATCATTCATCAACGAAGTGTTTATTATTCAAAAGCGAATTAGCTATTACGTTGTTTATAATTGTGTTTTTAAATTAAATCCAGTCACTGAAAATTAAGTCCATTTATATACGAAAAGTCGTATTTTAATTGCCTTATGTTTATACGAAATAAATGCATTATTCTGCATTAAAATGGAACCAAACTCAAATGACTTTAAAAGTACTGAACAATTGTGTGTTTCGCGCCAGATTTTTTACGAAGTCAACAGAGGTGGGTGGTGATAACCCAAAGGCCAGTTCGAATTTCTTCGGCTAAGTTCGGTTTTTGGTACCCCCACCAAGTCACGTGATCAGAATAAGTGCTATGATTGGAAAAAAATTGCTATACAACTGTCATATAATATACAAAATAATTATATTTAATGTTTGTATTTCAATTACAAAAAGTAACTGTCGTAGCAGGAATCGAGTCTTTAGTACGTTAGTCAGTGTTCATAAGTGGTATATTATAACGACATAACTACTAAATAACAAAATATCAGTTTATATATATATATATATATATATATATATATATATATATATATATAAACAGTCTATTGTAATGAATGAATGTAAATAGAGCGTATGCAGACTATGCCAGTGTTGGTTGGCCGGGCGGGAATTGAACTGAGTGCAGGAACGCAGACACAGTGTAGGCGCTGCTTGAATGCTGACGTAACGTTGACCACGGTCGCCTGCCGTGGATCAGCCATCCTCGGAGAGCCTCGTTAGACCTCGGACGACTTCGGATATAGCCGTTACAGAAACTCGACGCTGGATTTGCAAAGCTAATGAAAAAAACACAACATTAAGCACTATTCCGTGTTCATTGAGATGAAGGGTGTTTTAGTCAAAAGATTTAATCACAGCCTGAAATCTCTAATATGGAGATAATTCACAGAGCTGGGCAACTACCAATGGATGAAGATATTGCCTGACCTGTTGGTAGAGTACAACACGAGGAAACATAGAACAATTGGCATGGTGCCTGATGAGGTGAACAAAAAGAACGAAGATTTGGTTAATAAATTAATAAAAACAGGCAAAAATATAAAAAGGAGAAGTTACAGTTAAAAGTAGGAGATAAGCAGGTACAAGAAGGTGTTTGATAAAGGATACCTACCCAACTGGACAAAATTTGTTGGCACAACATCCACTATTCGGAATTTAGTATCACTTGCTTCGGATGATGAAACAAGCCTAGTAAATTCTGCGTTGTTTGGCAAAGGATTGGTTAAGGCAACTAAGGACTTTTCTTTTTGTGTTCCCGTAAGTAAAATGTGTGATGGGCTTCTTTGAAGACTACAGACTCATTATTGTTAACCAGAAACAGGAAATGATTTTGCTCTTGTCTTCCACTATTAAAAATGCCTTGTACAAAGAAAGTGCTACTTCTGCAACTATTGATTTCCACCTTACAATAGATAAGATTTACTGGCGGGTATCTTACGTCAAGGTTTCCGATGAAATTAAACTATCTTTATTAAAGGTAATGGAACAGGACCGTTGCCATTCAAGTCTTTCCCGAATTTCCATCAAGTATCAGGCAGTCTTAGACAATTAAAACATCTTCGCAATTGGGAAAATCCTCGGTTACGTCATACTTGCATTTCAAACTACAAGAACAAGTGACTTGGCTAAAGATGCTAGTCTCTTTGATAAGTGCTCACATACAGATGTAAAACTCTTTCTAAACTCTTAGTATTGTCCTCAAATAAATAAATAAAAATGCCTTTTATTGGAGCGTTACTCAGTGTAAACTGCTTTTCAGAACAACTGAGGTCATAATACTACACTACTCTTGAACTATAAACTAAAAGTATATACAACCAGAGGACGTAATTAACCTAACGGCTTAAATATAAAAATCATACATTAACTTTTTCATTTTACTCTTAAAAGTATTTACAGCACAAGTGTTTTTGACATATGCGGAGAGGTCATTATAGAGAGTGGGCCCAAAGTAGGAAAAACTTTTCCTACTACCCTCAAGCCTCACTCTTGGAAAGTGAAGCATCTCCTCATGGCGGGTGCCACGCAGAGTCACCTCGCCCCGTTTTCGGAGCCGTCTAGCAATGTATTCAGGCTCCTCCTTCAGGCATCTTGCCTGAAGGAGGACACGTGGTCGAAGCGCTTCAGGCCATACACAAAACGGATGGCAGTGTTTTGCAGCTTCTGGATCCTCTCCATATCCTCTTTTGAAATGCTGTTGCCGTATGCAGGGTAACAGTAATAAAACAGCGACAGGACACACTGTATGAGCTTTACTTTCGCGGACTCCGGAAGCAAATCTCTGAAAATATACATGCCTCTCAGCCTGCCCAAGGCCTTTTGCATTGTGTAGCCTACGTAACATGGTCTGTGAAACTGAGATCACTGTCCAAGACCACACCAAGAGTCTTAACTTTGCTAGCGATCTCAAGACTTTGTCCGTTAAGTGACACATGCACGCCGTCATCGCTGAGGGTTTGAACAACTTCTTGTGGGGCTATGTACAGCACCTTGCACTTGTCAATGTTCAATTTAAGCCCATTTTTGACTGACCTTTTGTAGATGTTATCTAAATCTGAGTTCATGGCGTCAATAGCCATCATGATCAGTTCAGGCTTAAAGGACAGATGCAACTGTTTGTCGTCCGCGAAATCGAGCTCAACTGCGTTCAGCGCAGGACCCGGGCGGTCAGCCGTGTACATCACAAAACATTTTGGGCCCACACGACTACCCTGTGGAACACCGCGCACTCTGACGAGTGGTTTTGATGTTTGGCCCCCGTGCCTGGTGACATGCTGCCTTTCGCCAAGATATGAATCCATCCAGTCAATTGAAATGTCGTCAAACCCGTAAAATTGAAGTTTTGCTAAAAACATTTCTACACTCATCGAATCAAAAGCCTGGGAGTAGTCAAGCAATACAACAATCCCCTTGTCTCTTGCATCATATAAATCTGCAAATAAATTCACCAGTGCTGTACAAGTGCTATGATTACTCCGAAACCCAGATTGTAATGTCGGCAATATATTCTTTCTTTCCATATACTCTCCCATTTGCATATCTACAACCTTTTCTAATATTTTTGACATGGCTGGTAGGATTGAAATTGCTCTTAGTTGCTGAACACTTGTTGGTGCTGTTACTTTTGGCAGTGGATGCACTATACTCATCTTCCACGCTTTAGGGAACTCTCCTTTCCTAAGGAACTCGTTCACGAGGTGAGTTATTGCTTTCAGTGCGTAAGGGCTCACAGCTTCTATAATTTCAATGCTTATCCCATCACTGCCCACTGCCCTGGATTTGATTTCATTCATAATTTTCTTGACTTTATCCTCAGTCACTAAGGAAAAACTAAAACCATCTTCAACATTCTCTCTCTCTAATTCGACAAAAAGTAATTAAGTTCATCAATATTACTACCATGACCCATGCTAACAAAGTATTGATTTTTTTCATCCACTCCTATATCCATTTTCAGGGTGTCGTTATGTTTTCCAGATATCACACCGCTTTTCTTTATACAAGACCGGTATTCTGTAGGATTTTTACTAGAGGCTAGTTCTTCAGAAAAGTATAGCTTCTTTACTCTTCTAATAAAGCTGTTCAACGTATTCCTTGCTTTTCTATAGCTTTCCCTGTCATCATCGTTACGGGTCTTAAGAAATATGCTTCTAAATTTATTTTTCACATTAGTTAAGTTTTTTATCTCTTCGTTTCTCCACGGTGCTTTCCTTTTTGTAACTATTTTGCATACAATAGGAGCTTGTTCATCAAATATTTTCTTTATATTGTCTGAAATAAAATCAACTATATTGTCTACACCTTCAATCAACATAGCACTGTCCCAATCTACTTCAGCTATTCGTCTAATGGCTTCTTAAACTTTGAATAATCTCTGTAGGTAATGAGCTGTGGCCCTGGTTTATCTATTTTGCAGGCCAAGTTGCAGAATACTAACGTATGATCAGTTATAGATTTATCTTTAAGATCAGTAAGACTGGGGGCGTCCATGACGCCGATCCTCTTGACTTCGGTCGACCTTTCCACAATGATGTGGTCCAACAGTCGTCGAGTTAGCTGTCACTCTCGTAGGATCATTTATCAACTGCACAGTATTCAATTCTCTCAAGAGTCGGCTCATATACTTTGCATAATTGCTTAAATCCGATAACAAATCAATGTTTGTGTCTCCCATGCACAGCACAGACTTGACTTCAACAGCTAGTTCAACAAACAGGGAGCGAAACAAGACAGTGAGACAAAATATCTAAAGTCTGGTCCGGTCCTGTAGATGTCCGTCTTGAATTTAACTCTTCTGCTGCTTTTAAAAAGGGCACCACTACCTATTTTTTAATCATTCATGTAGCTTTGATCGAGTACAGCCCGATTACAGGTACTGTCAACAGAGTTCTCTAGTTTCGCATCTCATATAAAAGGAGGCTGAGCAAAGTGTCATTTGCTGCTTAGTCATCATGGGTACAACATCTCTTACTCCAGAGGCTAATAACTCCATTATTGAGTTTCCACTAGTGGGCAAGGAAAATGCTCCTCCACAACAGGATCTGTCAGGATTGCTGAAAGTAATGTATAACGTAAATTCACTTTTTCTTAAAATTCTTTACTGTGGGTCTCTTTAAAGAGTCTAACTTTCACGTGGGCGTTTTGTTTCACAAACAAGACGATCGGAAATATTTTTTATTGGATCATCCAGCATTTATCGAGTTTCAGAATCTGAAACCTTAAATTACTCGTGTCTTAAGCACCAAGAGTGAGAAAAGGAGATTTGCATTTTTTTGGACTAAAAATAGTAATTAAAAACATTTACTCCAAGCCATATGTAGAGGTCCAAGATGCTAAACATACAACGTCTGTCCTATTTAGTGAGTGTGAATGGCTAGACATTGTCAGTTGACTGCCTTGCATTTCTCAGTACATTGAACAACTATGCTGTGTCGAATCTTGCTTAATTTTGCACATTGATCGGGTTATGCGTAGTGATTCTGTCTATGCCCCCCACCACAGCAAGTAAATGGATGGGATACAGATCCATTTACTGCATTGGCTTGTTTGGTATAAGAAAACAAAGCCCATAGTAAATCAATCAGAAACATGGTGACACCGGCAGTGGTAGAGTTTCATAGGTTCAAAGACAATCACAATAGCTTTATCGTTAAAGAATTTGTCATTGTTGGTCCTTGTATGAGCGTAGATATGGTTTTTAAATTTCCTTATTGTCGGAGCAAACTTAAAAGCGCTGTTCTCAAGAAGAATAATTGGTGTGAGTGCAAATTTCACAAAATGTTATGGGAGGAGTGTAGTATACCTTTTAGTTTTAAGCTAGTTCGTAGGTTGCTTAAACCCTTTGATATAGTTTATACCAAAGGGTTGAAGAAAAAGTGATTTCTTTCTAAATTTCACAAGAACGTTCAAGAGCTCGAAGAGTCTTGGAAAGTTCCATTTGACTATGTATTTGTACCTTGTTTTCTTCCACAACATGCTAAAGATGGTAAGTGCGCCTTAGTGAGTGCAAAATTGTACTATCAAAAGTTTGATAAAAATAAGTGTTTCTAGCTCTTTGTGTGGTCTATGGCTGGCTTAAACTCTAAGTCTAGGACACTTGTATGGCCTAAATTCGATACCGTGCCATCGAAGTGACGGCGGCCCAAATTCCATAAGAAATCGCCCGACCGTTATCCAAGGCAGCCGTAAAACGCATAAGCTCTGAGGCGGTCCTCGCACCATACAGGCAGACATGATGTAAAACATATTGTTGTGAGTCCGGGCCTCGTGTGCTACGTGTATTTGTGGGTGAATGGTATACTCTATGGCTGGCCTAAACTCTGTAAATCCAGGGTTTGAGATTTTCTAGGAACAAACAAAAATGCTTTACTGAGTAAAGTGGCACGCAGTTGGTCAAGAAAAAGAATTAAAATAAAATAAAAAAATAAAAAAATGGGGCATGACAATATAGTTATGGAGTAGTCATGACCGTATGGAGCGATGGATGGGGCTCTTTAACAAGTGTGCATAGGCCTACTGGGGAAGGAGGCACGTTAAATTTCTCCTAACGCGCCAAGACCTCTACCTTTTTTAGACCTAACGTGGGGTGGAAATGTGGGTCCATTAATAAATGAAATAATTAAGATTGTATTTAAATCCCAACAAGTACAATCATAACGTTAAGTACAAACACGGAATCAATAATTATTGTCTTATACTATTATAATCGTAAATATATGAAGAATTCCCATATTCCTGCTACTCATCTTCATTTTATTCGTATTACAAATACAAAATTAAATAAATAATTCCAATAATATTATAATTACCAATTGGTAAACTGATTTTGAACAGTTAGAAACACCAAAAATAATTATAATAATTTTAAGACTATATGGCATTCATATTGGGTATTTCGGCCAATCATAGCACTTTATTCTGTATGTGACTTGGTAGGGGTACCCAAAACCGAACCTAACCGAAGAAATCCGAACTGGCCTTTGGGGTTATCACCTCCCACCTCTGTGGACCCCACAAATCTGGCGCGAAACACACAATTGTTCACTACTCCTAAATATTGATCAAAAGTTAATTAACCTTAACAAAAGACAACCCTTCAAGGTATTAAAATAAATCATCTAATTATCAGTATATTTAAGCATATATTTATACTGTATTAATAAGTCACGAATGATTCGTAAGAATAAAATGGTAAGTAAGGAATCCGTAGGGGTGGAACTTTAACAGTTTTTTCCAGTTAATAATTTTGTCGTACTCGAGTCCCCGGACATGTATCTGGTATTGCCTTTGGAACTACTTGCAACTCTGTTGCCTATCAGAAGACCGGGTTTCGTCTCTTCGTCCGTCCCAAACCATGTGTGATTTGAATAGCCATGGTAGTTGACTCTCCATCCCCATTTGGCTACCAGTATCAGTAGCCCGCGTTCGTAGTTGAACATTACTTCACTTGAAAACGTTTCATGCTCACATTTGTTGACATGTGTATTTGAAAGTTAACATATTTTTTAGGACAAGTGTGAATATTGCCGAGAGAGAGAGAGAGAGAGAGAGAGAGAGAGAGAGAGAGAGAGAGAGAGAGAGAGAGAGAGGGGGGGGGGAAAAGATAGAGAGAGAAAGAGAGATTTTTCTAAATTTTTGGTTCATTTAAAAAAATATATATGAAATTAGAAAACTGTTATTGGTATATAAAAAATAAATCGAGTGATACAATTTAATTCTCATCTCAGGGGGCTCTTGACAATTATGTTCTCTGTGTAAAAAAGTTAAGTTTAAAACTTCTCGTTCATAACAACGTTGCAATCATATCTTTTTGAATGTATCATTGGCCTTATGGAGAGTTAAATTTATTATGGTGGCAGGTGTAGTGTAGTATTATAAGGCAAACTCCTTAGATCCAAATACTATAGCCTACAACCCTCTTACGCTGGTAAGGAATTATGATATAAAATTACATAAAAACAATTCCTTACTTTTTTCGTAAAAAGCGAACAAAGGGATATTAACCGAAAGAAAAAAAATAATTGAGATAACGTTCGTTTGGATTCTCTTTTGTAAAAAAATTTGCTACATTTTTCGCTATTCATAGCAATTTACAGAAAAAAATTATTTTATGTATAAAGATTGTTCATGGCGATACAATCATAAGTTAATTATTTTAGTAAAACTATAGTTACAGAAATCTGTTATTTGTTGCAATGTACACAAGATATTCTCTTTCTGTGACCTACTAAATAATTACTGCATGGAAATAAACAAATTTCAAAGACAATTCTCATAATATCTACGAAACAGAATGCCACCTCGAAGTACTCAGTTTTCCCGGCAGGCTGAGCATCCATCCCATCAATGGATGTTTGCCAGGCTTTCCATTCCATTTCGTTAGCAAGTGTTATTTATAGCTACATTTGGAGGCATTCAATGTCTTTTCCTTAAATGGTCGAAGGTAGCTCTTGACTAAACGTATGTCTGTAAATACAATTAACTTAACCACAGTTGACAGAACTCAAAATAAATTTGTACTTAAATGAAGATAGTTTAGATTTCTTATTAAATGGTAACATTGTGCAAAATAAATTTATTTAAATAGTTAAACAGAAAAATAATGACAATAATACTTTATTTTAATTTTCAAACAATAAAAACATTAGATTATACATTAACTTGTATGATTAAGCGGTAGAGTGACGTGATAGGCGCGCAAAGGTCCCCTAGTTTACAATGTCACTGACAGTCTCATAGTGGGTTATACGTTGACTCGTATGATTAAGCGGCAGAGTGGCGCGATTGGCGCTTGAAGGTCCCCTAGTTTACAATGTCACTGAGAGTCTCATAGTAGGTTATACATTAACTCGTATGATTAAGCGGCAGAGTGGTGGGATTGGCGCGTGAAGGTCCCCTAGTTTGCAATGTCACTGAGAGTCTCATAGTAAGTTATACATTAACTCGTATGATTAAGCGGCAGAGTGGAGGGATTGGCGCTTGAAGGTCCCCTAGTTTACAATGTCACTGAGAGTCTCATAGTAGGTTATACATTAACTAGTATGATTAAGCGGCAGAGTGGCGGGATTGGCGCTTGAAGGTCCCCTAGTTTACAATGTCACTGAGAGTCTCATAGTAGGTTATACATTAACTCGTATGGTTAAGCGGCAGAGTGGCGGGATTAGCGCGTGAAGGTCCCCTAGTTTACAATGTCACTGAGAGTCTCATAGTAGGTTATACATTAACTAGTATGATTAAGCGGCAGAGTGGCGCGATTGGCGCTTGAAGGTCCCCTTGTTTACAATGTCACTGAAAGTCTTATAGTAGGTTATACATTCGTCTTATGCTATTTTAATTTATGCATGCATAACATTATTAATGATGGCATAAATATGTCATAGAGTTTACGCCACAAAAGTTAGTTTACTCTCATTTAATTTAATGAAAAAATAACATTACTAAGCAACTCACAGAAAACACCCGGGAATTGCTATACTCGTTAATTGAACCGACGAAAGAAGTTAGTTGTATTGTTAAATGAAATTCCGCTGAACTAGGCAACTAGAAAATTCATAAATATTAAATTGGTGGTAATTTACGGCTTGATTAAAAACTTAAAGTGTTGTTAAAAGTTTTGTCTGGGCATTGTTTT
The DNA here is from genome assembly GCA_035578905.1 of Stictocephala bisonia. Classification (NCBI taxonomy): domain Eukaryota; kingdom Metazoa; phylum Arthropoda; class Insecta; order Hemiptera; family Membracidae; genus Stictocephala; species Stictocephala bisonia. The sequence goes on from JAQJVL010000288.1 coordinate 586,130, forward strand.
ATTCATTATACAAACCAAACGCGTTGATATATCGTAAATAAATGTTGTACTCGGTACTACTTACAGTACAATATAGCGGTCGTGAAATGCAAGCGCTACTGTACTGTACTTGTGTGTAAACACTCCTTGCAGTACTTGTTGTTTGGTATGTAGTCAAATGTGAGGTGTACCTTTTGTTTACTGAACTACTATATTCCGGTCGACGAGAGTTGAGAATGAGGCTCCGCCTAGACTGTCGCTGTCACAAGGGCGCCGCCCAATAAAAATAGGGTGTCCACGTGGACCCTTGGTTTATAACGTTGGTATCGGCAGTCAGTCAGACGCAGGCAGGAAGTTCATCACTACAGCAACATGTGAACGTTTGTGAATCGGGCTAGCGCCTACGTCACATCAGCAGTAGGTGGTGCTTCACACTCAACTCTCGCTGAATAGAATACAGTAACGGAGCGGCCGCAGCTAAGGGGCTAAGGCGGTGCTGCCAGTAGCTAGTTGGTCTGGGTTCGATTCACAGTGTGACCATAAAAGATGTTACCGCTCTGCCACTCACGTGGTTCGACGAGCCTACAAAAGTAAGCTGGGCTCTTCTAAGTAGGGGGGAGGGGGCTCTCCCCCACTAAAAGCTACACGAAATTAAATTTATAAACCACCAGTAAAAATGATAGTTTACTCCAAAACACATTAATGAACTGGCCGTAGAGTAATGCCGTACTAATGAATGCTCTTTTGAACTGCTTTGCGCATTACGTCTTAGCAAACTTATAAATGCAATTCTCATAAGTACTCCTTTGTTAATGAAAACTCAAACAAGTTACTTAAGTGGTTTGAACGTTAACTATTAAGACGTTATTAACTAATTATACGTTAGTACAAGTTTATTAGTTATTTCGTTGTGCACATATAGTTAGTTAATGTCAGGAACTGCATTTTACAAAGGAATTTTCAGAAAGCTCTAAAAGTTAAGAGGAAAAATGACGACACCCACTCGCGCATAAAAGGTTCCAATCATCGGTCTAAAGCGCCTTTTACACTTGCCCTTATGTTGTAATACAGTAGCGTATCATAAAACCCTAAGGACCTTAGCCCTTAAGGGCGGATCGCTTTCGCTCTTTATCCCCTTCTAAAACTGTATTATCAGAATAATGTTTTATGTCTTAAGAGAAATAATATCCGATATGAAATCACTTCCCTTAATGATTTCACTGGGGCAATTTTGATTTTGTAGTATACCGTCATCTGTATATCTACGTGTTAAAATTATTACAAACCATCAAGACTACTGTATGCAGAGTAATTAATACTCCAGTGTTTGCACCTTATTGGAATAAACATGTGTTACATGTTTACCAAATAGGTTGTCAATTTAGCATATTACGTGTTGTTAGAAATATTAGTGAATGACACACAAAACACAATTATTGTATTACAATAAAATTACAAAATGCACAAATATTATGGTGATCGATTTCGGTAAATCCTCTTTCTTTTGTTAATATTCTAGTCTGAGGAAGTTAAACGTGGTTTACAGATATCCATCACCTTACATAATATTTGTTCATTTTCTACTTATATTGTAATAAATTTGTGTTTTGTGTGTCGTCGCTTGTAGTGCATGTGTACACGTACATTAAGTGAGTATATCCTTACTTTGATATAATATTTAGATTTTTTTTATTGCTAATCAGTGGTTGACTGCTTGAGAGTAACTTTTTTCTGGTTCCCAACAATGATTTTATGGAATTATCCATGTTTTTCAGCGCTCGCTTCGCTCGCATGACGGAGCGATAAAATGGAATGTGTTCAAATGTCATGTTTGTAATTTACTTCAGAATTTTGAGTTTTGGTATCAGTTTTGTGTATTTTCTTTAAGGGACATAATCAATTAGTTATTTACTTTTTCTCTGAAAGATTCACGGAGCATATTTATTATTGCTTTCAATCGAACTTGAGCAGAAATAGCCATCCTATTGTTGCAATATATATAATTAGGTAATATCGTTTAAATGATTGAATAAATAGTTAATATTTCCTTGTATATAGATCAATATGTGCTAAAAACAACTCTTGGATAGTTTTACATATATTAGTTTAATTATGCATATCATTTTAATTATGAAATAACTTTCTTTTTGCTTTGCCTAAATCAGATCAAAGAAATATTATGAACGCATTAATCTGTCGTCGTTTTATGGGAGTTGGATATCCATAGTGAAGAAAGGAAGGGTTTATGGTGGATTGTGGGGCGGAATATAGCAAGTATAACGGTGCTTTATTTGAAAACTGTTATTTAATACTCCCTAGATGATAGATTTTTAGTTACAGTATGTGCAAAATTATTGTGGATTGTTTTAAGTTTATCTAAACTGTTTATCTATGATAAGTAGTAGGTAAATATTACGTTAATTTCTACGTATAAATACGTTATAATACTTAACGTTTTAATGCAAGAACGTGGTGGTTTTGTATACAAATTTTAGGGGTTTTTAAATGATGTTTAGGATTTATTTTATATTTCTACTTTTTATTGTCCTTTTTTAATACAATAACAAAAGAAACAATACGAGATTTATTATGAACACCGAAGAAATATGTACACCGTAATAAAAAAGAAACGTACATAAAATGAATGTTAAGACGAAGAATTATGTGAACATTGCAGCCTTTACGCCGCTGTTTTACATTATTTTATTGAATATGGACCGTGCAAACGTGGCTTCACAAGAAGATTGGCTTCATCATAAAATTTCAACGTCGCTCTTTTGGCCGCTGTTTCTTTTGTAAAGCACAACCCTATTTATACCACAGCTTCCCTCGCAGTTCACATGTTTCTCTTCCTGCAGGTCGAGTATAACTATGTAATTAGCTGTTAATTGGAATTAATAATCAGTCAATAATGAGTTAACCGAATGAGTTTGAAACTATCTATATTTTATTTTCAGTATGGGTATGTTTTATCAATACTAGGTTGATTGCTCTACTGCTTAAATATTGTGCAATGGTAAATATACAATCAAGCCGGTAAAAATAACGGCTTGGTAATAGTTTCAAAGCCAGGGTTGCCATCGACTTCGATACTACTAGGGATGTTTGGGGCGTCCATGTTGGATGGTAGTCAAGGTTCAGTTGTTGACTAGGGAAGAGAACTGACTGTCAGGCTTGTCAGTTAGCTTAAAATCACACCATCACTACGTGGTTCGGATTCCACGTAAAGATTATTAATAAATGGTTCTTTCTAAGGAACAGTCGACCTTAGTAACAGCTACTGCACTCGTCTATGCACTCTCACCACTCATATTCGCCCATATCTCTACGGGCAGTGTCTTACTAATGACCAATGAACGAATGAATAATAATGTTATAAAAATGTAATTATTATAAATCACAGTTGAAAAGGTGGGTGATTTGGAATGTGCTGTACTCAGATAATGAAGAAAGGGAAATTATCTACAGATATCAGATGGAAGTTTGTGCTCTGAAAATTAATTTATGAAAACGTAAAGGAGATTTAATCTTACTCTCTGGAGAAGTGAAGTCAAATCTGGCCGGCGGAAATGTTTAACCCAATCGTTACTCTGTACGTCGCACTCGCCTTGTTAACGCTTCTTTTGTAATATGAAAATACATAAAGTACTTTCATATTATGTACATCAAGTACTTTCATATAATGTACATAAAGTACTTTCATATTATGTACATGAAGTACTTTAATATTATGTAGATAAAGTACTTTCATTGTATACACATCAAGTACTTTCATATTATGTAGATAAAGTACTTTCATTATATACACATCAAGTACTTTCATATTATGTACATCAACTACTTTCATATTATGTACATCAAGTACTTTCATATTATGTACATGAAGTATTTTAAAATTATGTAGATAAAGTACTTTCATTATATACACATCAAGTACTTTCATATTATGTACATTAAGTACTTTCATATTATGTACATAAAGTACTTTCATATTATGTACATGAAGTACTTTAATATTATGTAGATAAAGTACTTTCATTGTATACACATCAAGTACTTTCATATTATGTAGATAAAGTACTTTCATTACGGTATATACACATCAAGTACTTTCATATTATGTACATCAACTACTTTCATATTATCAAGTACTTTCATATTATGTACATGAAGTATTTTAATATTATGTAGATAAAGTACTTTCATTATATACACATCAAGTACTTTCATATTATGTACATTAAGTACTTTCATATTATGTACATAAAGTACTTTCATATTATGTACATGAAGTACTTTAATATTATGTACATAAAGTACTTTCATATTATGTACATGAAGTACTTTAATATTATGTAGATAAAGTACTTTCATTATATACACATCAAGTACTTTCATATTATGTAGATAAAGTACTTCCATTACGGTATATACACATCAAGCACTTTCATATTATGTACATCAACTACTTTCATATTATGTACATCAAGTACTTTCATATTATGTACATGAAGTACTTTAATATTATGTAGATAAAGTACTTTCATTATATACACATCAAGTACTTTCATATTATGTAGATAAAGTACTTTCATTACGGTATATACACATCAAGTACTTTCATATTATGTACATAAAGTACTTTCATTATATACACATCAAGTACTTTCATATTATGTACATCAAGTACTTTCATTATATACACATCAAGTACTTACATATTATGTATATGAAGTACTTTCATATTATGTAGATAAATTACTTTCATATTATGTATATAAAGTACTTTCATATTATGTACATCAAGTACTTTCATATTATATTCATCAAGATTAATCGTGATATGACGTAATAATGAGCAAGACTCCCGAAACACGTTTCTGACAGTCACATGTTTGGGTTATGTCGCTGTTTTAACAAAACCTTAAATCCGAAACCATTCAGAATTGATTTTAATCAAATTACGAGTAAATGCATATTTATTTTAATCAATTATTCTTTTGAAACAAAATAACAAACGGCATTGTACTGTAATTTCTCATTATATGGCATTTTGAGTTGCACGTTAAATTCTGACATTTTAGATCAGATTTTGATTATTATTACGGTATTGAATCAACCAAAGTTTTGTTACGACAGTAATCTGAATTCCTTTCAGTAATTTATACACAAGTGATTTATGAACCTACTGTATATATAGTTAAAATATATGCTACTAAAAGACAGAAAATAAATAAAACTAAAATTTTATGTGATATAAAAAAATTGAACAAATTTTAATAATATAAAAAAAGTAGCTAATATAAATAACACAATATATATTAAACAATATAGACAGTGTTTAAATATAACTCAATTTAATATTATATATATATTTTTTTTTTTTAGTTAGACAGTTTCATATTCAATCGTTAACGTATTTTGTGAGTAAAATGTTAATCACACGTTGTGTTTTATTAACATAGCACTTCTAGGACGAGATTACTGGCCATATTTTGTGAGTATTCAATGGACGAGCTTATTGGCCATATTTTGTGAGTATTCAATGAACGAGCTTACTGGCCATATTTTGTGAGTATTCAATGGACGAGCTTACTGGCCATATTTTGTGAGTATTCAACGGACGAGCTTACTGGCCATACTTTGTGAGTATTCAATGGACGAGCTTACTGGCCATATTTTGTGAGTATTCAATGGATGAGCTTACTGGCCATATTTTGTGAGTATTCAATGGACGAGCTTAATGGCCATATTTTGTGAGTATTCAATGGACGAGCTTACTGGCCATATTTTGTGAGTATTCAATAGACGAGCTTACTGGCCATATTTTGCAACGAAAGAGTTCTTAATTAAAATGTTGAAAAGGTATTTTAAACACAATGATTAATTGTGAGTAAAACGAACAAAATAACTGTAGTTTTCGTCATTATCATGTAGTCAAACAGTCTCTCCCTTTGTAATTACCTGAATATGTTCACTTAAGAGTAGTTCACTACATTGTTCTAAACAGCAAACAAAGTTACCATTTTACAAGGTCCTTTAGGACAATATTTCGATATACGGCCATTATGGAAAAGACGGGAGGGGGGAGTGAGAGCAAGGGAACTGTTGGCATATTTCCATGCTTCCCTCTTTTCTCTAAACTGGCGTCTGGGGTGTATTTCTTCCCGGCATCGTCTTTAACGTGTTTTAAAATCATCCCATTTTGGATATTAGAGATTTGTCATTCTATGAATATGTTCAATTAATCTTTCATAGAAAAATAACGGTACAGAATAGCGTCAATATAGTGTCTATCAATAAATTATACACAAACTTTAACTGGTTGTTCACCCAACTACATACTAAATTACACATATCATACATTTAATATATAATACCATAGAAAAATTGCAGGCGAAAAGATTTATTCACTCGCCAGTTCACGTGGGTTTTTGATTACATTGTCATTATGTTAATTCGTTTTTCTATTTTCAAACATTGTCCATGTAAACTTAACTTACGTAATTTATAATAAAATTAGCATCAATCATGACTTTCAAAGAAATTCTTATTTTTTTATATTCCTATATTTATTAGAAATAAAAATAATTTGTAGTGTTTGTAAAGAATTTGTTATTTTCCTCTGCCGCGCTCATTATAGCTCGTCCCAGCCGCGGTTGTGCCGTGATCGAAAACTGGCGTTGTATGTAAAACGGGGTGTGACAAGGACAGTGAACGTGTCACGTTGGACACAACCCCCGCCCATCCGACACTCGTTTACTTTGATTAAACGTTTTGTCACAGAATATACACTAAATCAAACAAAACTCTCGTCCCATCACGGCATTTCCATCAGCGTCACATTTCCTGTAGTGGAATTGAACAGCGAAAGCTTGAATTTAAATAAAATGTGCCTTTATAAAAGTAATTTAACGTAAATATTAAGTTCTTACTCACAATTATGGATGCGTTTATGAAAAGAAAAAGTAGCAGTTATGGTAGAGAACAGTTGTAAACCTTATAAAACTCAGTGTTTACGACTTTGAAAAACTAAGAAAAGAACGTCTGTATTTAGTTAGAAGTAGAGTGCTCTTTTAATTTAGCCCTGACCCACCCACCGATACACGTTTAGTGTTATTGACCCACCCATTCACGTACTGAGTTTGGCAGTGAGAGTTTTTTCTTTATAATATTATATTTGATCCAGGACATATTTAACGCAAATTGAAACATGCAGTAGAATATAAATAAATACATGTATGTACTGCGTATTGTTGAAAACTTCTTCGTTCAAAATTTATTCCGCCCAAAATAAAGTTTTTAACTGTTTATCACGCTATAGAGAAATGACAGATTCTTCTTACAAATAGGTGTAATTAATTTAATATTTTCATGTATGTATCATCGAATAATTTCCTTGTTTTTATTTTATCTTTTGCTTAAAATAACTACATAGATCAATGGAGGATAATACACGCAGGATGTTCGTAATTTGATGTTAATTAATGTTGAAACATTCTAAAGGAAAGTCAGGTTTAGTTTTAACAAAGACTGCAATAACTTAATCCTCATCACTATTTTTGGATCACTTTGAACATCAGTTCAAATAATTATGGCTCAATAAGTAGACAGAAAATAAAATAGTTATCTTTGAAGTAGGAGTAATTATCAGCTTCAAGAACACACAATTAAATTTTATTATTCAATATTTCCTTTTAAAAGACCAAAGAGCCGTTTTCATGCTAAGTAGGAATTGAAATGCGAGGCCGCAAGGTGCGCTTTTCAAAGGTAATGGAGTTCAACAAACAGCCTGGGCCTGATGACATCGCCAGCTTTCATAACTAATTTATCTCTTTTATCAACTTTGAACAAACGATTATTGGTTCAGAAATACAATTTTCAACGGTGATACGTCACAGCACCGTTCATCCAAGGACCTTCCATTACCGTATTATTTGTTTATTGTAGGAGTTCATTTTTTTTTTTTAATTCTATTTTGTGATTCTTAAAGTATACGTTTTTAATTTTTTAAATAAAATGCATGCGTTCTATCAAAATAATGTGTTGTATGTTAAATATGGGATGCCACTCTAGAAAATAAAATATTAAGAGTGTAACGCAAAACTGATCAATAACACTACCTGTATGAGTGAGTTGGTGTGTCAATATCACTGCACGTGTATGGGTGGGTATATACTGGTGCACCTCTATAGGAGGGTGGTTCAATAAAACTGTACGTGTATGATTGGGAGGGTGGGTCAATAACACTGTACGTTTATTGGTGGGCGGGTGGGTTAATAACAGAACGTGTATGGATGGGTGATTGGGTCAATTACTAGTGTTCCTCTCTATAGGAGGGTGAGTCAATAAAAATGTACCTATGTGATTGGGAGGGTGGGTCAATAACACTGTACGTTTATTGGTGGGCGGGTGGGTCAATAACATTGTGCCTGTATGGGTGGGTGGATGGATCAGTACTAGTTTACCTCTATAGGAGAGAGGGTTGATAACACTGAACGTATATGGGTGGAAGTTTGGGTGGATTAATCACACTCTACGTGTATATTTCACCTAAAACCTTAATGAACTGTGTTCAATTAAATTTATATTATAAAACAAACTTAAAAAAAAAAGTTTTTTACGTTGTATGCATGGTTGTGAACTAAATTATATTGCGCTTTTATTTTATATTTTAAACTCCATTTGCCAGTTCACCTGGGCCTGCAGGTCTGTGCACTGAATTATGAGTGAATTAATGAGTGAACTACCGACTGTCGGCTTAGTTAGGAATTCGAACCGATATCCGCAGAGAACGTAGGTATTTTTTATAGAGAATTTAAAATCATAATTGTCAGTAATTGCATTAAATTTGAACTAACAAATAAATTATCCCCTTAAATTTAAAAAAAAAACTTTTGAAGTTAACTTACAAACTATAATGTGGCTTGGTTAGTTGCAATTCCAGATAAAATCAGCTTCTGCTTTGTGAACTGAGCAAACCGTGCCAATTTGCTCGCAGCGAATTAATTAGCGGTATGCCGTTCGTTGAGCAAACGATTCCACATCTCTACAACCCCTTCCTCACTAAGTAATAGCTAGTTAATTATTAACAGTTCCATTTTTAGTGGTGCAGTTTGTGCGCTTCTAATGGAACCAGATGTCACAAAAGACGGTTGTATGTACACTACACTCCGCCTTTTGAGTAAATTATTTTGTTCTTTAAACGCTGTTTATTCAAGTACCTAAATTAGTTTAATATTTTTCTATAGTTTTAAGTGTTTCATTTCGACTTCTAGATTTAAAACTAAGATTATTGTTCTTTTTGTTGGAACGAGGAGGTTGGCTGATTAAGTTGTGTGTCAATTTCTAATATACAAGTGATTTTAAATTATGTAAAACACAATAATATGAACACATAACAAAATGTACACTTAGAATAATTATTGGTCATGGACCCAAGTGTAAATACTGTTTAGATACATCTAAATATATTCAATTACCAATAATAAATTTACATATTATTTATTTTATATTAGTTAAAGAGTACTATGAAATTTGGGGGGTAAAAAAAAAAAAAAAAAGGGCTGGTTAAGAGTTTATGAAATTTGACTGCCGTTGTTTTATTAAATTATGTTATGCCTAGTTTAAATGTTGAGTTTATGTATGGCATATAAATAACATTACGAAGTAAGAAAGTTTTATATTTTTTCGTTATGTAATGGAATTAATGCTACCTAACCATAAAATTTCCTTTTTGATTATACTTGTAAGAATCTTAGCATTACTATTAATTAATCTGCAAGATTGTGTAGTGTTTTGAACTTAATGTTACTATCGAAAGGTATTATTCGGTTATAATGTATTTGCTCTTTCTTTTGATTTACATTGTGATGTTCGTATAATATACTTTCAATTCATATATAATAATAGATATATTATTATTATTGCTGTCATATAATCTTTAAACTTGATACATGGGTTAGTTTGTTAGTATTGTAGTGCTCAGATGCATGTTACTATAGATAAAAGAACTTAGTTTATGTGAGTGACGATGCCTATGCAGTCTTGTAAATTTATTTGATGTATTTTGTTTTTTTAGCTAATTAAATAATTGAATTTATGGCTTGCGAAGTAGGTGATTGGGGAAGAGACACAGGTTGGCGGCACGCTACTGTCCTGACTGCATCATTTACTATTAGTTTTTGTTTTCTGAATACACTGACAGTCGCGTTGTTGTTTTCGATCTTGACTCTAGAGACGCTGACATCCAAGCTCAGCAGCAATCTTTCTGTTGAATATTTATTTGCGTTGTTTCTATCTTGGTTTAAATTGAACTCGTCCCGCCATCAAATCTGAATGTTTCCCTTCCTCCTCCCAATATTTCCCGAGTGGGAGTAACCTTTCTCTTTACCACGACCACCCTCCTATTTACATTTTAAACTCATTGTCATTCCCACTGGATTAAGATAAACTATTGCACTGAAATATTTTGAGTATAATTTTTTTTTCTGAATAGTTGTTGAGAAGTTCTTTCTAAAAATTAAATGTAATGTACTATAACACCTAGTAATAAGTGTTAGCCTGATGAAAATTTAAATATTTGTAGATAGTTATATTTTTCCAGATTCCAAATTGAAAATTACGTTTTTTTTACTTATAATTATTTAGTCTAATAACGTTAGTCACGAGGTGACACGAAGGAGAAGAGAAAAAGCGTGCAGTAACCAAAGGCGAGTTATGTCCTTAATTCCAGAGCACAAGTAGGAACACCACTCAATGTTTTTAGACCAGTACGTATTATGAAGGCTCGCCATTCAACTGTCTCTGGACCAGTCTCTTCAGTTCCAACCTGTGTACAGAGATGTCTGCACTCAAACTCATTGCGCCTAATGCTCAGCCTTTCTCATACGGTATAACTTCTACATTTTTGATTATGGAAGTGACAAAAGTATTATTATGATGCCCAAAAGTTGTATTACCGGATGTATCATTTAATTAAGTACAAATAAATTAATCTAGTGCGTATTCAGATCATTTTCTCAGGTACTGTTACCAACTATTCTGTTTGGCACCTCATTCTACACATCGCCGCTTTAAAAATAAGGGCTGTTTAAATGTTTAGCTGTTAATCGTACTATAGTTAAAATACTAATCAACAAAGTAGAACTTTTAATTAATTTACAACAATAACTGACTAACTGTGGGTAAAAACAGCGCAATGGAGTAGGTGGGCGGTCCATTACTACCGTACGCGTATGGGTGGGTGGGTGGATAGTTATTACATTCATTATAACTAGCAACACTTTTACTGACATACTTTAGTGCTTTTTCAATATTATGTATTGCGATTTTTGTAATATTGTATTTTGCATTCGAAAAATACGATTTGCATATAATTTATATTCAGTGGAAGGCGCAATTCCCCTCGGAAGTTATTGTCTCACTCCATCAGCTATCGTGATCGAAAACTGCCGTTCTATGTAAAACCGGGCGTGACGGGGACAGTGAATGTGTCGTGTCGAACACAAAGGCACTTCCCCCTCCCCGCCACTCGTTTACTTTGATTAAACGTTTTTAACAGAATATACACAAAATCAAACAAAACTCTCGTTCCATCACTACATTGCCCTTAGTAGTGTATGTCAGCTGTGTTAATGCTTGTATAACTATATTGTTGTTTGTTAGAACTTAAGAAATATTTTAATTTTGATTATACTTTATTTCACGATGTATTATGCTCATGTTCAACTAATATTCAATTGATTTTTAAATATTTATAGTTGAGGTTTTAGAATAAAACTATCAGAAAAATGATTCCCATCTAAGTTCTGATAAAGTTAAAAAATATAATCTGATAAGTGTTTTGTGAAAGTGTGGTGATCGACCACCAAATATTTTTCATATACCTTTGTCTCCCACCTGCCCACGCACAAACGACATTGATGGACCTCCATTTTTCCACAACTCACCATTATAACCTCATCTACTCCATACAGCAAACGGTGGTTGGAAAACGTGTTGCAAGAGTTCCAGATTTGGTCAAAGTATTCCCGCGCTTGCGCACTGCCGAGCAACCCTCGAGAGGCTGAATGACTATTCCGAGGGAAGCCTATTCCGAACAACCTCTCACATCACCCCGAAGGGATCAGGAGGTTTTTCGGTATGGCTTGCTGCGCTCGAAACAGAGGCCACCGCCGTTCGCCAGCGCCAGCTATCTGGCTGGGGTGTTATCGCATTCATCCTGAGCGTCTAACACCTCAGATTACAGAGTAATCCCGCCCGAGGACGGAGAGCAAACTTATGACATGACTACAACCCACTACCACTGCGAGTCCATGCCTCAAATGGTGGAGGTACAACAACCACTTGTTGGAAGCCGTAATGCTTCCCCGCCCCAGTAGTACGTGTCTTACGGTCAACATGTGGAACCGTTATTCAGACGGAGTTTCAGGATAGTAGTCCGAGGACCAAAACTCTGTCCACGCCGGCTAACAGATTTGTTCAATGAATATCACCAAGAAGGTCGCGTCATCTGTGAAATCCACAAGCAAGTTTCGCCTTAAAGTAGAGATACTATAAGCGACTCTCGCCAGAAAGTAGCGATCCAACAGCAGATCTCGCGAGTAGTCGTGAAGTACCACAAGCAAGTCTCACCTAAAGATGTGAGGTACCTCAAGCAGGTTTCACCAAAAGGTGTAAGGTGCCTCAAGCAGGTCTCACCAAAAGGTGTGAGGTATCTCAAGCAGGTCTCACCAAAAGGTATACGGTGACTCAAGTAGGTTTCACCAAAAGGTGAAAGGTGCATCAAGCTGATCTCACCAAAAGGTATAAGGTGCCACAAGCAGGTCTCACCAAAAGGTGTCCCTCGGTGCCTCAAGCAGGTTTCACCAAAAGGTGAAAGGTGCATCAAGCAGATCTCACCAAAAGTTGTAAAGTGCCTCCAAGCACGTCTCACCAAGAGGAGTAAGGTACCTCAAACAGGTCTCACCAAAAGTTGTAAGGTACCACAAGCAGGTCTCACATAAAAGGTGTAAGGTGCCTCAAGCAGGTCTCACCAAAATGTCTAAGGTGCCTCAAGCAGGTATCTCCAAAAGGTGTAACGTGCCTCAAGCAGGTCTCACGAAAAATTACCACTGTACGTGTATGGGTGGGCGGGTGGGTCATTACCACTGTACGTGTAAGGGCGGGCGGCTGGGTCATTACCACTGTATCTGTATGGGCGGGCGACTGGGTCATTACCACTGTACGTGTAAGGGCGGGCGGCTGGGTCATTACCACTGTATGTGTAAGGGCGGGCAACTGGGTCATTACCACTGTACGTGTAAGGGCGGGCGGCTGGGTCATTACCACTGTACGTGTAAGGGCAGGCGGCTGGGTCATTACCACTGTATCTGTATGGGCGGGCGACTGGGTCATTACCACTGTACGTGTAAGGGCGGGCGGCTGGGTCATTACCACTGTATGTGTAAGGGCGGGCAACTGGGTCATTACCACTGTACGTGTAAGGGCGGGCGGGTGGGTCATTACCACTGTACGTGTAAGGGCGGGCGGCTGGGTCATTACCACTGTATCTGTATGGGCGGGCGACTGGGTCATTACCACTGTACGTGTAAGGGCGGGCGGCTGGGTCATTACCACTGTATGTGTAAGGGCGGGCAACTGGGTCATTACCACTGTACGTGTAAGGGCGGGCGGCTGGGTCATTACCACTGTACGTGTAAGGGCAGGCGGCTGGGTCATTACCACTGTACGTGTAAGGGCAGGCGGCTGGGTCATTACCACTGTTCGTGTATGGGTGGGCGGCTGGGTCATTACCACTGTACGTGTAAGGGCGGGCGGGTGGGTCATTACCACTGTACGTGTAAGGGCGGGCGGCTGGGTCATTACCACTGTATCTGTATGGGCGGGCG